>JAXQQM020067234.1:0-70999 GCA_034641835.2 Pinus albicaulis
TGGTTAATTTTTATTTATAATTAGCCCAACACTCTTTTCTGATCATGACCACTCTAAACTTAGGACATCAGTAACCCTGAACAAAACACATATCCAGAAACTCACATCAACATGATTATAGACCTTGCAAATATACATGCACACAAAAATAAAATTACTTAAAATTATATATATATATATAATTTTAAGTAATTTTATTTTTGTGTGCATGTATATTTGCAAGGTCTATAATCATGTTGATGTGAGTTTCTGGATATGTGTTTTGTTCAGGGTTACTGATGTCCTAAGTTTAGAGTGGTCATGATCAGAAAAGAGTGTTGGGCTAATTATAAATAAAAATTAACCAAATGAATATTAATAGTTAAAAGGAAGAAATGATCAAAGTAACATTACCCAAATTTATTATAAAAATGAGATTTAAGAAATTAATAATGAAAAAACTTTAACCAACATTTACGAATAAAATATAAATATAAATAATTAAAATAAAAGTAAATAAAGTATTTTAGAATAAAAAAATAACTAAAATATTTTGAGCTAGATTTAAGAATAAAAATAAACTGATATTTTGATTATAGTTTTATTTTTACTTAAGGTGACTAGGCCAATTTTTTTTGATAACATAACATTATATGATATTATAACCTCTCTTTTATAGTGAGCTAGAGAGTGCACAATAAAAAACAATCTTTCAATATAATTTTTTAAAGGTGGTGTTTAATTATTATATGTTTTGGAATTTTTTATTTAAATTTGGTGAAACAATATTTTGTCAAATCATGATATTTTTTCTTAAAAATGTGTTTTTTTATTACATACATAATTTCAACATCATTAAAAATATCTAAAATACTCATGTGGAGAGTTTACAACTCAAATTTATAATTCCAAAAAAACTTACTAAATTCTAAACAAATTCAACCAAAAAAATATTAAAAAAAAAAACCAAGAAACAAAACATATAACACGTAAGATGCTACTTTTTAAAATATCTATTGACTCTAAAATTATTAAACTCCGAAATTAAAATGAACGTAAAAATATTTTCCACACATTTATACAAAACCTTACTGTGATCGATGTGTATACAAACAATGTAATTGGACCTATGCGGGGAAAAATCTTTGCAAAGACATTCTTTTCAACAACAAAATCAAAGGAAATCTGTCATATTCCCTTGCAAATTGCATGTCCCTCAAGCAGGTTTGTCTCAGAAACAAAAAGATGAACGAAACGATCTTGTTGGGTTTCTGGGGTTTTCTCCGCTCAACCTTGTGGACACATACACTAGATTATGGTGTGTGTCACAACAACGAATCTAGTGGTGCTAATTAATGGTCATCCAACTTGTATTTTCAAGATCTCCAGGGGTTTGTGCCAAGGGTGCATGCTTTCTCCCCTCCTCTTCATTTTGGTTATAGATGCACTCAGCAAATGTGTGAGACCGACAAAGGACAAGGGCTTAATCAAAGGGTGCAGGGTATTAAAAGAAAATTTTAATGAAGCATTAAATTTTTGTTATGATGTCCTTTGCACTCATGAGTCCAAATTCTCAGATTGGAAGCATATGCATAACATTTTATCCAAGTTCAACTATTCCTCTGAGCTCTCAATGAACAAAGACGAATCAAAGCTCATTTCGGCTAGGGAGCACAAAGAGTAGATACATCATATTGCGGCCCTTTTTGGTGTTGGGATCAGGCCTCTGGTGGGTGGTTTCAAGTACTTGAGATTCATTTTGAAACCCAACAACTACAATATTAGGGATTGGCAGTAGCTAGTATATAAAATGAAAAGAATATTTCCCATTGGGAACACAAATGGCTAACACCAAAGAAGGTAGATTATGGTTAAAGCAGTTTTTTAGGGAATTTTTTGTGTACTGGATGCAATTTTACCATATCCCAATGGCATTCATAAACATGATCAACGTTACCATCTCTAATTTCCTTTGGAATGGGGTTAGCGGGAAAAAGAGATATCACTTGTCTTTTTTGGGGACCTTATCCAAACCAATATCCATATTTGGATGGGGCATTAGAGATACCAAATGTTTTATCCATGCCCTCCTTATCACGAGTCTTTGGAGGTCATTCACTAGTTCTGGAGGTTGGAAAGAAATCATATGTGATAAATACCTTCAAATTTTGAATTTAGAAGAATGGGCGTCCTTTAGGGCCCCAGTGAAAAGAAACACATCCTACATATGGCGCAACCTCATGAAAGTCAATTTATGGTTATGTAGAAATATTTTTTGGGAGGTGGGTAGAGGAGAGAAGGCCTTCATTTGTTTAGATGCTATCAAAGGGCTAATTGAAGGGATTCATATTCATTTTTCCATTATACAGTGCCTCAAAAAGCATTGTATTTTTACATTAGCACATATCGAGAGGGAATGGAACTCTTCTTTATCCTTTCCCACGTGGCCCATGCTTAGGATTTGGGAATTCCAGAGGAGTTTGCAGCTCATTGGGATACATATCATATGAAACTGATTAATGTTGGGATTTCCCTCATAGATAAACTTGACAAGTTGGCATGGGCGTGTTGGGTATGTGTTATATTATTTCCATGACTAGTCACACGCAGGGGGGTCACAGGGGGGCGATATCCCCCCTTTACGTTGCATTGGGCACAATAGGGGGGTCACAGGGGGGGCGGCAGCACCCCAGGAAAAGTTTTTTGGTCCTTATTTTTTGGTGGGCAGACCTGCCCATGGTTTTGTGCATGGGTTTGCACATGGTTTTGGGGCATGATGGTTTTCGGCCCCTGGTATTTTGTAGATCCGGTCAAGGGAACTACGGTTATGTTCTGATCCAGGGTTAATGGATTTGGGTTTATGGATGCTTCATCATGTATATATATGTGTTGTAACACTAAAAGGAATATAATGAAAAATCAACTTGGTTGTCCCGATTTGGGATCCAGGGGAAAATCCCTATGTATATCTGTTTTATGTTTTATGCTCTCGCTATTGTTTATTTTCTGTTTTTAAGATCGTTTGCAGATAATTTATGTACAGGGTTAAAACCTAAATTTGGTATCAGAGTTATTTCGGCTCCAAGGGGATGCCTTTTCCATTGAGGGTTTTTTTGCTCAGGCCTGAGGTAGACCCTGTTCAGTGGGATATCTGTGGGATCGATTCTTGCAGTGAAAGAAGATGGTGAGTGGCAAGAAGATAGAGATCGAGAAATTTAATGGTCAGAGTTTTGAGTTGTGGAAGCTCAAGATGGAGGATCTGCTGGTGGATAAGGATCAGTGGATCACGGTAGATCCAAGTACTAAACCAACGACAATATCAGATGAAGACTGGAAGAATCTGGTTCGGAAGGCAAAGAGCACAATACGGTTGTGTGTCTCAGATTAAGTATTGTTGAATGTATCTGGGGAAGCTACGACAAAGACCTTATGGGACAAGCTAGAGACTTTGTACCAATCTAAGTCTCTGGTGAATAAATTATTCCTATGGAAAAAATTGTATAACATGAGGATGAAGGATGGAGATTAAGTGACAGAGCATCTGAACGCCTTCAATACTATGGTAAGTCAGCTGTCATCTGTTGATATTAAAATCTCAGACAAAGATAAGTGCAACAGTTTTTTGTGTTCTCTACCAGACTCGTGGGACAGTCTGGTTATTGCAATAGGTAGCAATACAAATATCTTGAATTTTGATGACATTGTCTCAGCCTTGATGTCAGAGGAAATTAGACAGAGAAATATGGAGGGTCATAATGGATATGCCTTATCTGTACGAGGAAGGTCCCAGAACAAAATCAAGAATAAGGTTTCGAGTGGGAGATCTAAATCTCCTGGAAATTTTGTAAAGGTGTGTTGGAAATGTGAAAAGGAAGGGCACTACTAAAAGGACTGTAGATCTAAAGCACCTGAGAAAGGAAAGGGATTTGATGATGCTCCTTCTGCAGAGGAAAAAACCACCTCGGATGAAGGTGGGGATGTGTATTTGGATTCTTCTTCAAATACACATGTAGATCATGAGTCATGGTTGATTGACTCAGGTGCATCCTTTCACTTCACTCCTCATAGGGAGTGGTTCTGTGAGTATGAGAAATATGATGGCGGTGATGTCTTCTTAGGTGATGATAGGAAGGAAAAAAACATCGGACATGGAAAAATCAAGCTGAAGTTCCAAGGTGGAAGAATTAGAACACCTTCTAGTGTTATGCACATTCCTGCATTGGCCAGAAATCTGATTTTTGTAAGCAAGATGGATGATGCAGGTGTAAAAACAGTGTTCGAGAAAGATGCATGTAAGATGGTTTGGGGAGCACTAGTATTAATTCAGGGAGTTCGGATTGGAACTCTATACAACATTCATGGTAGCACTATTATTGATGGGTGCAATAGTTTTGTGGTTCCTGAAAGTGGAGCGGAAAGCCTATCTGTCTCTGGAGAAAAGACCATGCTATGGCATCAAAGGCTTGGACATATTGGAGAGAAGGGCCTTCAGATACTGCATGGAAATGGTATGGTAGAAGGTATGTCTAATAGCTCTTTGGATTTTTATTTCTGTGAACATTGTGTATATGGGAAGCAAAATCGAGTGAGTTTTCCTTCTGGTGCTAAGAGGGCAAACAAGATATTAGAGCTTGTGCACAGTGATGTGTTTGGACCTTTGTCGGTTCCATCACTGGGTAATTTTGTGTACTATGTTTCATTCATAGATGACTTCTCAAGGAATACATGGATATATTTCTTGAGGAAGAAATCTGAAGTCTTTGACAAATTTAAAGAATTTAAGGCTCTGGTGGAAAACCAGACAGAGAAGAAGATAAAGGTACTAAGGACAGATAATGGTGGGGAGTTCTGCAAGAAGGAATTTGAAGAGTTCTATAAGAAGTGTGGTATAACACGTCAGAAGAATACTCCATACACACCTCATCAAAACAAAGTTGCAGAAAGAATGAAGAGAATGCTGATGAAAAAGGCAAGAAGCATGCTCAGTGGTACTGGGTTAGGACAAGAATTCTGGGCAGAGGCAGTGGAGACTACATGTTGGTTAACAGATCACCTTCATCAGCATTGGAGGATAAGACTCCACTTGAGGTATGGACTGGTAAGAAACCCTCTGTTTCACATCTGAGGGTATTTGGATGTGATGCATATGTACATGTTCCAAAGGATAAATAGAGCAAGTTGGATAATAAATCTGAAAGGTGCATCTTTATTGGGTATAAGGATGGTTTAAAGGGTTACAAGATTTGGAACCCCGAAACAAGGAAGGTTGTGTACAACTGAGATGTAGTGTTTAGAGGTGAAAGATGTTGTCAAACATAAATTCCTACCAAATGAACCTGAGAAGATAGAGTTTGAGCTAAAGGAGGATGAATCAGACTCTACAACAGAAGAAGACTCAGAAGAGGAAGAGCCACAAAATCCAGTTGTGAGAAGATCAGTTCGGGAAAGAAGACAACCAGAATGTATAGTCCATCTACTTTCTATTCAAATTTTTCTTTAACTATAACTGATGATGATCTCAGAACTGTCAAGGAGGCAATAAATTCAGAGGATGGAAAACTATGGAAGGAGGCCATGGTTGATGAAATGGCGTCCTCGCATAAAAATGAGGCATGGGATCTGGTGAAGTTGTCGGCTGGAAGGAAGCCCATCAGGAGAAAATGGGTGTTTAAGAAGAAGATGAATGTAGAAGGCAAGGTGGAGAAATAAAAATCTCGGTTGGTAGAAAAAGGTTATTCCCAGGTGTAGGGAATTGATTTTGGTGACATTTTTTCTCTTGTTGCCAAAGTTACTTCTATTAGATTACTTTTATCTGTTGCTTCTGCATTTGATTTTGAGGTAGAATAGATGGATGTGAAGACAACGTTTCTTCATGGGGATCTGGAAGAGAAGATCTACATGAAACAAACTGAATGCTTTATGGTGAAGGGGAAGAAAGAGCTAGTATACAAGTTAAATAAGTCTTTGTATGTGTTAAAACAGTCACCAAGGATGTGGTATCAGAAATTTGATACCTATATACGGGGACTTGGCTTCACCAAAAGCAAGGAGGATCACTGTGTTTATTTTAAATTAATTGGTGATCGTGTTATTTATTTGGTCTTGTATGTGGATGATATGTTGTTGATTGGAAACGACAAAGAAATTATCCAAGATTTGAAGACCCAACTGTTCTCCAAATTCGACATGAAGGATCTTGGTGCTGCAAACTATATTTTGGGCATGGAAATTAAGAGAGATCGGGCAAAGAGGAAGCTCTGGTTAAACCAGAGGAAGTATGTCGAGACTATATTGCGGAGGTTCAATATGCAGGATAGTAAACCGGTGAATGTTCCTATTCCTGTAGGTGTAAAGCTGTCTGCTGAACAGTGTCCCAAGACACAAAAAGAAGAGGAGTATATGTGTGTTCCATATGCAAGTGCGATGGGTAGCACGATGCAGAGTGGGTAGCCTGATGTATGCAATGGTCTGTACTAGACTAGACATTGCACATGCAGTGGGAGTATTGAGCAGGTTTATGTCAAACCCAGGGAAGGAGCATTGGACATCAGTGAAGCAGGTTTTCAAATATTTGCGTGGCACTAGTGATTATGGCTTGTGCTACCAGGGAAGACCAAGATTGGAAAGAGTGTTGGAAATTCTTGGTTTTGTTGATGCTGACTGGGCTGGAGATCTGGACCAAAGAAGATCTACAAGTGGGTATGTGTTTAGCCTATTTGGAGGTGCAATCAGTTGGATGAGTAAAATACAGTCTATAGTGGCTCTTTCAACTACAGAGGCATAATACATGGCAGCCACTCATACAAGAAAGGAAGCAGTTTGGTTGCAGAGATTGTGTTCAAGTATGGGGTTGGTGTAGCAAGCTATAAGGATAGACTGTGATATCCAAAGTGCAATTTTCTTTGCTAAGAACCCTACTTATTCAATATAACTTTGTGAGATATATGGTTGAGGCTAAAATGGTGTTGCAGGTAAAGGTGGACACCTTGAAGAATGTTGCAGATGCATTGACGAAGTCTGTGAGCACTCAGAAGTTCTCTTGGTGTAGAGAAACAATGGGTGTTGAAAATCTAGGCTAATGACTTAGCTCTCCTGTGCCCCCCTGCAGAAATAAAACAAGAAGTGGGAGAATGTTGGGTATGTGTTATATTCTTTCCATGACTAGTCACATGCGGGGGGGTCACGAGGGGGGTGAGAGCCCCCCCTGTATGTTTCGCCAGGTGTAGTAGGGGGGTCACAGGGTGGGCGGCAACCCCCCCCTGTCGAGGTCCAGGGCAACAGCCCAGAAAAAAAAATTTGGTCCTTATTTTCCGGTGGGTGGACCCACCCATGGTTTTGTGCATGGGTTCGCACATGGTTTTGGGGCATGATGGTTTTCGGCCCCTAGTATTTTGTAGATCTGGTTAAGGGAACTACGGTTATGTTCTAATCCAGGGTTAATGGATTGGGGTTTATGTATGCTTCAGCATGTATATATATGTGTTGTAACACTAAAAGGAATATAATGAAAAATCAAGCTGGTCGTCCTGATTTGGGATCCAAGGGAAAATCTCTATGTATATCTGTTTTATGTTTTATGCTCTCACTATTGTTTATTTTCTGTTCTTAATATTTGTTTGCAGATAATTTTTGTACAGGGTTAAAACCTACAAGTTGGATTGGGTTTCTAATGGTGACATCTTTGTCAAAGATTCCTACTCATACACATGTCTCTTTTTCAAGCTAAGCCTCATGCCGAGTGGTTGGATCTCATGTGGAAGTGGGATGTACCTTTAAAAATCATTTTTTTTACATTTTTGGTCACCTGTAATGATATCCTCACCTGGGATAACCTCATAAATAGAGGTTTACAAGGTCTGGGCTTGTGTACTCTATGTGGATTGGCCCCTGAGGAGGTAAGGAACCTTTTTCTTCATTTCCCTTTTGTGATTGTTGTTTTGGAGGTGATCACTAATGCCCTAAAAGTAGATCGGGAGGTGGATAAATCATCCATTGTAGCATGGTTTTCCAACTGGACCTCTGGTTAGAATGCAATAAGAGCTCTTCCGCTATACTTTCTTCGGGGTGTATGTGTTGAAATTTTGATGTTCTATGTTGTTACAATCACTTAAATTCTAAACTTCTTTATGTTGAAAAATAAGTTCTGTAATTTTAGATAGAACATACACCATATAAACCATATGCACAATGAAAAACTACCAAATAACTCAATGAGAAATAGATAAGTTAGTTCAATTACCAGGGCAAAACCCACAAGGGGAAAACCCAACTAGGTTCTTCTTCAATTAGAAATAAATTGTTCAACAAAGGTACAAAGTACAATGAGAGAATGAATAATTTCACCCAAATCTGAAGAATATCTCTAATTATGCAAACATTGAATCACTTTGGCTCTCTCTCTCACAATATACTTCAAATCTCTCCATCTCTCTCTCAAGTTCGAATTCACAATGCACAAGCAAGTGAGGTGAGATGATATGAGACACACATATAGAGGGGGGCAGTGAATTATTGACATAAAGGAGGAGCAATACACATGCCTTGAGGAGGAGTTACATATGCCGAAATAGGAGTGTAAATTATGCTATAAAGGAGAGGAGTGTAACTTATGCATTTAGGAGAGAATTGTAAAGTTATGCATTAAAGAGGTGTAAGAGGGATATTTTTATGATGATTTATTAAAGTGTGTAAGAGAGTGTAAGAGGTATTTAAGAGCATTAAAGAAAGAAAGGAAATAATCCATTAAGAGAGAGAGAGAGTAACATATGCATTAATTGAGGGGAGTTACATATGACATGATTGAGTCTCATGATTGAGAGACTTGAATTTCTTTTAATAATAGTATAATATATAATAATAATAATAATATAATAATAATATTAATGATAATATTGATGATTAAGTCGAAATTGAACTATTAGGATTGATTGATGATCAAAATTGATTTTCCATCAACTATTCTTGATTCCCAATTGATGCAAGGTGATTTACTATTTTTGGAAAGTCATACTTGAGACTTTCTATTTTTAGACTTTAAATTTTTAGAAATTCTATTTTTATAAATTCATCCCTAAGATGCAAATTTTCAACACTCACTCTCAGCTAGGGAGGAATTTATTTTTACAAAAAAAATATTTGTTTTCTCTGCTCATATTTGTTCATCACTGATTTGTATCATCTGGAACAATGGTGTGTCATTATAATAAAGAAGAATCATCATAAAGGAGATTCATCCATCACCTTGTATTCACTTGGGGGGGAATTCCACTTGCCAACATATGACAAGGATATCGCACAACCAAGTCTCATCTTTGCTTGGGGGGATCCACTTGTCAACACATGACAAGGATCTCGCACATCCAAGGTTCATCTCTTCTTGGGGGGGTCCACTTGTCAACACGTGATAATGATATCACACATCCAAGGCTCATAACTGCTTGGGGGGATCCACTTGTCAGCATATGAAAAGGATCTCACATATCCAAGGCTCATCACTGTTTGGGGGGATCCACTTGTCAACACATTACAAGGATCTCACACATCCAAGTCGCATCACTTCTTGAGGGGATCCACTTTTCAACACATGACAAGAATCTCACACATCCAAGGCCCATCACTGCTTGGGAGGATCCACTTGTCAACACATGACAAGGATTGCAGACATCCAAGGCTCATCATTGCTTGGGGGGATTTGTGAAAATTATGTTACCCAGAATCCCACTATAACAAATGATATAATTTCTTCTATTTGTTCGATAAAATTTAGCAAATTATTTACTATGTGCTATGGTAAATATCGAAACTAATATGCTGCAGCCTTCACAAAACCAATACTGTAGAATAAAAATAAACGATGGAAGAATAGATGCACACACACAAAATACACTGTTATTTTTGGACTTAGTCCATGGAAAAACCCAACTCGGGAAAACCAGTGCAAAAACTGAGGGTTTTATTATTATGCAGTAGTAAATATGACTACAAAAATATAGATTCTTAAATCTAGAAATCCATATAGAGAAATGACTGGCAGTAAATCTAGTGAGAAAAATCTCACTCCCACAAGTGATCTAACACTGACCTTAGCTTGATTTGAGCTGCTCCTTGTTGCCTCTACATAGTACTGCATCCCACAAACTTGTAACTGGTTCTCCTATAGATAAATTACTAGTTTTTGTCTGGGAAATGGATCCTCCTAGCCTCCAGACTCTCTCTTCAGCTTCTCGCACTGAATCACTTCCTCTCCCCAGCAAAATACAGAATCTCATCTAAAGCACTGTTTCCTCTGTGTGTATCTGTGTTTCCTCTCTATGGTACTCACTGCCTCTTTGCAATGTACTCGCCGAAACTGGAAAATCTTCCTCCGACCTTACTATCCCTACCCCTCTCTCATTGCTTCGAGCTCACTAGCTTTCTCTCCAATAAAAAAACATTGATACTATGGAAATCAATCTACCAGTTAAATCGAACTCTGCAAGTGTGTTATCCATGCCCCATCGATTTTATTCTTATAATCTCTCATTGAAACTTAAACAACCATGATTAAAACTTAATCGATGACCAATATTAACTAGAACTTGATCCAAGTCTTTTTGTAGAAGATTCTCACCATGACTTAATTAATTCCTTTTAATTAATCATATTTCTTAATTTTAGACTTAGGAAATATTAAAAACTAACTAATTAATTTAATTAATTCGTCTATAGGTGTAATTCCATAAACACTTTCTGGGTATTGGAGAATACATGTGTTCTAACTTCTCCACCAAATCTCGAGGCTAGAATACATCTGGTGCTACAAAAACTAGCATGATCCATTTTTCAACACATGACAAGGATCTCACATATCTAAGTCTCATTAAATTTCAAGTGGTGGAACACCTGCATCCTAGACAAGTCTAACTACACCTATTACCTAGATAGGTGGCTCTCCCCACGTCCCAGACTATGGGTCGAATGCATATAGAGGCCTACTCTTGTGGCACACACTACACAAGAGGTCCCTCGTCCTCAGGAGCTTTTCGACATCATTTTTAATCCTATGAGCTCTGACAGGGGAAAAGGAAGCTCAATGTTCTCAATCAACTATGATCGCTTCTCGGAAGGGTCACGTCCATAAGTCCAAGCTAATTTCTAAAAACCAAGAACTTTCCTTTTGGTAAAGACTTGGTAATAATGCCAACTATCTGATCATAATTCACAATATGATGGATCTTCACTGCTCCTAACTACACCATACCCCTGACATAGTGATATTTGATCTCAATGTGCTTGGACTTGTTATGGAACATAAGACAAATCCCACTCTTATTGTCACAATATATAATTGTTGTGTATGGAACTTTCTCAAATAACTCTCCAAAGAGCTTCCTCATCTATATAGCCTCATGGCTAGCCATGCTAGTAGCAATGTACTCAGCTTCATCTACACTCAGTGCTACAAACTTCAAATTTCCGCTCATCCAAGAGATCTTGGCATATCCCAAGTTAAAGCAACACCTAGAAGTTCTCTATCTATCGACAGAGTTACAAGCCCAATAAACATCAATATATCCATGAAGTCTTACATTTTTAGCAGTATCTCTCAATTCAAGATTGATGGTCCCATGCAGGTATATCAACACATGTTTTGCATCAATCGAGTGTTCATGTGATCGCTTAATCATATATTGGCTCAGAGTATTGACCGAAAAACATATGTTCGGTTAGTGTTCACTAAGAACATCAATGCCCCAATCATTTGATGATACTTAGAAGGATTTTCCAAATCAAGACATACAACCTCACTACATACCTTCTTGAAATTAATTTCCATTGGAGAATTCATGGAATTTCATTATATCATACCAAATCATTCCAGTAGCTTGAAAACAATTTTTCCTTGAAAAAGGAGAATCTCACCATGTCTCTTTCATTTCATTTCTGAATTTGAAATGAAAGATATTCATTTGATGGACTACCTTATGATTTATTTCACCACCAGTCATAAATAAATCATAAACATATGATACAAAAATCAAAAGGGATAGCTTGGATTGTCTTGAATAAATATTTGGATCAACATTACTTCTAGTAAAACCAAGCTTGATCAAGAAGCTACCAATGCAAGCATACCAAGCTCTTGGAGCTTGCTTCAAACCATAGATGGATTTCTTCGATATGAACACATGATTTTTCTAGTCATGTACTTTAAATCCTTGTCGTTTATCCACAAATACTTCTTCCTTGAAGAAGCCATGCATAAAATAAATCTTCTCATTCATTTGGTGAAGAGGCCATCCTTGGCTAGCAGCGAGAGCCACAATAGATCAAATGGTTGTATAATGGAAAATGGATGAAAATATTTCATCATAGTTTATTCCCTCTTTCTAAGAGAACCTTCTAGTCACAAAGCTAGCTTTATATTTTTTAATATTGTCATTTGTACCATGTTTAATTTTATACAACCATTTAAAAGACACAACAACTATACCTTGGGGTCTTGGAACCAATTCTCATACATCATTATGAATAAAGGACTCATATTCTTTAGCCATTTCATATTTCCACACTTTAGCATTCACAAATTCTTCAAAAGTGCATGGTTCAACTTGAATAATGTTACTCATGGCTATACCATATCCAAGGAATTGGCATGGTTTCTTGCTTTCTCTGAAGGTTCCTCTAGGAGCAACATGTCTATTAGCGTCTTGTAAAGTTTCACGAAACCATAATCATATTTTTCTAGCACATGGAGAAGGATCCGAGGAGTCCATGGGATCCATGGGTTCATCAGCAAGATGAAGCTCGGGCTTGGGATATTATTTTGCATCCAAGGCATCATCTTGTCTTTCAACATTAGCAGGAGGAGGAGTGTGTATGGCTTTTCAAAGAGCTGCATTTTCATCAAATGGTATATCTTTGCTAAACTCTATATTTATTTTTCCAGGTACATATATTCTATAATCTTTAGAATTTTCACAATAAACAACAAGCATATATTTCTTACCTGAAACTTCCATCTTGATACTCTTTTCCTTTGGCACATGAAATTAGATATGGAAATCAAAGATCCTTAAGTGCCCATTTTTTTATGGGTTATATAGTATGGTGGTCTCTTTCTTGATTCCAACTTCTCTGCAGAAGTCTTGAGCTCTTATCCACTTCATTTCCACTCAAGTCATGGGATGGATTGGCACATTCCTCAATCTTGATACAAATGACTTGGTTCTCACATTCATCAAATGTATATGTTGATCCCAAAGAAAGAGCAAGAGTAATAATAATTATACATATTGACTTCACTATTTGTAATGGTATTAGTTATAATCCATATTTGATCGTTGCAAAATAGGTTAATTTAGAAAATTATCATTCCATCTTTTGAAAAATTCATGAAATTTTACCTACAACCACTATTGTTAGTAAACTTTAATATCAAAATTATCAAAACCCATAAGATTATGGCCATTCTCATATAATGTGAGAGAGTCAAAATCCCCCTATCTTCAACATTTAATTTCTATCAGTTATTCTTTCATGACCTTTTATGCATTATACTTCTTTTCAAGACAACACTTTCTTGCACATGCATAAACAAAAATAAAACTATTCTTTACTTTTGAAATCATTAAGAAGTACCAAAACCACAACTATTAAACACATGCAACACCTTAATAATTATCTGCAAAATTATTATCATATCTTTGGTTCCTTGAAATCTTTGAAGAACGATAGTAGTAAAATTTCAATAACAAAATTTCAACAATAAAATTTCAACAGTAAAATTTCAGCAGTAAATTTCAGTAGTAAAATTTCAGCTATAAAATTCAACAATAAAATTTCAACTGTAAATTTAAGCAATAAAAATGAGATATTTCAGAAGAAAATGAGCATAAAGTAGAAGGAACAACAAGATATATTCCAGCAAAAAAAGAGCTTCAAATGGAGTAGACAACAAGAGATATTTCAACAGGAAAAGAGTTTCCAATGGAGCAAACAACAAGAGATATTTCAGCAAAAAGAAATATGCAAATGGAGCGTGTTAGTGTTAGTATTTGCAACCTGCCATCAGTGATCAAAAATCCTCTTTTCATATCATTTTAGGAGTCCTACTTAGATTTTTTTTTTATCACTCCACTAGGTCATGCAAAAAATTAGTCACTGATGGTAGCCCTAATCGAAAAACATCACTCTTCCACAAATTTGATTACTTGTTGGCATAGTTTCATACCTTGCTGACTATACACCATCCATAAAGTCAATATCAGTCATGTCATCTTGAAATTTAGTCTTTCATAGTCTCATTAGGTATTTTAGGGTTTTTCAATCTTTCATTAGGTCATTAGGGTTTCCATGGTCCAATAAAACTTCATTTTCACTCCATAAGACTAGCAAGTAAAGGGTGATCTAATAACATCTCTTCACCATGTGAAGATGATTTGTAAATAGAAATGCTTATTTCATCATGTAATTTTGAGTTCAAATGTAATTTTTCATATTTTCATAATGTAATTTTATGTCTTTCAAAATGTAATAATTTCACCATCCCAAGCTGCTAACTCAGTGTTCCAAAGATGCCAAACCACCAAAAAGTCAAATTCAAAGAATTCTCAAAGATCATCAAAAGATCAAATTGTCAAAGGAAAGAGTCAAGTAAAGGGTAAATTTTCAAAAGGTTAAGTGAATAAAAAAGGAATAAAGTGGGTCCCAAGGCCAGAAATCATCAATTTCATGAAGTATAAATACCACTAAGACATCCCATTCAAACTCATTTTCACATCCAAAGGTTCACTTTGCACTCCCTCGGCCCGAGAAAATCGAATTGCAGAGTCAAAGAGAAAATTTTGAGACATTGGCTTAGAGGAGGGTGGTGCTATGCATAGGCAACGGGTGCTATGCTTATAGAATTTGGCGTTGTCTTTTTCACTTGAGGCACTGCGCTCCTGGGCTTGGCATTGCGCTTTTGCCCATCAAGCCCTAGAAGCCACAAAACACCCTCAAACTCTTCCAAATTTTCAGCATAAGCTTGTTTCCTCCTTTATCAAGTAATTGATACAAAATATTTTCCTCCTTGCTTTCCTAAATGTCATTTTTATGGTGTTTTTCTTCATGAGAAAAATTAACTAAGTGTCTAGTGGAAAACCATAGTATCACTCCTTCACTCTCAATTTACTGTCCATAAACCATACAATACCTTCCTACATCACTATTCAACATATCCCTACCCCTACACTACTCTTTCCTAATCCCTAAGTCCCTTTCCCTAAAAACCATAAGTCCTAGGCTTCTACATTCCTAGTCAACCCCTTCCCTAAACCTCTAATTAAATTATCATTCCAATTTCCTTGACATTTAGACCTCCCATCACCTCCCAGAGTTCCCTAATCCCTTCCCACATCTCCCTAAACTTTCCTGGAGCTATCCCTATTCCCTAGACCCATATTCACTCCCCATTCCCATCTACCTTATCCCTAAGGTTTCTAGGCCACCAAAACACTATGGAGGAAGAGTAATACTATCTGGAAGATGAGGGTAAACAAAGAGAGGAGAATAGAGAATAGAGAAGGCCTCACAAAGAAGGAAGAATCCTAAGACTGGAGCCCACAAACACAAATGAATTGAGAGGCTCTACCATGACTATCATTTGTTCTGAGTATGTAGGTTGCCTTGATTTTTGCAGCATGATTCAGAGTGTCCAACATCATCCCATGTTGAGTATATTTTTCACTTCAAATCTCAAAGACAATCAGGTGACCCTTTTTGGTGTAACCTTCATTGTATCTACATCTATCATTACTGCTACCACAGGGATTCCAAATATGGGAGAGAAATGGTTTAAATCTAAATATTTGGAGGATCAATACTATGACACATTCATAAAACCAAGATACAGGAATGAAAGGAGGAGGGTTTTCCCTTTCAACTACCTTCTTGATAGGTATGCACCCATGATGAATTTTTATCGTGATGTACTTATCTTGTGAAGGGAGGTTTTCTAGTCTCTACACATATCACATTCAAATGTTGACGCACTACACAACAATAAGATTGCTCAATATTCCATACTTTCTATTCAGGAGTATAGATAAAATGGCTTACATTGTGCAAAAGAGAGACTATCACCAGTAGATGAATAGCCTCTTCCACCACTCATTGATCAATATCATTATTCTCCATCACCTTGATCAAGTGGGAATCTCATGGGACACCTTCATTGCAAATGACAACTTCACTGCTCCACAAGCTCCACTTGTTGAAGATGTACCTTCTCCATCTCACCCAACTAAATCTATGCCTCCACCTCATTCCACTCCACCTCACTCCACTTCACCTACTCCATCACCATCACCACCATAATCATCATTTTATGATCAGGATGAGTCACCTAACAGAGTTGAGGTCATCAAGCCTAAAGAGGGGGAAATCAACATGTTAGAAAAGAGATATCAGAGACGGAATAGGCAGGTGTTTTCCCCACAGATTGTGGGAGGTGCCCTGCCTTCTTCAACAACAAAGAAAGTACAAAAGGGCAAACAAAATATGGCAGAGGAAGATGTACATGAGGCAACCATTCATGAGGAGGATGACCTCCATGAGACAGAGACAGATTTTGATCTTGTTGAGTGATCAGTAACATGATGATGAGGCATACAAATTGATTTTAAAGTAGAAAGATGCCAAAATCAAGGAGCTTCAGACCAAATTAGAGAGATCTAAGTTTGTCATTGCATACTATGAGCAGGAAGATGAACAACTCAAAACCAAGCAGGCCATCATGGAGATTCAGCTTCTCAAGGCAAAAAGAGAATAAAAAAAGACAAAGGCCTTGCTTGATGAGGCATATGAAAGGTATGGTGAAACCAATGAGGAATAAGAACAAGTGCCAAGAATAATACCTAGGACTAGAGGGCTGAAAATATCTCTAGAACTAGAGAGGCAAAAGGAGGTTGAGGTTGCTAATGAGCTAACTTTGAATGAACTATTTGTTATCATTTTCAATGAGAACTGGGAGAAATGGCTTGGCAAGGCCAACCAACATCTTGAGAAGTTCCTGGAGAAGGAAAACAAAGTTAATGAAATATTGAGAAAGATGGCCAAGCACTACTTCAAGAAAAAACAAATTGCAAGCTCAAAGCTCAAAAAGGCCAAATCAAGACTTGAAACCCTAACCAAGAAAAATGAAGGAGACAAGATTGAAATTATTTCTTAAGCATCTCTCATTTCCTAATACACCTAATCATCATCCCACAACAGAAAATTTGAATATATTTGGGCAAATTTTGAAATTTTTGGAAATTTTTGAGTTTTGGGAAATTTTAAACAGTGGCATTGGCAAAAGCACAACGCCCTAGGTGTTGCGCTTTTCCTAGGGACCTCCAATGGAAAAAACGAAGGTACCATTGGATTCAGAAGGAAATTTATAGTTAGGAAAACAAATTTTCTAATATTTTTTGGGCCAAAGAGGCAGTCAAAAGGTCAAAAAACACTCAAAAAATGACCTTTCTGCTCTGTTTTAGAGGTTGGCGTTGCGCTTTTGACCAGTATTGGGAGAATCTGTTTTTTGAGGGTCAAATCAGCACCATTTTGGAAACCAAGAATATATATAGAAACTATACTGGACAGGATTTCCAATAAGCTATATTGAGCTCAATTTTGACACCTAGAACCCCCTCAAAAGTGGAGCTAAAGATGGTGTTGCACTTAGAGCAGTGGCGTTGCGCTTTTGACAATTTTTTTCAGTTTGTTGATATTTCCATATTTTCTCACCTTTTCTAAATTTCACTTGGAAAATTGAGTTTTTACCTCTATAAATCAATGATTTAAATGTAATTATGGTGTTTTTACACTTACCTAGGGTAAATACATTAGATGAAAACTTTTAACGATGATGTAATGAATCTTTTTCCAAAAAGTGAGGGATGAGTCAGTTTGACCTCCCTACACTCTAGGTATCAGTTCAGTTTTTGGTGGAACTGCTCCTCCTCTTAGGAATTCGACCCTTGAGGATGAGATAAGTTGTTTTTTGGTCTATATCTTGTACTTTTTGACTCATTTTAGAGGTTGGATGTTGTTGCATTGATCAGAGACTCTAGTGTAATCAGTATTTGGCAGGAAATTAATGAAAAGGTTGCAGTTATTTCTTTGGGATACCTGTGGTATAAAAATTTATCATTGTTATTATTATGTATCATTATGTATGAAATTTTTGTTAAATGATCCATTTCATTTCTACGATATGCTAGTTTTGAAATTGATAAACAAAATACATCTCTTATGCTCTATTTTGGGAAAATATTCATAGTTTGTTCATTTTCTTCAGTTTAGAAAGAATACATGCTTTGCCTTGCTCTTTCTAGCTCCTCATCAGTTTGATCCATCTCATCCTAAAACCCTAAAGTGTTGGGTTTTCTACCTACCTTTCCCCATTGAATCTCTACAACCCTAATCTTATTTTCCCTAACCTAGCCTCTTTGACCTAATCCCCATCCAACAACCCAAAATCAATACAAACAAACCCCTGTACTCATACCTAGCCTAAAACCCTAATTCATCCAGCCCCCTTGGCTATGAATTAGTGGAGAGAGCCCTCTCTGGTTTGGTAGGGTTAGCTACCAAGCTAACATATTGGTCTGTGGTTACCTTTGTTTGGACTCTTTCTCAGCCTTAGAGATCCGGTGGAGTGATAACATAGTGGCACCGTTGCCGGGGAATGAAAGATTTATTTTTCCTAGGTGTATGACAAAAATCATTGGAATTTGATACTTTGGATGATAGGGTTAAGTTTCAGAAAAGGATGATTGGATAATTACAGTGCCAAGATTGTAGAGCTGGCTTCAAGAAGATATTCCAGAGCAAATCTCGATCCTGATCCAATTGATCCAGTCGAAGATCCATAGAATATTTTCCAGAGGCATAGATCTCAAACTACAAAAATTCAGTCAGGACCAATTCCATTGGTAAGATCTACTGCACTTCCTACTAAAATACTATCTCTTAAAGATATACCATATGATCTAAAATTTGAATTGTCATTTTTTAGATCTAAGTCTAAAACCTCTTTATCCAACATAGATTTCGATCCTTTAAGACTCTCTGTGGTCAATTCATTATCTAAATTAGATCTTAGTTCTCTGAAAGATTGGTTTTTTGAAGAGATTAAACCTGAATCATACCTTTACATCAAAGAGTGGATCCAATTCTACCATCAAGAATCAATATCTGTTTCGACTCAACCTCGATCAATTGTTTCTTTTTCATCAGCACCTTCGACCTCACCATCTATACCTACTACTTTAGTACCTACAATTTTTGTTCCACTACCTATTCAGCCAACCTCTCCTATTGTTGATCCAACACTTCACTCAGCAGGAATCATTGCAATATTTTCCCCACTTATTTTACCTACTTAATTGAATGACTTTCCTTAGGGTTATAGCCAAAGACTCTCCCTGTTTGATGAAAATTCTACCATATCTGCAAGACAACACATTTTTAAGGTCACTGAATTCATAGACTAAGAGGAAGTTGATGCTGATAATGCAAAATTGTGGATTATAGCCTAGAGCTTCTCTGGAGATGTCAAAGTTTGGTTTAAACCCTTAACTCCTAATTCCATTGCCACTCCAGACCAGTTGGTTGATGCATTTATAGATCAGTGGGAGGTAAAGAAAAATAATTTATAGTTGCTTTCTAAGGATGAGAAAATAAAGAGAAATATTAATGAATTAGTCCAAGATTTCAATATTCGCTTCAATAGAATCTATAATGCAATTCCCATTGAGATCAAGCCTCCTCCGGGTGTTAGTGTGAATTATAATCGCAAGCGTACAAAAAAATCTCACTTTAGTTGTGTATATCAAACAGCCCTAACATCAAATATGGCTGCCAATTTATTTAGATCTACAGTTAGTTGACCAAGACAAATGCTACAAAATCTAGATCTATGCAATTAAAGACATTAAGCAGTAAATAAAAGCAAGAGTTGCTCCATGCATCCAATAGACAAGACAAGAATATTTTTAAAGAATTTTTGTATCTGTGACACCTGGGAAGGGAACATAGAAAGATGTTACCTGTCCCCCTCAATGTGATGGGTTCTTGTATGTCCTCAGTGCTTCACATCTAAGATCTCTCTCTCTCTTGATGGTGTAGAAAACCCAGACAAAAATGGAACTCAAAGGGAGCTCACAAGCAAAAAGGTAGAAAAATATGACAATGATGAAGGATCAAAGTGAGACTAAAAGTATAGATCCAGAGTGATCTTTTGGCAACAAAAGGTAGTGAGTGAATGGAAAAAAACTTTCTATTTATAACAAAACATTGAGTTAGTCTAGATATTGGTCTATAAATAAAATATTATTAACCAAATCTAGATCCAACTTTTATGGAATATCTTATTATATTTGTTGGAAGGAAAAATAATTTGAATTTGGTCAAATCCCTTTATTTGTAAATAATAAATGAATAAATGATTATTTATTATTTTAAGAGTGCGTTTGAGTAATAATTAAATAAATAGTGATTTATTCAATTATTTATAAATGATTTAGTCAAATTTAACAAGGAATATTATTTAAATAATGTTTAAATAATTATTCCTAGAAAATAATAAGATAAATAGTGATTTATCTAATTAATTTTCCTATTTTGGGTTAAATATGACTAGGAATATTAATTAAATTGTTGTTTAACTAATTATTCCTTGAGGAAAATCAAACAAATATGGATTTATTCAATATTTCTTCATGGGGTTTCTTCTTTAGTCCATAAACAACTTAATAATTTATGGATTACTAAGTTATTTTTCATAGTGAAAGCAATTTTACTTAGGGTAAAATTGGTCTTACATGGTGTACTTTGGTCCATCTAATAGTAATAGGTTAGATGAAAAAAAATAGGTGTAACAGATTGCCCCCCAGCGTGCGAGCATTAGGAGCTAATCGTATGACCGAAGTATGTTGTAAGAACTCAATCACTAGACACCGAAGGGGAAGTCAGAGAGAGAGAAATATAAAGTAGACTAAAGCACTAGAGGACAAGACCTTGAGGAGGCGAAACTTACAGGTGTAACAGGTCTCTTTTAAAATTAAGTACTTGTTCTACAAGAGGCAGGGAAGGCATACCTATGCCCGCCGAGACAAACTACAAAGCATAATGCATCCAGTAAACAAGGGGCTGAACTATATAGTACATGCTGGCATAAACATGGGCCAGATAAAAACCTGATAATGGATCCCACATACGTACTATGCCTAGGATAACAGCCAGGACTTATACAATAATATTTGAGTACATGAGATATAAGTACAACCAAAGAGGCCCTATAAACAGAAGAGGGCTCTGAAAATCTGAATGATACATGCAAACTAAAAGGCACTACAAGCAGCTGAGGCTGAAACCATCAAATATATGGAGTTGCATCGAAGGCTGTAATGAAGAGGTCATCCGGGCATGTGGGGGGCTACCTGAAGGACCACCCCCTCATGAGGTCTGAAACGTCTCACACACACCCGGGAATCACCGGTACAATCTCTTACATCATTGAACCATCAAGTATACAGATCTTGATCATGCCATAAGGAGCTAGAGCTAAGAAACAATCAAGTCAAAGGGCGATAAGGAATTCCTTTGCTTGATCTCAAGCACTGAACAAGAGTGGAAGCTGGAACCAAGGTACATCGCCCTCTAGACCTGCCTTTTGGAATGAATGAGCTGATGTCAAAAAAAGGAGGTCCACCCTAGGTGAGGCAATATGTGGTCCTCACCTAAGGCACGAGAGATAATAGTAGAGCGACTGATAGACTGACACCAGGGATGATGGTGGAATGGGGGTACTGAGTAGCAAGCTGACGACTTCCATTTTTAGAGCATGAAGGTCATGGATGACCTGGCAGCAACTGACACAATATCAAAGGGGATAGGGGACAGTATGACTGAAGGCCAAAGTGTGTAACATGAGAGAGAGAAAAAGCAATGAAGGATGGAGGACTATCACGGGATACAAAGGGACTCGGGATAGACTCCATGAATGCAATGATGACTCAACTTGGATGCTCTAAACAAGGGAGATTCGATGATGCTGCCACACAAAATAGGCCTAGTGGGGACCATAAAAACATGAGTACAAGGTGGTTACTCACGATGAAATTTGACACAAGCATGGAAAAGTATGAAGGAAAAGTGGTGCCCCAAGTACAAGTGTTGCAAGTGAAGAAATTCAATTTTGAGGAGTGGTGAAGTGATCCTTCTTGGAAAAAATGTGTCCTAGTGAAGTATCAAATCACAAAAAACTAACAAATACCCATTTTAGAGCTCGGTGAGAGATTTCCAATGATATGGATGGTTTGTCAAACTGAGCTACGGTTTGACCGCAATGGGAAAAAGAAAAATATGGGATTTCTCTTTTAATAAGGCATTTTCCTGCCAAATTCACTCATTTGAAAGAGTAGTCGTGGTGAATGTAGAGAGGAGAGAAGGCCCTAAATTTTGTGGCGATCGTGGCAGACAAACCGACCGTTGGAATCAATATTTGTGAGTTGCAGGTAAGAGGCCTAACCCTCCTCTTTCATTTTAGTGGATTGAAAGTTTAGTTTAGGTTCCCAGAGCTCAATAACAGACCCCTGCTCTGCTTCACGTCTGGGTCGCACTTTTTGGGGCAATATCTGCGACCTAGGTAGTAGGTTTTGGACAGAAAACTGTGACTTGTCCCAGGATTTTGCCTGAAAAGTGCAACCTAACAAAGAGGGGTATTTAAGTGTTGTTTCTTGATTGATAGCTGGGTTTTTATGTTTGAATGTCCCTCTCTATACACTGACAAGGATGATGGTTTTGTGCAGATATGGCAGAATTGAGGATCAACTAGAGAGAAAGAGACTTGGACAAATTACGGTGAGAGATCTGAGATGATCATGGTGTCCGTACTCCATTGGCCAGGTTTGGGGTCCTTAAGTTTCTGGAGAACCCTTTGATGAGAGCTGGAGAGCCCTTATTGGCCTGAATTGTCAGTTATTTGGATCTGGACCATGAGGTCTTTAGAGTGTAGGGGCATTAGATCGAGTTGATGGTCCAGGATATATATTTCTTGATTGGTCTCCCACCACTTGGGATGGTGGGGAATACGCAGCCAGTGTTACCATGAGAGGGAACATCATGGAGTTTGTAGAGTGCCATTGCTAACCAGGTCTCCATGTCAAGGGACATGGATACTGATCGGGGATCTAGAGAGGTTAGAGACCCATGTTATGCCCACAACAATGCTGCGGATCTTGGGAAACCAGGAACTCCACCACATCACTCGGGGTCAGATGATGCTTGTTGAGAGTATGTTGAGTGGGACCTACTATGGGTGGGCCCAAATGATGTTGTCGTCATTGAAACAACAGTTTTCGTTATGCAAGTGGCAAGTGAACCATGACTATGCTTATGGCACAGTGTTGTGCTTGCTCTTCTTTGAGAAGATCCCGACACTTCGACCTCGCATACAGATCCAAGATGGGGGCCTGAGAGAGCCTAGGATGCACCGGTGGGGGTGGCTACTGTGTAGAGGGGGAGGTGGGGCAGTCGGTCAGGTGTTTCGACCCGAGTTTTTTGCTCATTGGGATCAGATGCCACTATACATAGACGACTATCCCTATTGTGGGATGAGTTATCATGGGGACTCGAACTTTCCACTGCCACCTGGTCAAGTATGGGGGCCTGATGGTAAGTGACAAGTTACTAATATTTTATGTGCATTTTAAAGTTTTAGAATATTGTATATGGTACTGATTCATTCATTTTTGGTATGTAGATACAGCACCAGTAAAACCGATCGGGTACATGGGACGACCTGTAGTATCAGGAGCTGCAGGACCTAGTGGGTCAAGAGTACCACAAAATGAGGATGTAGTGGCTCTCCTAGAGGACATCTGTTGTAGATGTGAGAGGTTTCTGATAGGTGTTTTAGAGTGCAACTGGCAAGAATTAGATGACCAGTACATAGAGCCATGTATTGGTCTACCCTCGGAATGGCGAGGGGTCATGCAGCGCATGGAAATGGCCGGACAGGGGATGCACGATCTACAAGCTGCAGGAGTAGAGCCATTGGCTCGGGATCCTCCAAATAGTGATTAGGTGTAAGGGCATGTTTTGTCTATAGTTTTGAGTTTTTGTAACATGCTATGGGCATTTCAAATGTATCAGAGTTAAAGGACTCTAAAACATTTTATACGACACATATAATGGATATGCATCATTTTTATGGTTTTATGTTATTGTATTGTGTTATTGCGTGTGATAAGTTCCAATCTAGAATCTTTTTTGAAATGATATCTAAATAGTGATTTTGTGCTCTAGGTACATGATTGAATGTAATGATTTCAAATTCACGCATCAAAAGCTTCACTCGTAAATATCTTCTAAAAAGGATAGGATTATGCACATGATAGACACCATTCAATTGCATGACAAGAAGCAAGGAATATAAACGAACATGAAGGTGGAGGATGCGATGGGAAAGGGAATCAACTAATAAAACTCGCACTGCATCATATTTTATTTGGTTATTGGTGGCAGTACCAATGCATACATCGTTCGAGAGAACAAGCAAATGTAAGGGAGTAAAAATGGCCCAACCTGCCGAGGCTAGATTCTGGGAGTAGCAACTTGCACCATCGGCATAATAGATATAAGTTGTGGATGGGGGTCCATCTAAAAGGTGCCAAAAGACAACAAATGAGAGAATGATGAACAATTTTGGAAACCTGAACGCATAGTAGAAATCAAACAAACATTGCTAGAGGGAATGCTCTGGGTAGGATGTCTACCACCCACACACCGACGGGTAGGTGTTGTGTGGGAGTGGCCTTGGTGGCAGCTTGTGCTCAGGTTGTGAAAGTAACCATAGACATGGATGGTTCCATTCCTCTTATGGGTGGGAAAGATGAATTCAGGGTTAGAAAAGGCTTCCATGATGTCGTCATCACAGTAAAATATGGGGTGAAAGGTGGAAGGGTAACCACATGACACGGAAAAACTACCTAACTCATCATCATGAGAAGAAAGGTTCACATGTGCATCATCATGGGGGGTGACGAAAGAAAAAGCAGATAATGGATCCACTAATGTTGAGCCCAGGGTGATCACTGAAGGGAGGTCAATCGAAGCAGAAGGGAAAGTCTCAGAGGGACCTTCCACCGTGGATCTCATGAATGATGATAGGTGGAGGATGGTGGCCGATGACTCCATCATCTCGACATTAGGAGGGGGAATTCCAATGGGAGTAGAGGTATCCTCAGGTTGGCTCGAAGCATACTTCACAAGGACAGGAGAGGCAGATTGGTTCTGTTCAATCTCGTACTCCCGAAATACCTCCAAAGAGACGCGATAATGCATGAGGCGGGGACAATGGTGGGTATAATGGCATTTGAGATCACACAAAGCACAAGGTTGGTTGGTGTGAATAGTCTTAGGTTTATTGGATATATTCAAGGAAGAAACAGAGGCTTCATGGACCGTAGACTCAGGGAACGCAACATTGACCATGGGCTTGAGATGAGGCAATTCAGGACAATGATGGGTGGCATGACTGACAACATCACACAAAGCACACGGGGGGGGGGGGCGGGGGGGGAGGTACACTTTGGAGGTTGAGGGTGAGCAGAGTTTGTTGGGGTAGCCTTGCATTTAGATGTCTTCTTTCGAGCTTTGCCCTTCTCTCCTAAAGATGTCACAACAGGAGTGAGTTCCTGTTGAGGTGGCTGAGGCACGGAAGCAAGGGGAGGGGTCATGGGGACCAGTTGAACCAAGGTCAAAGAAAGGTAAGGTTTGGGCTGACCAAGAGGGATAGTGGCTACGAGATCAATGTACCAGACTAGGATCCCTAGGGTCAGGTTAGGAAGGGATAAGGTAGCCATAACAGGTACCGAAAATACTCCATGAGGGGGAGCTAGGAACAGTATCTAACCGGAGCGGTAATGACCAAGCAGGACAAATCTGAGATGGTTAAGGCCAGGAGGAACTATTCCAAGAGGATAGAGAAGCTCATGGGTACCATTTTTAGGTGAGGGGCTTGAAGGAGGGGGTCCTGAAGGCTGATTCGAGGTGCTAGGAGCAGGTTGCAGAGGGTGGGACTACTGACTAGTCGAAGCGGGCCACTTGAGGTCAGACTAGGAAGATTGCATCATGTAAACGTTCGACGAGATGGGATCAGAGATAGGAGGAGAAAGACTAGGGAATGAAACAAGTAAAGAGGAGTATTTGTAGACTCTGGGTGAAACACTGGTCAAAGGTTTGACTGTTTACTTGTTGGCCACCGAAGAGATGATGGACTCAGGGGAGGTCTAAGACTTCAATTCATAATATGTCAACTGGTCGATGGTGACAATATTTCCATTGTGAGGAAAACACATCTTATGGTGAACCATATATGGGACAACAGATATCGCATAGGTGTAGCTACAACCCAATAGAATTTTGTAATCTAAGGGGGCATTAATGACTTCTACGTCAACACAAACAGTCTTTCCCATAACAGTAATGAGACAATTGTAGAACAAGACAATGGGTTGGGAAGAGAGGCCATCCCACGCTCAGAGGGTGGTAGTGGAAGGGGCCAACTCAGGAGATCTGAGTTGCTTCCAAACCGAAGCGGACATCACACAGGTGGATGCCTCCTCATCAATGATACAACGGGAAACATTGGAATTCCGAATCTTGACGGGGATTTAGAAGGCGGTGGAAGAAAGAAGGGGGGGATATTCTGACCAGTCAACATCGAAGACAATCAAACGATCATCTGAAGGATCCACAATGCCCATGGAATTTAGTAGATCTTTTCGTTATGAAGGGCACGACTGGAGGAGTTCCAGTGTTGAGATGGCAGCAGGGGATTGCGCCAAATCATCTACTATACTATACGAATGGGAAAATTTTCCAGAAGCAGCGTTTTGACATAATGGTCCCTTGGGGATCTTGGTATGAACCTATTCCTTAGGCTAAGGGATCTGTAAAGGACCATTGGTTTTCAAAAGAGGCTCTATGGGACCTGAAGAAGGGGGCTCGGGGGCAGATGTAGCGGGAGGCTTATTGTACTAACGAGACCAAGTCTGAAGGTTGAGGTCAATGGTAATAGGTTGGTTAGAGTTCATCATGAGAATCTGGTAATTAGAGGTACCAGATGGAGGAGGTTGAGTGGTCGCCTGACCTTCAGGGGGTTGGGTAGCCACGAATCCTTGTTGGGGGAAAGGATTGGTAAACACAGCCGGATGGATAGGTGCAGCATTGGGAGGAACCGAAGGGGAAGCTTGTTTTCCTCAAGATTTTGCTTGAGTCTCCCACATCTGACGCATCTGAGGTAAAATAGGACAATCGTGGGTGTAGTGATCATAGACACTGCAACAAGAAAAAGTCGTATTCATGCAAACAAGACTGTCTTGCTTGGGCTGAGTGCCTTGTTGTTGGTTAGCAGTGTTAGGTGCATTCCATTGGGGATTAGGTCATGGATTACCTGGGGAAGATTTATTTTGGGTGCCTTTCCTCTTATTTTTGGAAGTAGGAGGATTAGTTGCGCCCTACTGTGCATACACCTGCTCCTGGGGGTTGGTGGCTATTATTGCGGGGGTTGAGAAGGCAAGGGAGGCGGGGGTGCTAATGTTGGAGGAGCTGGAGCACCAGGCTATGGATATGGATAATAAGGAGGTTGGGAAACATTGTCGTAAACAGGTTGGGAAAAAGGAAGAGGCATGTTGTATCTTGGATACATGCTACCGGGAGGGGTAAAAGTGCTGGAGGAGTTGGCCCCTCCCTGAGGAAAACCATAACCCATGGGAGGATGAGTGTACGGATGAGAAAGGGATCCAATGATACCATCATCGGCATGGGATTCCCCCAGTGCGTTGGCACCACCAGGTATAGGGAGATCAGGTAAGATGGTATAAACATAACCAGAAAGTGTGTATATCAGGTCATATTTCAATGCAATATAAAGAGAAGCTTCTTCAGTCTGAGGGAAACGAGATGAGACATCTTTGCCGATAGCAGGAAAAAGGAATCTAAGAAACCAGTCCATGTAGAGATGGTATTCGAAGGTAGGGGCTCGACATAGGCTCTTTCTTCTTTGCCATTCCTAGACATAATCGGATAGGCGGGTCACAGACGATTGACGAAAAGAGGTCAAAAGTTCAGTACCAGTGTCATAACGAAGGGGAAGCTGGAAGTAAGAAAAAAAAGCCTGGACAAGAGTTGCAAAGGTAGTATGAGAGGAGGAGGCCTGGTAAACATACCACTTAGAAGCTTCTCCAGTAAGCGTACACTGGAACAACCAAAGATGGACAGTCATCGGTGATGGAGTTAGATGAACACCACATGTGGAAAGATCTAACATGGTTTGTAGGATCTTCTCCAGCAAGACCTTCAAACTCGGGGATGTCGGAAGGGAGCTTGGTTGGCATATCAGGCCAACCTGGATCATGGTGTATGGGGTCATTGATCAACTGGTTAAAATCGGGAAGACTGAAACCTTCCATATAAGGGAGCAAGGGAGCAGTCGGGATAGTTCCTGTTGCCGTCCCACTAGTAGTATTCCTAGCATTAGGGTCAGGACTATCAAAAGCATTAGGTCTTGGACCAGACATGGTGAAGGTGACAGGAGGAGAACCGGGGATAGAACCAGAAGGGGAACCCAAAGAAACAAAAGCGGAGTCAGAATGGGGACTCGGTGGAGGACTAACTTGAATCCTATGCAGAGGAGTAAGTCTTCCTAACAGAAATTGAGGATGAAGGCCAAGAAGTCTCTGGGATAAACGCCTTGGGGGCGCAATGATGGAAGAACAAACACAGATAAAAAAAAGAAGAGAGACAAACAAGGGAAAGGAGGTGCAGGATCAAATGATTACAATGTCAAAACAAGGGCAGAGAGGTGTGGGATCAAATGATTACAATGTTATAGTCTTGGCCTGGCGGTGTAAACCAGGCACTCTTCACTTTAGGTGTGTGTGTTAAGTGTGTTAATTTTAATTTTAAAACCCAAACATGTGTAGAGAAAAAATAAAAAGTGTGTTGTATAACTGTAAATAAATCTACAAATAACAGTAAATTAAGTTAAATATAATAGAAAATAAATAGTTAAAGATGCATCAATCAAAACCCAAGGAGATGGGCTTCCCAACAACTAGTCTATGGGTGGGAAAAAATCTATTCAAAACACACAAAAATAGTCAATGGATCTAAATTCAGGAGAGACAATGATCTAAGGTCAGATCTACTGGAAATAGGTGTAGAAAAAAACAAAAAACTAGAGGGAAAAGTGCTGCAAATGAGGTGGCGAAAGGCTACAACTTGAAGGGAAACGGAGAGGACGCTAGAGGAGGACCAAAAAAAAATCGAAAAGAGGTGTTTTGGATGGATGAATAACCAATCTGAAATGGATTTGAAGGTACAGGATCAGATCTAAAAAATTACTGAAAACATTGAAATCTCAAAAGACCTGCTTCTGTTAAACTCCTCCTAGAAAGGTGGAAGCGTATTGAAGCCCTAGGGGGCTAGGTTCTCACTTTGATGATTAAAACAGAGCAAGTGCAGGTCCAAAACAGGTAGAGATGGAGGTCAGACAACCCTGAACGGTAGCCCAAACAAACCCAGAACAATCACAGAAAAATTCCCGCAAAAAGTACAGGTCACAATTTCTGACTTGATTTTTGTAGAAGTCACAGGTTTGAGGTTTTTTTCTGCATCCTGAAGGTTGAGGTCACAGGTTTTGTCCCAAAAAGTGCAACCTTCACTTTCGGTACTCTCGGGAGCAGGTTTCAGAAAAAGTGTCGTCTGAGTTGCGGCTGATACCTGTCACCTATGCAATAGGCCCGAAAACACACAGAAGTTATAATTTTTATTGTTTTAGGGTTTTAAAGGTTAAAAGCAACATCAAGAAAAGAAAAACAAGAAGCTGAAGAAAAACCCTAGGGTTTGAAGCAACTGGTCATGCAGGGATCTGAAAAACGACAGTGGTTGTAATTATAAACCCTTGTGGAGTTGCTAGTTGTTAGTGTGAATTCTAATCACAAGCATACGAAAAAACTCACTTTAGTTGTGCATAACAAACATCCCTAACATTAAAGATGGTTGTCAATTTCTTTAGATCTGTAGTTAGTTGACCAAGAAAAATGCTACAAAATCTAGATCTATGCAGTTAAAGACATTAAGCAGTAAATAAAAGCAAGAGTTACTCCATGCATCCAATAGACAAGACAATAATATTTTTAAAGAATTTTTGTATTTATGACACCTGGTAAGGGAACATATAAAGATGTTACCAGTCCCCCTCAATGGGATGGGTTCTTGTATGTCCTCAACTCTTCAGATCTAAGATCTCTCTCTCTCTTGATGGTGTATAAAACCCAGACAAAAATGGAACTCAAAGGGAGCTCACAAGAAAAAAGGTAGAAAAATATGACAATGATGGAGGATCAAAGTTAGACCAAAAGTATAGATCCACAGTGATATTTTGGCAACAAAAGTTAGTGAGTGAATGGAAAAACCCTTCTATTTATAACAAAATATTGAGTTAGTCTAGATATTTGTGCATAATTAAAATATTATTAACCAAATCTAGATCCAACTTTTATGGAATATTTTATTATATTTGTTCGAGGGAAAAAGAATTTGAATTGACTCAAGTCCCTTTATTTGTAAATAATAAATAAATAAATGATTTATTTATTTATTATTTTAAGAGTGTGGTTGAGTAATAATTAAATAAATAGTGATTTATTCAATTATTTATAAATGATTTAGTCAAATTTAACAAAGAATATTATTGAAATAATGTTTAAATAATTATTCCTAGAAAATAATAAGATAAATAGTGATTTATCTAATTAATTTTCCTATTTTGGGTTAAATATGACCGGGAATATTAATTAAACTGATGTTTAACTAATTATTCCTTGAGGAAAAGCAAACAAATATGGATTTTTTCAATATTTCCTCATGGGGTTTCCTGTTTAGACCATAAACAACTTAATAAATTATGGATTACTAAGTTCTTTTTCATAGTGAAAGAAATTTTACTTAGGGTAAAATTTGTCTTACATGGTGTACTTTGGTCCATCTAATAGTAACATGTTAGATGACCAAAAATTAGTGTAACACGAGGTTTAGTTCTCATACGTTATCTTGATCTCGACATGGCCTACCAAATAAGGGAAAGAAATCCAGCTACATTGGAAGATATGCAAAATAACGCGGTCAGTGTTGAACTAAATCTGCTAATGAAAAGAGCTAGAGCTAGAAATGAGAGGAAAGTCACTACTAAAGATGAACCATCCACCTCATCTTCTGATACTAAGATGAACACATTGATAAGGACAATTGAAAGGATGGTTAACAGGATGTCCATCAATGAAAGACAACCTGAGGTCGGCTTCTGAGCAACCAACACAACATCAACAAATTAGGACACCCTTTTGGAAAAACTATGCTCAAGGAGAAGAAGAAGATGAAGACACAATTGTTGATGAAAATCTCCTTTTCAAAGCTAATGGGTTGCCTATGTTCTTTAAAGAAGATGAAGAGTATTTTGAAAAGAAAAATGAACCTAAGGATGAAGATTTTATCCTTGCCAATGATCATGAATTGGAGACCGAATTAGATGATTATCAGTGGGGGTATTTGAATGCACTTAGTTCAAAAAATAGACAGCTTTCATTGAGGAGTAGAGATGTGTCGGTTAATCCCATTCACAAGAGAGCATATCAGCTGAAAGATACTCAGACAAAGCAGAATCCTCCAGGTAATCAAAGTAAGGGAAAAGAGCTTGTAGTCACGAACCAGAACAAGGTAAATCAACCATCCACTAGTTCAAAAAATAAGGAAAAGGAAAGTTAGAAGAAAGAAGCTCCATCAAAGGACCATGCTGGAAAATGAGACATCGTTATTAAAAAGGTAGATAAAACCACTCCCTTCAGCCTAGAAACTGAAATTTAAAAATTAAAAGTGTCTATTCCTTTAACCGGGCTTGTTAAGAATAACGAGTATAAGTCCCATGTTACCAAGATTATTCAAGTAGATCCTTTTTCTGACATGGTATATGTCAAAGATGATCAACCCGAACTCATTTTTGGTCCTACTATTGATGGTTAGTTAGAAGATAGCGATGCTCCTCCTTTCTATTTGAGTCTAAGAATACACCAATGCATTTTACACAATTTCATGTTAGATTCTGGAGCCTCCCATAATCTAATGCCAAAATCCATTATGGAAAATTTGGGCCTTGATATCACTTGTCCCTACCATGTCTTATACTCCTTCGATTGAGGTAGAGTCTATTGTATTGGCCTTATTAAAGATTTGGTAGTCTCCTAGAGAATATTCTGGAAAAGAATGTTTTAATGGATGTAGTGGTAGCTGACATACCGCCATGGTTTGGCATGTTGTTGTCAAGATCTTGGGGGAAAAATTGAGAGGCTCATTGCAATTAGACTTTTCCTATGCAACTATCCCTGTTTTCGTACAATTGAGGAAATTGTACTATGAAACAAAGATGAAATATATGTTCACAAGAAAAGAAAAGCCCAACAATCATCCGATAAATGTTGTACATACAGATTTAGCGTCATTCATTTTGTTTAATCATACTGGCTTAAATGATGTAGATATCCAACTTGTAGATGTAGAAGATGTTCCAGAGATTCATAATTGCATCAGAGAAGTTATAGAAAATGAAAAAGTGAATCTGTCGATCTCATCAGAAAAACCATTATATGAGGTAGATAAAAACTCATAACATCCATTAGATAAAGTGGAAGAAAGTCCAAAAAATCATGAAGAAACAGTTCAAAAATTTGATCCAAAATAGAAATGAAAGTTTCAACACTTGGAGGATAATAATGGTATATGGTCCATGGACTTTGATGATGCCCTAGGGAAATAATGGGTAGGCATTGGAATTTGGGTCTACAACCCTTTTCATCAACAAAAATACGGTTCCTACAAATGTTAGATTATGCTCTTACAAGTTAGCTTTGGATTGCACTAACTTATGAGGCGGAGTATGAAGCACTGATTACTGGCCTAAAGATATTGAAGAAACTGGGAGCAAGAAGGAATGTTGTATATGGTGATTTAGAACTTGTGATCAAGCAAGTTAAAGGTGAATATCAAGCTAATCATCCTCGAATGAGACAATATAGGAATGTTTTACTATATATTTTGAAGATGTTTTAGGAGTGTATACTTACAATTGTGCTGAGGAATCAAAATCTCAAGGCATATTCATTGGCTACAATTGCAAGAAATTTTAAGATGCCCATATTTTCAAACAGGAAGTTTGAGATTCATGTGAAACACTGGCCCACTGTTCCCGATAACTTTCGGTATTAGCAAGTTTTCTAGGATGATAATCGGGTAAATAACTTTCTCGAAGGTGAGGTAGAATTTGAGAATTTTTCCATAGATGAAATTTGTGATAAAGATGACCAGGATATAGAATCAACTCAGATGGATATACTACAATTGAAAGACAACAATATTCCAAAAGGTCTCATACCTTTGGAAGAATTGTTTGACCAAGATGGAGTAGCAAGTAAACCTACATTTGCAGTGCCTACGGAAAAGGGTGTTGATGATGTAAACATTGGGAAAGCAGAAAAACCAAAAATGGTTAAATTATCCAAGTCCTTATCTCCTAAGGTAAAGCCTGAATATGTTAAATTGCTTTCTGAATTTTCTAATGTTTTTGCATGGGAATATGCATATTTAAAGGTGTATGACAAGAACATCATTCAGCACACTATTCTGATCAAGTTCGATCAAAATCACTTTCAGAAAAAGTTGAGAAGGATCAATCCCAGATTGATGCCATTAATTGAAAAAGAGGTAAACAGAATTTTCAAGTCCGATATTATTTTCCCTATTAGATTCTCTGATTGGATTTTAAATTTTGTCCAAGTAAGAAAGAAGACTGGAGAAATCTGACTCTGCATAGATTTCAAGAACTTGAACAAAGTGTCTATCAAGGACAACTATCCACTTCCCAAAATGGATCACATCCTTCAAAGAGTTTTTGGTTCATCCCAGATGTCACTGTTGGATTGCTATTCGGGATACAACCAAATTTTGGTGCACGAGGATGATCAAGATAAGAAAGCATTTACTACACCTTGGGGCATGTTCAAATATGAAAAGATGCCATTTGGTTTTAAAAATGTAGGGGCTACATTTCAGTGGGCCATGGACATAGCATTTGCCAATGAAAAAGATGTTTTATTGGTTTTTTATTTAGATGACTTGACAATGTTTTCACATTCTGATGATGAACATTTTCACCATTTAAGAATTGTTTTCGAAAGATGCAGGAAGTTCGGAATATCTCTCAACCCAAAGAAAAGCATTTTTTGTGGAGGAAGGCAAAATTCTCGGTCACATCATCTCCAAGGATGGGAGCCGGATTGACCCTTCTCGTGTTCAAGAAATTCAGTAGATTCATTTCCCTCGTAGAAAAAAGGAAATACAAGCATTCAATGGTAAGATGAATTTCTTATGTATATTCATTCCTAATTTGTTGGAGCATCTTAGATAGTTGAAAAATATGTTGAAGAAAGATAATGCTGTGAAATGGTCTGAAAATGCCCAGAAGTCCTTCAAATCAGTAAAGTTTTATTTGACTACTACTGTTGTTTTGATAAGTCTTGATTATACTATTGATTTCATAATATTCTCATTTTCTTATGAGCACACCATGGCAGCAGTCTTGATTTAGAAAAGGGATAAAACAGATCTACCAATTGCATTTTTCAGTCGCAATATTAGAGATGCAGCCCTTCGGTACAACAACATAGAGAAACAGGCTTTGGCTTTGGTAAAAGCATTGAAATATTTCAGAGTTTAAATATTACATTCACATACTCTTGCCTATGTGCCTAATGCAACTATAAAATAATTTCTCATGCAGACAGACCTAGAAGGTAGGAGAGGGAGATGGATAGCATCATTACTAGAATATTACCTTGAGATCAAGCCCGCCAAACTAATCAAAGGTCAGGGATTAACCAAGCTCATGGTTAAGTCAAACCTCCATTCTCTAGACATCAACCTAATTTCAGCCTTGTCCGATAACGAAGAAGAAGTGAATCACATTCATGTATCTGATATATTTTTGTCATCTCCATGATATTCCCATATTTTTTATGTTTTGCAACACCTAAACCCTCCTATAGGAATGACTAAGATTCAAGGCAGTTCTTTGAATCTCAAAGCTTCAAAGTATTTCATATTGGATAATGCACATTACTGGAAGGATCCCAGAGGTGTGTTGCTGAATTTTTTGGTCGAAGAAGAATCTAAGGAAATGATGAATGATTTCCACAAAGGATATTTTTGGGGCCACCTATATTGGAAGACCATGGCCAATAAAACATTGAGAGTGGGATATTATTGGCCGGCACTTTTTGTAGATGTCTACAAAAAGTAATGAGCTGACATGAATGTCAAGTTTTTCAGGGTAAGAGAAAGCTTCTCCCATTACCCCTTCAACCTATTTCAGTACATGCACCATTTCAGCAGTGGGGCCTATATTTCATAGGTGAGATTCACCCAGCATCATCCACATAGAACAAGTGGATATTGACAACCACAAATTACTTTACAATGTGGATCGAAGCGATCACGACCAAGCAAGCAACAGATTATGTCATCATGCAGTTTTTAGAAACTAATATTTTGTCTCGTTTTGGTTGTCCTACTAAGATTATCACAGATAACACGACAGCATTACAGTCTGATAAGATGACTGAGTTTTGTGAAAGATATAATATTAAGTTGGGACACTCTACAACCTACTACCCGCAAGGTAATGGATTGGTAGAGTCCTCTAATAAATCCCTTATCATTATCATTAAGAAAATGTTAGAGGCAAATAAAAAGAATTGGCATATGAAGCTGATAAATGCATTGTGCGTAGACCGGGTGAGTAGTAAGAAGTATATTGGCATGTCTCCTTTTCAAGTTGTGTATGGTGTCGATACTATGTTTCCTTCATCATTAGTAGTCTCAGTAATGAAATTGTTGTAAGAAGTAGGGACTGAGGAAAATTACATACAACGACGAGTTAATCAAATGATAAACCTTCAGCAGACGAGAGATGAGGTATTTAAGAATACTTCAAAACTCCATGACAGGATAAACAAGATCTATGATAGGAAAACAAATGAAGACAACTTTAAGGTTGGAGATGTAGTACTTCGCTGGGATGCCAGAAATGAGGATAAGGGTAAGCATGGAAAATTTGAAAATTTATGGAAAGATCCATATCAGATTTCTGCTTGTCGAGGACAGAATGCTTCTTTTCTTGAAGAGATGAATGGACAAGAGTGTTTAGGAGGACTAGTCAATGGTAGGCTCCTTAAGAACTATCTTTTCTAAAGCAATTTTTTCTATCAGTTTTCCATTTCATTGTAAATATCAATTACATTTTCTGCAAGTGTGAAGTACAGATCATTGGAGTTTGGAGCCCAAAGTGAAGGCCATGGAGCTTCTCTAATTTTCTGCCATTTCAAAAGTTCAGTTTTCAATCATGTAAGTCAGTATTATGTCAATTTTCAGTCATTTGAGTTTGTCTTGAGTTAGTCTATTTATTCTAAGTTATCATTTTTCACTCATGTTTACTAGTCTATAGTGTCCTTGACACCTCTTTCAAAGCTATCATACCCAATAAGGCCAATGTTAGTGTCAGTATTTTCATCCTACCATCAGTGATCAAAAATCATCTTTTCATATCATTTTAGGAGTCCCACTCAGAATTATTTTTATCATTCCACTAGGTCATGCAAAAAATTAGTCACTGATGGTAGCGCTAGTCCAAAAACATCACTCTTCCTCAAATTTGATTACTTGTTGGCATAGTTTCATACCTTGCTGACTGTACACCATCCATACATTCAATATCATTCATGTCATCTTGAAATTCAGTCTTTCAAAGTCTCATTAGGTATTTTAGGGTTTTTCAAGGATTCATTAGGTCATCAGGATTTCCATGGTCCAATAAAACTTCATTTCCACTCCATAAGACCAAAAATTAAAGGGTGATCTAATAACATATCTTCACCATGTGAAGATGATTTGTAAATAGAAATGCTTATTTCATCATGTAATTTTGAGTTCAAATGTAATTTTTTATATTTTCATTATGTAATTTTATGTCTTTAAAAATGTAATAATTTCACCATCCCAAGCTGCTAACTCAGTGTTCCAAAGATGCCAAACCACCAAAAAGTCAAATTCAAAGAATTCTCAGAGATCATCAAAAGATCAAATTGCCAAAGGAAAGAGTAAAGTGGAGGGTAAAGTTTCAAAAGTTTAAGTGAATAACAAAGGAAGAAAGTGGGTCTCAAGGCCCAAAATAATCAATTTCATGAAGTATAAAGACCACCAAGACATCCCATTCAAACTCATTTGCACATCCAAAGGTTTATTTTGCACTCCCTTAGACCGAAAAAGTCGAATTGCAGATTCAAATAGAAAAAATTGAGGTGTTGCACTTAGAGGAGGGTGGTGCTAAGTGTAGGCAACAGGCACTGCGCTTACAACATTTTGCGCTGCCTTTTTCACCACAGACATTGTGCTCCTAGGCTTGGCATTGTGCTTTTTCCTAGCAAGCCCTCGAAGCCAAAAAACACCCTCAAACTCTTCCAAATTTTCAGCATAAGCTTGTTTCCTCCTTTATCAAGTAAGTGATACAAAATAATTTCCTCCATTCTTTCCTAAATGTCATTTTTATGGTGTTTTTCTTCATGAGAAAAATTAAGAAAGTGTCTAGTGAAAAACCCTAGTATCACTCCCTCACTCTCAATTTACTACCCATAAACCCTACAATACCTTCCTACATCACTATTCAACCCTTCCGTACCCCTACACTACTCTTTCCTAATCCATAAGTCCCTTTCCCTAAAAACCCTAAGTCCTAGTGGTTTCTACATTCCTAGGAAACCCCTTCCCTAAACCTGTAATTAAATTCTCATTCCCAATTCCCTTGACATTTACACCTCCCATAGTTCCCTAATCCTTTCCCCCATATCCCAAAATTTTTGTAGAGCTATCCCTATTCCCTAGACCCATCTTCACTTCCCATTCTCATCTACCTTATCCCTAGGGTTTCTAGGCCACCAAAACACTATGGAGGAAGACAAAGACTATGTGGAAGAGGTGGGTAGACGAAAAGAGGAGAATGGAGAATAGAGAAGGCCTCACAAAGGAGGAATAATACTAAGACCAGAGCCTAGAAACATAAATTAATTGAGAGCCTCTTCCATGAATGTCAGTTGTTTTGAGTACGTAGGTTACCTTGATTTTTTCAACATGATTCAAAGGGTCCAACATCATCCCAATTTGAGTAGATTTTTCACTTCAAATATCAGAGACAATCAGGTGACCCTTGCTGGTGTAACCTTCAGTGTATCTACATCTATCATTGTTGTTACCATAGGGATTCCAAATATGAACCATTCATCAAACCAAGATACAAGAATTAAAGGAGGAGGGTTTTCCCTTTAAGCTACCTTCTTGATAGGTATGCACCCATGATGAAGATCATCATGAAGTACTTCTATTGTGAAGGGAGGTTTTCTAGGCTCTACAAATATCACATTAGACTATTGATGCACTTCACAAGAGTAATATTTCTCAATATCCCATACTTTTTATTCAGGAGTATAGATGAAATGGCTTACATTATGAAAAAGAGAGACTATCACTAGCATATGAATAGCCTCTTCCACCACTCATTGATCAAGATCATTATTCTCCATCACCTTGATTAATTGGGCATCTCATGGGAAACCTTCATTGCAAATGACATCTTCACTACTCCATAAGCTCCACATGTTGAAGATGTACCTTCTTCATCACAAATAGCTACATCTATGCCTCCACCTCATTCCAATCGACCTCACTCCACTTCACCTACTCCATCACCATCACCACCATCATCACCATTTTATGAGAAGGATGAGTCACCTAACAAAGTTGAGGTCAGCAAGCCTAAAGAGGGTGAAATCAACATGTTGGGAAAGACATATCAGAGAGGTCATAGGCAGTTGTTTGCCCCAAAAATTGTGGGAGGGGCCCTGCCTTCTTCACCAACAAATAAGGTACAAAAGGGAAAAAAAAATATGGCATAGGAAGATGTACATGAGGCAGCCATTCATGAAAAGGATGACCTCCATGAGACAGAGAAAAATTTAGAGCTTGTTGACTAGGATGCGCAGCATGATGATGAGGCCTCCAAATTTATTGTCAAGCAGAAAGATGCCCAAATCAAGGAGCTTCAGACCAACTTACAGAGATCTAAGTTTTTCATTGCATACTATGAGTAGGAAAATGAACAACTCAAGACCAAGCAGATCATCATGGAGATTCAACTTCTCAAGGAAAAAAGGGAAGAAAAAAAGATGAAGGCCTTGCTTGATGAGGCCTATGAAAGGTATGGTGAAACCAATGAGGCAGAAGAACAAGTGCCAAGAAGAATACCTAGGACTAGAGGGCTGAAAAGAGCTCTAGAACTAGAGAGGCAAAAGGAGGTTGAGCTTGCTAATGAGCTCACTTTGAATGAACAATTTGTTATCATTTTCAATGAGAACCAGGAGCAATGGCTTGACAGGTCCAACCAGCATCTTGAGAAGCTCTTGGATAATTCAAACAAAGACAATTACATATTGAGAAAGAGGTCCAAGCACTACTTCAAGAAAAACCAAATTGCAAGCTCAAAGCTCAAAAAGGCCAAATCAAGACTTGAAACCCTAACCAAGAAAAATGAAGGGGAAAATATTGATATTATTGATGAGGCATCAATAATTTCCTATTACACCTCATCATCATCCCACAGAAGAAAATTTGAATAATTTTGAGCAATTTCTGAAAATTTTGGAAGTTTTTGAGTTTTTGGCAATTTTGCATAGTGGCACTGGCAAAAGCGAAACACCCTAGGGACCTCCAACGGAAAAAATGAAGGTACCATTGGATTCAAAAGGAAATTTGAATTCAATAAAACAAATTTTCTAAGATGTTGTGGGTCAAAAGGGCAGTCAAAAGGTCAAAAAACACTCAAATGACCTTTCTGCCCTGTTTCGGAGGTTGGCACGTTTTGAGGATGAGAGAAGTTATTTTTTGGTCTGTATCTTGTACTTTTTGACTCATTTCAAAGGTTGGATGTTGTTTCAATGATTAAAGACTCTAGTGTAATCAGTATTTGGCAGGAAATTAATGAAAAGGTTGCAGCTATTTCTTTGGGATACCTGTGGAATGGAAATTTAGCATTGTTCTTCTTATGTCTCATTATGTATGAATGTTTTGTTTCATGATCCATTTAATTTCTATGCTATGCTTGTTTTCAATTTGATAAACAAAATACATCTCTCATGCTCTATTTTGGGAAAATATTCATAGTTTTTTCATCTTCTTCAGTTTAGAAAGAATTCATGCTCTGCCTTTCTCTTTCTAGCTCCTCACCAGTCTGATCCATCTCACCCTAAAACCCTAAAGTGTTAGTTTTTCTACCTAACTTGTCCCATTAAATATCTGCAACCCTAATCTTATTTTCCCTGACCTAGCCTCTTTGACCTAACACTCATCCAGAAACCCAAATCAAACAAAAAAAACCCTTGTACTCATACATAGCCTAAAACCCTAATTCATCCAGCCCTCTTGGCTATGAATTTGCGAAGAGAGCCCTCTCCGGTTTGGTAGGGCCAGCTACCAATCTAAAATATTGGTCTATGGTTACCTCTGTTTGGACTCTTTCTTAGCCTTAGAGATTCGGTGGACTGATAACATATACCATGTTGAATTTCCATGACCTTGGGTCTAGGTTAGAGTCTTAAAATCACTGATGCTACCAAACCAAGAATCTCAACCATGAACTAATTTTCATAGAGGAAATATAAAGCAGTAAATCACACATGAAAAAATATACACAATTTTTAACAAAATTGTACAATAATGTACAAAGCCAATCTTCGTTATATTAAACCAAATATGAATAATACAAAATTATATGGTATACAAGATACAATCACAAACACACTACATAGACTCAATGTCGTATCTTATTTTGCCAGTCCTTCACTCCCGTAGTGCTCAGTAGCTTCCCCTTAGTCCTTCAAAGGAAAGCACATCGAGAAAATAGGAGGGCTTCCACCTAACATTGCTGCAAGTCACTCCTATAGCATGTACATGGTTTGATCCAATCTTCTCTCTTGGTAGGCCTAATTCCTGAGCTCCAATCTGCCAAGCTAGCAATCACCTTTTTCCATCAAGGTGCTACACTTCGGCACCAAACTTCAGGGAACCTTAAACTTTTCTTCATCACTTCAAGATAGCTCATCTAGGGCTTCTTTGGGATATCAAAATGCTTCCCTCCACTAGATCAATGATTCCCAATTCTTCACTGCGAAATCTTCTCCTAAGTGAAGTCTTCTCGCCACTTAATTCAACTCCAATACATGGCTTCCACAGGCTGTAATACTCTGATCCAAATATGATCAATATCCCTTACCCAACACAAGTTCAATTGCTGCAACAAGTATGCTTTGCTGTTTTCATCATAGTTACTGGTTAGGGCACCAAAAATGCTATAACAACCCTCAACCAGTGATCAAAACATTCCTTAAACTTTGCGGCATTACTTCATAGGACAACTCCTTAATTATGCTGTTGATTTGGGAATTTATAAGCCCTCAAACACCCCTACACAACCCTTGATTGTAATGTTATAGCCTATAGCCTAATACACTATATTCCTATAGCTTCTGGAAGCATAATCCTAGTTCCTTGTCCCTCCAATGGTTCCCTAACAAACCTTTTCATTCTCTATTCAAACTCGGTCCTCCTACAAGATGAAAACAATCCTCACATAGTCATAAAAGGATCCCTTAAATGTCCTTTTCTACTTGTTGGCATGTTTCTTTTCCTGCAACCAATATAGTGGTAACCCTCCACTCTTCCTCACTAGTATATCTCCTAGTTGTGGCCCAATCTTAGGAAGGTATGTCTAGTTCCCTTGCCTCCAGAGAGAACTTGTGTTGCACCGAATTGGATGAGGAATAACCTCACACATCACCCTCTATTTATATAAAAGAGATGGGCTTCTAAAATGTCACCACAAGTTTTTCCAGCTTGTCACATGCCTGAAAAACCTTAGGCTGACCTTGACACACATGTGTATACCCCATAATTTAACTTCAAAATTTTATATCTCCACTTATACAACTCAGAATTTGATGATTCTCAAAGAGTTAGATTCTCCTTTCCGCCCTCTATCATCTCATGCCATCACATGTAGAAATGTGCTCATGTAAATACACAAAACATTATTTGGTGAAAAACCCATACTTGGGTTCCAAGTCCACAAGTGACTCTTGTGGCACTTTTCCCTCCAAACCGTGAACCCTAGGGCTTGGAGTACCTCCCAAGCTACTCAAATAAACACACAACAAATAAAAAATTTGCATATCAGGACCTGCTAGGGACCCTTACGCTAATCCTCAAGGAGCTTAAACAACATGCAAAAACCTTTGTGCCCTTGGTCACTTAATGCGCACGAAACCAAGTACTTGACTCACCTTTAGTCCTTGGTCCCATTTTCATGAAAATAAAATGTTGTAGCTATTTTGGCACAACTACTAGGAGCTATTTCCCCATAGTCCTACCCCTGACAGGACTACCAGATCATAAGGAGTATGCCAATGAAAACAACAATCCCATTCAATTCCAAAACACAATCAAATCTATATAAATACAAGGAAACACCCAAATATAGGGTTTGGATTAATTGAATACCTAACCTCCTCGCAGTTCATGGGAGTGTATTAAGCTTGCAACAAAGAGGTTATGCTCCAACTTAGGATATCCCACTCACTATCGTCACTTTTCTCCATACACACATTCACATAAAAAAAAGACAACAAGATCTTTTGTAGAAGACCAATTAGCTCACAAAACCAACATAATGGATAACATATATCATATTAAAATATCAAGGAAAGGAATAAAATAATTTATTAATATCAAAATGAAAATAATACATGAAGTATACCATCCAAATTCTTATCTTCGAATTTTGTCAGAGTCTCCCCCTCTTTTCGGAAAAATGACTAATGCAAAGATAAACACTCCTTGCTGGTATAAAAGAAGTAGAATAACCATATAAATGAGATCTAAGATAACTCAATATAACTCAATATATATATATATATATATATATATATATATATATATATATAGGTAAGCCCAGGGGGGTGAATGTAGATGCTTAGGGTGACAAAGTGTTAAGGAATATTCTACAATAATAGACCCCTACCCAACTCATACACAAGTGGGCCAAGTTGATCTCCTTATGAAACTAAGCCTCTAGAAACCTTTTTTCAATTATGAGTTTTTTCTCTCAATTGTTGTCAGTTATGAATTAGTTATTATCTCATAATTATAATATTTTGGAAAAATAATTATGATAAATTTATCAATTATGTAATTCACCCTTTTAATATGGAATAACCCCCACATATGTAAATGTAGAGGTGAAAAGGGGATGCATCATAGCCAAATACTGAGGTAAGTTGAACTTAGATTTCTCTCACTATAATGGAGTTGCAAATAGGTTTATAATAGATTCCCCCTGTTTCGGGGAAAATCACCCTAGAGGTTTGTTGGGTTTAAACCTCCACAGAGCAGGGCATGCTACTTAAGAAGGACTCACACAACCATACATGTTCATGAAAAACTAAATAGAGTAGATCGAGGAAGTTACCCGTAGGTGCTACGGTTGAAGCAGATCCTGCGGGGTCCAAACCCCCAGCAACCCTTCTTCCTTCTTAACCTGAAAGACAAGAAGAAACAAGCACAAAGAACTGGTTGTATAGCATATATCTACTATAAATGTTAGTGAAATCCATATGGAACATTAGATAAACCATAACAAATGCTTAAATAACAATATTCTCATGTATGCAAGTAGACACTAACACGTATATTTCGGGAACAAGATGGTTCTTCTGTATTATAAATAGCATGTACAGAAATAACGAGTGGAGAGATCACTTGAATCCTTCCATGATCTTCGAGCAGACCGTCGTCCAGATCCTTCCCACCCTTGCCTCGCTAAGATTCCTTCCGAACTGGTGCATATGAGATGACATATAAAGAGATGAGCATCTCCAGGAAACAAGGGTTTCCTGTAATGAACTAGGAAGTGCAGGAGGCATGGGAATTCAGACTTGGATAGGGAAAACCAACAGAGTATAATATCAATAATTTCTCTCTCTCCCTTAGGCCATGCACATGAGGGGCTTTTATACTCCCTCAAAGTAGTTTCAACAGTTGGAAACAATTGGACACGTGCTGGGGTGGTTGAACTACCAGAGTAACCATCAACCCAGCCCGAAAATAGGGATTTTTTATATATATTTTAATGATTTTAATGGCATATGCGGGAAAGTGCATATGGACTCGCGTATACACGCGGAAAAGTCTGGGCATAACCGCGTATGGGGATTTTTACACTATTTTTTAGTGAATTTGTCCAAGTCTGTAGGAATGGGTGCCCAAAGCCATAAAAGCAATCATGAATCATATGAAGGTGAGAAATGATGCTATAATAGATGCCCCCTAATATATGAGGTTAGAAGGGGTACATGATGGCCGAAATGTATTATGCACATAAAAAGATCTTCGCAAGGACAAGAGAGGACTTCACCAGATTTCAGCCTGCCAAAAACCAATGAAAGAAAACAGAGAGTCAACTCATGCTGAGGTGGGCATACCCATGCTCAATCAAAAATACATCATATAGAAAGTACTGAATAGATCCAACATGTATACAAGTATAGCTGAACTGAAAGTACACAATGAATCATCTGAGCATGGCCCAGAAATATAAGTCTGAATCAATGTCCAAGTATCACATATAAAAAGCTGATCAAAGATGCTGCAACTGGATGTCTGATCATACAAGTAACTGAATCTCCAAGTACCGAATCATAAGAGGTGGAACAAACGGTACAATCACGCAACTCGAGAGCCAACATATAGGATGCTGCTGTACTGAACTGCAACATATAAGGGTGGACGACATCACTAGCAGAAACTGAATGGACTGTCAAAAGTGAACCAAAAAATGCTGATGCAACCTGAGGTCTTCACCGATCACTATGGCACAATTCTACACAATGGGAATAAATGAGCTGAAGTCAACCATGTGAGAAATCGTTGGATTACCGGTCAATGATGTATACCGTTAACCAACGCGAGACAACTCACCAATAATGAAAATGAGCGTCAAGGTGCCCTAGTACAATCTAACAAGTGCAAATGAATGAGTTGAAGTCGAACACTTGAGAGAATCTACTAATCAGGAGGCAATGATGAATCCCCACTGTCGATAGCGAAGAGTCTGCCACTGATGACTGCAAACCCTAAGGTACTGACAAAAAGACTCTAGACCTTATTCCCAGAGCAATGAGTCGGAGTCGATGGGAAAAGATCCGCTGGAAGGAAGGCATTAAGGCATCCCACATCAGTCCAGCGCGAGTGTAACCCGCAGGCCAAGATTTGGAAGGAATCGGACGAAGTAGAGTGATGGAACCAAAACCGAAGTACGTTTCCGACATGCACAATATGAAGCTAGCGCACGGAAGAAACCCTCTGAACCAACCAATAATGAAAGCTGACACAGAGGTGAGAAATCCACCGATAGGGTCAAATGGAAATCAAGGTACTGCACGAATCCCAAGTGTGATAATGTTTGCTGACGTCGAACACAGGGGAAACCACTCAGTCAAAGACCCATAATGATGATCAAATGCTGAGCACAAGGTCACCTATCAACGATGGAAATAGGGCCAGGGTCCGGCTCTAGGTTTGCTCTCAGAGCAATGTGTCGTAGTCGATAAGAGACAAACCCGCCGGCAAGAAGTCAATGGGGACCTTCTCAAACTAGCACGAGCAGAAGACCAAAACATCTGATGTGATAGAACATGATACTGACAAGACCGGGAAGGCCGACTGAATAATGAGTCAAGAGACACCGCAGAATGGCCGACTCGGGTTAGACTTCCCTTGAACAAAAGCACGACTCGTGATGACCATGGCAGTAAAAAGTGACACTGTATAAGTCTGTTATGCAGGAGGCAGAACAAACTCTCCATATGATTGGAAGAGATAACCAACCAGGGGAGAACTGACAAGTGAAACATGGTAAAGGTTGAACCTAGGTCAAAACTAAAACCATCCCAAATGAAGGAGATATATATAAGTAAATGTGCTTTGTTCAAGGGCGACAAACTGACTCTGTACTGCCATCAAAATAACGAAGATACATCTCGTTCCCGCTCTTTTTGTTATATTTCATTTTTTTTTGTCTTTTTCATATAATAAGCCCGAAAAAGAATAAAAGAATGCTATGGTACAATGGATAGAACGAGTATAAAAAAAAATCAGATGCACTAGTTCCTGGGATTGGAACAATCCTATGCTCAATGCAAGGTGGCGAAAACTGGTAAGCGATACTCAAAGGAACGTTCCATCCATGGGTAAAAAGGTGTCAAGTCGTGATAGCTAAAGTGCATGCAATGGTTAACTTGTACAGATAGTCAAGGTCAAAAGTTGGCTTAAACATCGAGTCCAAATGAAGCCGGCTAAAGGCCAGGATAAACAAGTAACCAATATGCAATGCAGTAATACAACTTAACAACACCAGGGAGCCTCTAGGGTAATAGCCAGAAAAATGATAGTGAGGAAGAAGAAGAATGAAGCTTCAACACATAAGTCATGGCGGGACTAAAGAGGACTCCCGAGCCTACATAGAACGCAGCATGGGCAACAAGTGATAGCGAGGAACTAACTAGGAAGCCCATGTAAAGGAAGGCTCTACCACCAAGTCATGATTAAATAATCGGCGAGTGAAATGGGTGTAATACTAATGACCTGATGGGATCGACCCTATGGCAAGTGATCAGTATGGAGGCTAGTATGAAAAATGCAGTGGAAAGTGATTTTCCTAACCTATATGCCAGTAAAGATCATATACATGCCGTGACGAGTCGGTAATCATGGATCAAAAACCGGGAAAAATCTCAAAATCGTCAAAATGTACCTGAAAACATACCAAACTGGGCACTTCCAAGCATCCGGGTTATGCAGCTTAAGATAGATCGAAAAAATAAGCATAACAAGTTTTTGCGAAAATTTTCAACTTTTTAGCCATAAATAGACAAATTACCTCATATTTGGTTCATTATTGCATTGCTGATTTGGAAAAAAGCGCTCTGGAGCAAAAAACTTCTTTCGTCAAATCAGAAACAAACGACCGTCGAAACACACCGAATTTGTCAGGTAGGCTCCTCAATCATCCTTGCAAATCATTTTGTCCATTTAGAAATTAAAATTTAGTGATTTTCACCATTAAAACCCTTGCTAAAAAACTCAGACTTGCGCATACGCGGGTTGGTAACAGGAAAGTCGCGTATACACGCGACTGTGCATAGAAAAAGTCGCGTATGCGCAGGCCCGAATCAAAAAATGCGTGGCTAATGCAGGATTTATTGAATTTTGACAGGATGACAATCTCATGGAGAGAGCGTGAACACAGTGCAATTAATCAAGAGGTCATGCAAGATCGAGCATCGCAAAATATTCTTCGGAATTGCGGATTGTTCAAATTTTTCAAAATGCCAAATATGAAAAGCAATGTTCGGTTGCTAGAAATGCTCGTCAATTACTGGGAACCGGAAGAGGAATGCTTTATGATAGATCAGATGCCAATACGTATTGAAGTGGAAGACATATACTTTATCACTGGACTCTCCCGGAGGGGGGAACCAGTAGACTTGCACGGGAAGCCCCTGGGAGGGCTAACCGTGGAAGATTATGTCCACGTGTATTGCATAGAGGGTTCCAAGAAAGTTGGAACTCAGATTGCTATTAAAGATTTGAGGGATTTGCACATGAAAATCCTCCTTTTCACCATCGGTAGAGTGGCAGGATCTGCCTCCCTACATCAGGCGTCCAGGACGCAAATGAGCATAGCAGTAGAATGCTTGACTCATTTGTATGATTGGTGCACAACCCTATTACTGAACATGAAGCAACAGTTGACCTCAATCCGCCAAGCAAAGACCAAACACTTTGGCTACGGTACTATTTTGATGACATTCTTCTTTGAGAAGATACCAGCATTGAGACCCAGAGTTATCTCTACTATCAGCAGCCCGAGAGACCTAAGAATTGCCTGTTGGGCGGACATGATGAAGAGATTGGGGGGTAGTGAAGTACCCCAGACCACGTGGGATGATGAGTTCTTCCTTTGGTGGGGAGAACAAATCATTGCGGTGGACGACTATCCCTATGCCGGGATGGACTTTCGTGGAGATCCAGATCTTGTTCTTCCACCAGGCACAACATGGGGCACAGTCGGTAAGTTTGCAAAAAATTTTGACTTCTATAATTTTTTTGGATTTTTTTCAAATATGTATGAAAAAATGAAAAACAAACATGTTTTTGATTGGATTCATAATGACTAACGATTTGAAATGATCATGATTCAGATATTGGACCAGTTCGACCTGAGGGTTTCCCGCGCCACAAGCGTCACAGAGGCGAAGTAGATACAGTGGATTCAGACAGGACACTCCAGGCTGTGCAGAGGAACTTGGAGGGGTTAACCCGCCAAATACCTATGGCTGCCATGGAAGACCTGCCGGAAGCCATCCAGAGACGGGTGGTAGGAGTGCCCTGAGACTGGGTACGATTATTCCGCCGAGTTGCCACCGCGATCATGTTCTATAGGAACACGACTTCTGGGCAGGGACCTCAGGAGTAGATAGATATTATGTATCAGATGACTGTATATTTTTGAGACTGAACATGATCGGGGCATAAGCCCAAATTTTGTATGATTTTATGGATCCAAATTTTTTAAAGTTTTTGAACACTCTGATGATATATATACAACGATATTTGATGTGATGTGATAAATGTATCAAATGTATGATGTTTTTGATGATTAAATTTTTATTGTATGGAATGATTAATATGCCAATCAATTTCTTGATTAGCTAATGAGTCTGCTAACCAATTGTCAGCTCGAGGAATATGAATGAAAGTTAAAAATTGAAATGACCTTTGTAACAAACGTACCCTCAAGAACAACCGGAGTAAAAATGGATCTCGAACTCGATAAGTATTGTTCAACTGCGACACCACCAGCTGAGAGTCCAAGAAAACTACCAATGAATCAACACCCAAAGATATTGCCTCCGAGAGTAGATAAACAACTGCAGTGTATTCTGCTATATTATTGGAAGCAGGACCAATGCAGACCCCTCTTGATACTAACAGCTGACCAGATGGATAATGAAGCACCCAAGCCGCGGAAGCTAAGTTCCGGGTGTGTCTACTAGCACCATCAGCGAAACAAAAGTGACTCATGACATCCAACACAACCTGCCAAAGCAGATCAAAAACATCACCAACCCATCAAAGATCGAAAATCAACCAGATATGTACAAAGCAAAAACTACTATATACAAAAGCAACATGCCAGGCTGAAGCCTAGGCATAATAATTCTTCAAATAGAGCCCATTTCGGGGCTCCGGCAACTCGTTCCCTTCAAAATAAACCAAGGTGTACGCTCCTTTCTTAAGGACCTTTTTAACGATGAAGGGGCCATACCACATAGACTTAAACTTTCCTGCCCCCAGGGCATCTTTTTCTTGGGCATAGACCAAAACAAGGTCACCTTCCGAAAAAACCCTAGGTTTGACCGTCTTATCGTACTGAACTTTAACTCGGTTTTTATGCGCTTCATTCATCGTGGCGGCATCCCGACGCTGCTCATCGAGATGTTCCAGATGAAGAAGTCGTTCTTCAAGACTAGAAGTGTCAGGAAGAAGTTCAACAACTAATTTAAGAGAAGGAATCTCACATTCAATGGGAAATACAGATTCCAACCCATGCACTAGCTGAAACGGAGTAAAGCCAGTTGCAGTTTTCACTGACGTCCTGTATGCCCAAAGTGCAGGATATAGCATAATATGCCAGTTGGATCTAGCTTTATCAATTGTCCTTTGAAGAATTTTCTTCAAGGATTTATTCACAGCTTCCACTTGCCCATTGGCTTGAGGATAATATGGAGATGAATGCTCCTGCCGGAAACCCAATTTGAGAGCCAACTCAGCCATCATACTATTCTGAAAATGACTGCCATGATCAGTGACAATCTCTCTAGGAATACCAAAACAAGCAATAACCTGGTTGAAAAGAAAAAGAGTTGTAGTCTCACCATCATTCCCAAAAGTAGGCATAGCCTCGACCCACTTCGTAAAGTAGTCTACTGCTACAATAATGTACTTGTGACCTTTAGCCGAAGGCGGGTTACAAGTAGTATAATCAATACCCCACTTTGTAAAGGGACCGATAGTAATGACTGGAAAAAGCGGAGCTGGATGAGCACGCATTTTTCGAGTATAGACTTGACACGGATGACACTTTTTGACCGATTCGATACAATCCTTGAAAATCGAGGGCCAAAAGTACCCAGCACGCAAGATTTTTTGGGCTGTAGCAAGCCCAGATAAATGACCCCCACAAGCTCCACTATGGGAATCATTGAGCACAGCCTCAGCTTCTTCGAGAGTTAAGCATCGTCTTAGGATTGAATCAACCCATTGACGGTATAAAGCATCACCAATAATCAAATAATTCTTCGCCAAGTGACGCAACTTACGACGCTCATCTTTCGAAAAAGTAGAGGGAAAATTCGCAGTCTGGAGATACACAATGATATCTCCGTACCAAGGATCCTGTGAAGAGATAAGAAACAAATGTTCATCCGGAAAGGATTCATCATAGATCATTTCCTCTCCACAGGGCAACTCAGAGAACAATTCCGCGAAAAATAATGATTTATTGGATTTGGCAGACATAAATTCAAGATCAAATTCCTGCAAAATCAGAATCCATCGATTGTATTTGCCCCCAATCACTCGCCTACTGAGGACAAACTGAAATGGATTGGCTGCTGCCAAAACATAAGTTTTTCGAAGAATAATGTAATGCCAGAGTCGCTGCACAGCGTGAACTGCTGCTAAAGCTAACTTTTCTATCGGAGTGTACCAGAGTTTAGGTCCTACCAATCCTCGACTTAGGTAGTAAATAACATGCTCTGCAAGAGCATCATCTTCCTGAACCAGAACCATACCAATGGTAGATTCTGCTGCTGCCAGATACAAAAGGAAATCCCTGCTATAATCAGGTGGACTCAATAAAGGAGCAAAGGTAAATGCTTTTTTCAAAGCATCGAACAAGCGTTGAGCAAAATCATCCCAAAGAAATGGAACTCCTTTCTTCAACAATCTCATAAATCCCTTAGTAACTTCAGCATAATTTACGATAAATCTCCGAAGAAAATTAGACTTTCCTTGTAGACTTTGAAGCTGACGGATAGAGGACGGGGGAGGCAACCGAAGTATTGCCTCAACCTTGAAGGGATCTACCCTAATCCCTTCCTTAGACACAATGAATCCCAATAACCGGCCGGATGTAACCGCGAAAATGCACTTGTTCGGATTCAATCTAATCTTATAGAAACGACATCTTTCAAATATTTTCCAGAGGTGACCAGGATGATCCATCCTCTTTCGAGAATGAGCAGCTAAATCATCCAAGTATGCCTCGATAATCTTTTTGATGTCATGGAAGGCATATGACATGGCCCGCTGAAAGGTAGCCCCAGCATTTTTAAGACCAAAAGGCATCTTCTTGTATGCAAATGTACCCCAGGGACAAATAAAGGCAGTCTTATGCTGATCTTCAGGACGGATAGTAATCTAATTATATCCGGAGAAACCGTCGATGAAGGAGAAAATCTCATTATCGGCACACTCGTCAATGATCTGATCGATAAATGGTGTGGGGTAATTATCTTTAGGACATGCTTTATTTAGGTCTCTGAAATCGATGCACACTCGAATCGTTCCTTGCTTTTTATCTACGGGAATGGGATTTGAAACCCATTCAGTCAAAGGAACAGGGAAAATGAATCCCACCTTAAGCAGCTTCTCAACTTCAGCTTTGATAGCTGCTCCCTTCCTAGGATTGACCGGACGAAGTTTTTGCCTCACCGGCTTAGCGTTTTCATACGTCTTGATGTCATGCTGGACAATAGATGGGTCTATACCAGGCATTTCCTCATAAGACCAAGCGAATACATCCCTATACTCTTTAAAGAGCTCGGTGTAAATTTGAATCTCTTCACGGGAAAATTCATCTCCAATGAAGACATTCTCAATAATATTGGGATCCCTGGAAATGTTCACCGGGATAGTAGGAGAAATCACAGCCATGTTCCCTTCAGCATAAACTTGTGTTGGTGCTAAAGGGTTCAAGACTAGGTGAACATGACCAGAAGATGGAGGACTTGGAAAACTTGTTTCAACTTCGCTCAAATCAGGTAAGAAGTAAGACCGATGATGCAAGTCATCCCACGGTCTATCTATACCAGTCATGGCTTCCAGGAAGGCCTCTTCAGATGGAAGAGTGGTATCAAGGCAATCCTGGGCAGAAGAAGAACTAAGAGTCCAAGCCGGAGCCACATCTCCATCCAACTCCTCCGGTGAAAGAGGAGCTGGGATGGATTCTGCAGAGTCAACAATAGACTGATAAGCAATCTCAGCTGCAGACATCGGAAATGCCATTCCACCCACTTGACCTTCCGCTAATGTGGCGGTAGGGGAAGGCAAGGTCCAAGGGTTTGAAAAATAATGAGTTCTGAAGAACTCTCTTCGAAGAGGAACCTTGGAGGATGAAATAGCATTTATATGCACCGTAGGAGGAGGAAGATCGAAAGTACCCATCAAGGAAGAATACATTCCAACTCCTAAATTCTCAACAGGCGCCTTAGTATTATCCAATTTTGGAACAGATGAGTCAGTAGACGCATTCGGGTCTACAGGAGGACAGTCCAGTTGATCCACTGTAACAATCCTCCCTTCGTGGGGGAAACATATAATTTGAAATAATGAGGATGCAATGGCATCCATCTCATAAATCCAATTCCTCCCCAACAGAAGGTTGTAGTCCAAGCTTGCATCCACTACCTCAACCTCTATATTAACAGTTTTTCCCCCAACACAGATGGGCAAAGCTGGGACAATACCATGGGGTCTGTGAGAATGACCATCGAACGCAGTCAGAAGAGTGGTAGATGGAACAACTTTGGGAGATCCAATTGTCTTCCAACATGTGAGAGACATCACGCATGTGGAAGCACCCTCATCAACAACCGTCCAAAAGATGTTACACTTCCGGTACGTTGATTTAATATGAAAAGCCATATGATGAGGAAGTCTCTTCTTAAAATTAGACATATCAAAAGTAATCAGAAGAGAATTTTTTGTATCAATATCCCCAATGGCAGTGAGCAAAGCACTGCGCTGAGCCGGACAAGACTGGAGTACCTCTAAAGTCGACATAGCACAAGGACTCTGCGCCAGATCTTCTACAATCGAGTAGTTCTGGGCAGCCCTCGCATTTGGATTAATCGTTGATCGCTTAGAAGATGCTTTGGGCATCCGAGGCATAGACTCGACAGTAGGCTTCGTAATGTGAAGCGGCTCAGTAGTATCAGGGACTTCCTTAGCTTTCGAAGACTCTTCTCCGCCATAATCACGGGATCTCGTAGCGATATTCGCGTGAGCACTCATCATGAAAATGTTCGATGGAATTTCCCCTTCCTGGGTGCCTCCAGAGGAAGCCCCAGGATTTTGGTTCGCGCCAACAACTAATTGTTGCCCTTGGGGAAAAGGGTTTTTTAACACAGCCTGGGAACTAGAAGAACCCTGCTGGGCTAACAAGCGCTGCGCATCCTGAATTTTAGGGCAAAGGTGTGTGAGATGGTCTCCAGTACACAACTTGCATGGAAACTTCACTTTCTTTTTCTCCTTTGGACCCTCACCAACATGCTCGTTGGTTTTATTCGCATTACCCTTCCCATTATTTCCCTTCTTCTTATTATTTCGTCCCTTCTTCTTCCCTTCGGATTGTTGATTTCCTTTGGGATCAGAAGCTTGGACAGCATTTATGGACAAAGACTGGGAAGGCGATGACTCAGCAGGCACAACCTGACCAGAGGGAGCAGATTGCAAAGACAACTGCTGCAATTGAGTGAGCAGGATGGCTGCACCACTATTGATCAATCCGATAAGCCCATCACCATGCGGACCAGGCTTAGTTTTGGATAAATCTAATTTGGAGCGAGGAGAATTGGGCAAATATTTATAGAGGACCCCAGACTGAGAATAGATCAGTTCCAGCTGCTGGGCCCTAAAAATGGCCTGCTCCTCAGAAAATACCCTAGATAGGGATACATCTTTAGAAATGTCTGACTGCAGAGATTTCAGAAACCATTCCAAAAGGAATTCTCCTGGAATATGAGCTTTAATAAGCCTCTTCCTTCTCCTCCATTCCCGAATATGACTGGGAATAAAGGCTCTCGTCCTCGCTAAAATTAGCTAGAGTTCCGTCCCACCATATCGGACAAAAATCCGAAAATGGTTTAGAAATGCAATGTACCGCCCTCCAAATGCAGCAAACCGCCCCCCAACATTTCGACTTATACCACTTCGCGGCGTTTCCAGTTAAGGTGCGTTGAAATAATCTCAATCTCATCGAATCGTCGATCAGAGAGTTGGATGAACACCATAATGGATAGTGATGTGGTCAGCCGGATCTTCTCCATTCTTACCTTCAAACTTTGGAATGTCTGAAGGAAGTTTGGTGGGAACCGGAGGCCACCCCGGACTATAACGAATCGGATCATTAGTCAACTTCGACAGATCTGGAAAGTTTAACATTGCCAGAAAAGGTAATCGAGGCGGAGCCTGAGGATTCCATCCTTGATGGGATGGATTCCCAACATTTTGAAAAGAATACCCTGGATTTGATGAGGCACCAGGTTGCCAAAAAGGACTCGTAGAAAAAGGAGAAGAACCTCCTCCCAACGCAGAGTTACCAAAACCCAGACCAGTTCCCCTTGCTGAAGTATGAAATGAAGAGGAAAGCCCCTGATAGGGGTTCCAGGCATTAGAAAGGGGAGAAAAGGTCTGATAAGCACTCGATGAAGGGAAAGAAGTATTCCCTTGGTGACCAGCGTAAAACTGATTCCCTGCCCCCGCTGTAGTGAACACAGGGTTCCACCCTGTAAAAGTAGTCGAACTTTGCCCCCCAGACCAAGGGTTGAAAATATGGGTCTGAGAAGTAAACGGAAAGGACCCTAAAGAAGGATTCGAACTAGGAATGTGTCCAGTTTCGAAGGGGAACCCCTGAAAAGAAGCTGATCCACTAGCCATGGAGGACATGGGTGTAGATCCAGCTGCAGCAGCGGAAAAGGAAAAAGAGGGATTCCCACTAGTGGGCATCCCTGAACAGAAGGGACCAGAATGAGAAGCATGTGCTTGGGTGAAACCAGAGCCAAACACAGCAGCACTAGAAGCAATCGAAGATAAAGCAATAGTGCCTCCTCCTTCAATAGAAGCAGGAGTCTGAATGCCTGCAACACTCACAGCAGAAGCCGCGTTCCCAGTCGTGGCCATCGAAAGGTATGAATGATACGGAAGATCTTCCGGTCTCTCTGACTCAGGTCCGATGTATTGAACAATGAACGGATAATCAGGAGGAAGAGGAGATGGACCTGACGCAGGAGGTTCAGGTACTTCTTCAATTTGAAAATCTTCTTCCTGAGGAAATAAAACTCGCGAGGTGAGCGGAACGCTCCTCTCGGAACCGACACCAGAATCAGCTATGAAACCTTTAGACCCTTATGGAGGATCTCTCTCCACTGCGTCAGACGTCACCGAGTTGTAACCACCTGCTAAATCACTCCTACGCCTTCTCGAAGAAGGCTCTGGACTCTCGGGAGATAACCCCCAGATTATCCTCGATCGACGAGGCGCTTGATCAGCCACTTTTATAGATTTTAAATTAGACTCAAAAAATTGAAAAGCTAGGCAAGCTAGGAGCAAAGAGCACTCACTATAAGAAAAATCCCTGAGATACAATCAAGCAAAAAGCCTCCAAGTATTTCCGCTCCGGGTGATGAGGACCGGACACCAAAATACAGGAAAGCGAAATATAGGACCTCCTGAAAGCAGTCTGGGATAATTACGGCCCAGAACAACTAGCGAAGGTATCAGAAACAGTTACGCCGACCTCCTAATGGCAGTCTTTGCCGGCTCAAGCACCCAAGCTTCGCAAGGGCACCCCCCAGAAGTACTGCTAAAAGTGATGCGACGTCTGCCTCAGGTACTACGGGTATTCCCCCCCGCAATCACCTATGTGGAACCTAGGAGTGGCAACTTTGGGCACCAATCCGTGTTAGAAGCCGGGCGGAACGGTCTTGAGGTCAGATTCAGCTAATCAGAGAGGGGGTATCCCTCTTCTCAGCCTTCACTTCCCCTCGCGCTTGACTCTTTGGAGGAGAGCTTTCCCGGTCCACCTAACAGGGTTGGATTTTGCTCAATTAATCAACTTCTATGTTTTGTTTGAGCGGCCTTGGAGAGTTAACTCTCCACTCACCTAATCCAAGGCCCTACAACCTAGCTAGTTGGTGTATGACACTTAGAAAACTTGCTAGTTGATTTTAAATTATATAGCTTATTTTAATGGGCTGTTATGTTAAGTCACAAGGATGCGGAAATGAAACTTATGGTGTTTTGACGCAGAAAGAAATTAATAAAAACCAAACTACATGCAAATGCAGTTATTGTCTTTCGATGAAAAGCAAATTCTACACAGGTTCTACGAGATTAAAAATTGTATTTTTCTTTTCAGATAACAAACTCACACTCACAAAAACTATGAAAATGACTAAATGCTTAAGTGCACCTGATGCAAATCACTACAAGCATGCAAATCCTAAGATGCAAAATCTCCTAAAGCAGAGTGAAATTTCCAGAAAGCCAGTTCCCAAAATCAAGAACTCTTAATATAAAGACACCAAAAATGCTTAAAAACAAGAGGAAGAAATCAATGACAACTCCTTTCCAAAATCAAGCCAAAACCCAAAAGCAAGAAACCTCAACAAAGCTTCAAAAGATATAGCGAAACGAAAACAAAGAATGCAAAAACAAAAGCAAGTAACAAGACAAAGTGTTTTTTGAGCTTTTGAAATGCAAAAACAAAAGCAAAGAAAAAATGTTTTTTGAGCTTTTGAGTTTTATAAAGGAAGAGCTCGAAAAGACCAAGAGAAACTATCAAATTCCAAGCCAAACAATCACTGAATTTCAAGCACAAACTTCACAAATGCTTCGAATCTTATAAGGCTAACTAGTAGCAAGATCAATATGAGCAAAAGAAGACAAGAAAACTTAGCCACTCAGCCTAGAAGAATAGTGCAACCTTGCCGCAAACAAAAACTCCAAAGAACCAAGAAAGACTCTTCAAAAGCTGCAACAAGACCTAGCCAACTGAACTCAAGAAAACCAATCAAGAAACGGGAAAAAATCGTAGTGCCAAGAAAAACACAAAGATAGGAAAGAGTGAATGAGCAGGAGCTCTCTGTTCTGATGAAGCAGAACAACCAAGAATGCCCAGAAGGAGATCTTGGTACTCAAACCAGAAGTGCCAGCACAAGAAACAACACTTTGCCAAAAAGACTAGTTTTCAATCAAACGAAAGAGAGAAAAGACCAAAGACCACTTTCTTCACAATCCAGAGGGTAGAAAGACACTGCAGGAACAGGTCTCCTCAGACAGAAAGGAATAAAAAGCCAAGGAATCCAAAATTTCAAAATCTTCCTAGGTATACGCTACTTCACAGTTTAGCAACAAGCGTGCATACGCGATTGTGCTAAAGGAAACACGCGTATACGCGAATTCCTTTAGACAAACTTGCGTGTATACGCGACTATGTGCAGAAAAAAGCACGTATATAAAGGTAAATAGTGAAAAAACAAAAAGGATCAAGCCTATATAAGAAACCAGGACTTCAGTCTGACTGAGAAAGAGTAAACTGGACTGCAAATGAAAGTTAAAACTATTGGAAACCTATCAAATAGCTGAAACCACCCAACAGGAGAATCACAAGAATGTGATCCCCAGCGGAGTCGCCAGTTCTGTTTCGAGGAAAATCACCCTAGAGGTTTGTTGGGTTTAAACCTCCACAGAGCAGGGCATGCTACTTAAGAAGGACTCACACAACCATTCATGTTCATGAAAAACTAAATAGAGTAGATCGAGGAAGTTACCCGTAGGTCCTACGGTTGAAGCAGATCCCGCGGGGTCCAAACCCCCAGCAACCCTTCTTCCTTCTTAACCTGAAAGACAAGAAGAAACAAGCACAAAGAACTGGTTGTACAGCATATATCTACTCTAAATGTTAGTGAAATCCATATGAAACATTAGATAAACCATAACAAATGCTTAAATAACAATATTCTCATGTATGCAAGTAGACACTAACACGTATATTTCGGGAACAAGATGGTTCTTCTGTATTATAAATAGCATGTACAGAAATAACGAGTGGAGAGATCACCTGAATCCTTCCACAATCTTCGAGCAGACCGTTGTCCGGATCCATCCCACCCTTGCCTCACTAAGATTCCTTCCGAACTGGTGCATACGAGATGACATATAAAGAGATGAGCATCTCCAGGAAACAAGGGTTTCCCGTAATGAACTGGGAAGTGCAGGAGGCACGGGAATTCAGACTTGGATAGGGAATACCAACAGAGTATAATATCAATAATTTCTCTCTCTCCCTTAGGCCATGCACATGAGGGGCTTTTATACTCCCTCAAAGTAGTTTCAACAGTTGGAAACAGTTGGCCACGTGCTGGGGTGGTTGAACTACCAGAGTAACCATCAACCCAGCCCTAAAATAGGGATTTTTTATATATATTTTTAATGATTTTAATGGCATACGCGGGAAAGTGCATATGGACTCGCGCATACACGCGGAAAAGTCTGGGCATAACCGTGTATGGGGATTTTTACACTGTTTTTTAGTGAATTTGTCCAAGTCTGTAGGAATGGGTGCCCAAAGCCATAAAAGCAATCATGAATCATAGGAAGGTGAGAAATGATGCTATAAAACCCCCTAATGCATGAGGTCAGAAGAGAAACTGATGGAAAAAATACATTACAGGAAAGATTGAGTTTCAAAACATGAGGAAGGAGAAAAAACCAAGAAGCTACATTAGATGAATCCTAATGCTGTAGTCCCATCCGTGCTGATAAAAGTACCTGATGCGGGCATACCCATGCTTGGTCATAAAGAAAAACTAAACACGGACTCCAAAACACATACTACGAATCCATGAAATGACATATTGAAACATGGCCATGAATAATAGATAGTGGATCCGTGTTACTCATAAAAAGAACCATAGCCACTAACAAATACAATGTTGATCTATGTCACAGTAGACACTAGTAGTACCATGGAAACATAAAAGATAGGGTGCCCCAGAGTTGTCCTCAAACTACATATATGATCTATACTGAAGTAGAACTAATTATTTGAAAATGGTGAATTGATTGTTAACTCGATCGCTTAATGTGGAATACTGAAGGAAATAAAATTATTTAATGACTTAAACCAGAACTTAAGAAGCTCATTAAACATGAAAATTGTAGAAAAGAACATGGATAAGTGATTAGTAGTTCATAAATTTTGCTCAAAATTGAAAGTTACAGGATTGGGTTGAAACTAGGATGGTTTTGTAGATCTCACCTTCTTGATTCTGGCGCTGCGAACAGTTCGAAAAATCGATGTCGTATGAGGGAGATATCGCATTCTGATCAAAATCCCAAACAGGTAAATTTTACGACAAAGTTGACTGGGATGCCTAGTGAGCATGGTGGATGTACAATCAGCAAAAATGAATATTATGAAGAATATTCCTTTTCTTTGGGCCAATCAGTGGATGACAAGTGGCACCATTCTATTTGTTGAATGAGGTTGTACGTTTATGTTTTGGGCCAATCAGGGGTTAACACGTGGCCAACCCTGAGGCTGCCACGTGTCCCCCAACTGGCATTTTATAATTTTGGGATAGGTCCATAGGGCTCGACCTTGCAACCTCCCGTAGAGAAACCACACGACTCCACCGCCCGAGATGCACGTTAGTTCTTAACTAACATTAGAGTCGGCTTATTGATAAAGTGTAATGTGTTGGCATTTGGGGGTGGGGACCGCCGACGGTCCCAACCCGCCAACGGTCCATGTGGAGCATTCACATGGCATATAAACATAACATTAAACTCCAACGACAAATGCAAACTCCGACCGTTCAGTCCGCCAACTTCTCTGCAAACCATATCACATGTAATCGTTAACTCCGATGATTTCTCCATACGGTCAGATAACACCACTTCCAACCTGAGTTTCGACCTAATTCAACCGTGGGTTCCGCCCGTGGTTTCGTCGACCGTTACGGTCCGGCCAAGGTTTGGTGTGCACATATGGCCACCCCTAACCATAAAAATTAATATTTCAGTTAGTTCTGGAGGGAATTTTAGAGCGCACCTATTTTTGGGCGGATTCCACTATTTTGACTCCAGTTAAGTGGAGTCCTCCACATTTAGTGGAGTTTTTCAAGGTGTAACTAGGAAAATGAGTAGGAGACTCAATTTTTTCCCATTTGTAGTGAATGAAGAGTCATTCTAGACTAATTTGAGAATTCTGGAGCCATTGGTGCAGAGAAAATAACCATTACAGGTCTGTAACTACATGTATTTGCAAAATTTTGAGCATAATGAAATATGGACATGCCATTGGGAGCCATACCAGCAGATGTAGCCTAGGAGGGGTGAGCTAATTCATCATGACTGCTATGTAAATGTTATGTGGTGACTTATGTCTTTGTTTTACACTATTGTACAATGTTATTTGTGCTTATTTCATGCTTCTAATTCACTAAAATCATCTAAAATTCATGGTTAAAATCCTCAATCCTTAAGCAAACTATTGAGACAAGTATGCACATGTTTATAAACTCAAAATACACGTAGCGCAACAAAACTAATACAACCCTTTTAGATCAGATTGGTATCAGAGCTAGAGTTTATTCTCTAGTGTTGTTTAGTGCAAAGAATTGTTTAACTGTTTGCAATTTTTTAGATTCTTACTAGGATCAAGCTCAAAAGAGGAGAAGGCAAATTGGTGAGAGCAGAAGGGTCTCGAGAAGAGCCAAAGAAAAGGAGAGCAATACTGCCACAATCTCGACCACCTAGTTCACATCCTAAAGCAGCAAAAGCTGCATTAAGCATGTCTTATAAAGAAGAAGAAATCCATGAAGAAGTTGATCCCAAAGAGGAAGAAAGATTGTTCAGGAAAGCATTCCTTGACATGAATGAGATGGTTAGGATAATTTATCAAGAAAGGAATGAGTGACTAGAAGGAGAACGATACAAACTTCACAAGGAAGGATATGGATATTCAGGAGGTCACAATGATGAAGATAAGTCAAAGAAGGGAAATGGAGAAAATGAAGGCAGTGGAGAGCCATCATCCTCACCCTCATCATCATCATCCTCTACTTCATCTTGTGTACATCATCCACACAAGTCAAAGAACACTGGTAAAATTCCTTTTTGAAAACTTGATGTTAAGTTTGAATTTCCAATGTTTAATGGTGAATTCAATGCAGAAAATCTTGATATTTGGATTAGGCAATTGGAGGTCTATTTGAGAATCCAGAACCTTCAAGATGATGATACCAAAATCCAAATAGCCTCATTAAGAATGGAAGGTGCAACACTTTTTTGGTGGGAAGCCAATACGAAGGAGGAGATCAAAAAACATGGTAAGTTTATTCTATCATGGACTGATTTCATTACTGCAATAAAACAACAGTTTTATCCATTAGCTTATATGCCGAAAGCCATAAGGAATTGGCAGAAATTTAGGCAATTGAAGGGCAAAATGTGCAAGAATACACCCAAGAATTTAGGAGAAGAGCTCTCTTATTAGGGGTAGATTTGCAGAGCCAAGATACTTTGATCAGGCACATAGGAGGCTTACATAGCTACCTATAACATACTATTCTCATGTTTAACCCCACAAGTACAGATGAAGTATGTGTTCAGGCCACACATCTAGAAGCTAGAGGGAAGAACATTTCTGAAGATGGTAGAAAGAAACCTTTTAAGGGTAAAATGATCCAATTTTAGAATATTAAAATTGTATCGAAATTACCCAAACGACCAAGATAGTCATTTGGAATTTAGTAATTGTCGATAATGTAATAATTCAGGTTTTTACCAAGAGGGTCATCGATTTGTAAGTTCAAATGTTCGACACTGATCGACATCGAATTCAGTTTCTACACCTACAAATATGTTTCAAAAGCGCCAATCAAGACATCTTCAAGTTGACCTGCAACAAAAACAAGAAGTTTGTCAAAGAATTATGTAATAAAACTTATCCTAAGTCTTAACTGTAAAGGTCGAAAATGTTTTGTAGTCCGCTTTGTAAACCTTATTGGATAAAAAAGATCCTAAGGTAAAAAGGACTAAGTTTAAATCTTAAGTCCTAGGTTTAAGTCCTAAAGACTAGCGCTAAGACATTAGTGTCAAATGAAAACACACTTAACATGTTGTAAAGACCTAAGTCTATTCCTAGGACTAAATGTCAATCAAAATTCCTAAAGTCTAATTTCTAGCACTAAGGTGTCAAATGAAAATACACCTAGGCTTAAAGCTAAATGATAGCGCAAAGTTTAAACCATACCATAAACCTTTGTAAAGGTTCAGATGATTGGTATAAAACCTTATTGCGCAAAATTATTAAGGTTTGGGTTTTAAAACCTTATGGTGCAAATGTCTTACTATAAGGTTCGAGACATATTGTAAAAAAACCTTTTTGATAAGGTGATATCCAAAGTTTGAATGTCGGGTATGAAACCCATGGTTTGAGGGTTCGAGATATACCATGGTGTAAAACCTTATGATAAGGTTAAAATGTAATGGTATAAACATATCAAAAACTCCACGGACTTTGTATTAATGCAAACGTAGAGTTATACAAACCACGTGGGCTATGAAACATGTCAGAGTTTTTAACATATGAAAAGGTTATATAGCTAGCAGCGGAGAATAAGTTGCTATGTTGACAGTGTTTGTTGACTTCCAGATGCTAGAACTTGCGATAGAGCCATGTGATATCTGTTTACCGTAACCGCAACATTCACCGCGTGAGGAGAGAACGTGTGAACAAATGCAACTTTAGTTTAAAAGTTATGTTGATAGGTATGAAGACTACAGCAGGGAAATGTCAAAGTTGACAGTTGCCGTGTCATGTGATCAAATGCGTCGAAACAGCAGCAGATAAGTTAAGACTGTTAGGTGTTACATCGCACCTGCCCGCCTGATCACACACAACTTTTATCATTTCCGCTCAGTGAGGCTAACCGTCAGGGTTAAGGCCTATCATAAAGTTTAATATGGGTTTTTAAATTAAATACAAACACAGAGTTTGCCAAAACCGTCGGGAAGAATACCGCAATAGCAGGGGCACCCACCTGTTCACATGCGGAATGTCAGATCTTCCGCCCGGTTAGTTAGCCGTCAGGGCTAAATTATATCCAAAGTTTAAAAGTGGGTATTTGTATTTAGTTAAGCACTAAGGTTTGGGAACCTAATTCATAGGTTCATGAATGAAGTTTAATTCGAAGACCTCATCACCAAATTATCTCAACCAAATGCTAATTTTGGTTATTTGAGATTCAAGGCAGCTTTTTATTTGCCATGTTTGATGAACTCCTCTTATAAAAGAGAAGAAAGTTCTTTGTAAAGAGAGGAGTGTTGAGGAGAGTTTTCCCTACTTCAAGAAGAAGTAGGCACTCTTAAGAAGACAGAAGATATAATTGGTGGAGAGTTTCTTGTTGCAGGTTTATTAAAGGAGAAAAGACCATCCTACTTGCATAAAGTTAGTATCGAAGTATGTTGATGATTGACGAGATCAAATTCAACTTTCTAAAACTCTTTTAGCCACCATCCAGTCAAAGGTCCATAAAGCTTAAGTTCCTCAGTTTTTTTTTAGTGTGCAAATAATCCATGTCTTTTCTTAATTGTTGAAAGAAAAGAGTTTGTATCAGTTAACCTATTCAAGAGATATTCCATATCTGCAAACATCAGTCGTGCTTCTTGACTGATTCTTTTGCAGTATTTCTCTTGGCTTAAATAATACAACGGACGCACATTTCTGAGGCGGACCCGGAGACGTAGTCGAGGAGGGACAAACTCCGTCACAACCTTCTTGTATTGTGATATTGCTTATGTGATTGATGTGAAATTATTAAATATAAACATACATAGATTATTTCATGTCTAAACAGTTAATGCATATAATAATTGTTTAGTAATACTGCCATTCACATTTTGTACAAGGACTAGGAAAGATTTTTGGGCAATTTCCACATTTTAAGAACCTAAGTGTTAATCTCTATAAATTTCTATAGACAGAGTCTATAGAGGGCCAGGTAGCCTCTGGATCTCATCCTTTCTTTAAAGGTGACATATCCAGTAAATTCCCCTACAATCTATCTTTGTATTAGAACTAAGTAACTCAGTTCATTTTGAGATCAAGTGGTATCAGAGCAACTAGTTCTTTGCAGGTACAAGATGGGCAAGAACACTCGACAGCTGTCAAAGCTAAGGGAACTTGAAGAGTTCAATCCACAATATAGGCAGGGGAATGTTGCATTGCAGAGAATGGTGGAAGAACTTGAGAGCGACAAACAAAGTTTGTGATCGAAATTAGAAGAATTGAAGAGAAATAAAAGAGGAAGCAGTGCTCTTATGAAAGATGCAACTTTCAATGGAAAAAAGCCTACACTTTCTACTCAAAGTATTTCTTCTCTTTCTTCCTCGCCAAAGTCAGCAAGAGAGGCCATAGGCTCCTTTTTTAAATCTCAAGCAGAAGACAATGTTGATTCACTGATATCACCGGAAAGTGATTCAGAATCTGAAGAAGTTTCCTGTCAGAAACCAAGTGTGGTTTCTAAAAGAAAAGGCTTATCCATGATGAAAGCCATGGGATACCAAGAAGGAAAAGGCTTGGGAAGAAATGAACAAGGGAGACTTCTACCTATCACGGTACAAGAGAGACCTAAGAATCTAGGTCTAGGATTTGATTTAATAAAATGTGACTATTGCGGGAAGCTTGGTCACATTGCTGACCGATGTTGGTCAAAACATCCAGAACTTTTACCAGAGCAGCTCCAGGTTAGAAAAGGTAAGAAACCTCGATCCTCTAACAGTAATGATTCTGAGAGTGATTTATTTTACCAAAATTTGGAAATTGAAACAACCAAGAGGATCTATCCATGTACATTTTGTAAGAGTCCTTGGCATTGTGTGGAACCATGTTAGAAGCAAAAGGCTTACGACAAACAAATTGGAACAACAAAAATTCAGCCTTCAGAGAATGATAAGGAACTGCAGGTAAAGTAATGTGCAGAATCAATTTCGTTTCAATCAGTAAGCAACTCTGGAAACTCATCAAGTACGAGAAAGAAAGTTTGTCAAAACTGCAAACTGTCAAGGCATGTAAAATAAAATTGTTCAATACTTCCAAATGAAACAACATCGACACCAGCAACCGAGGAAGAATCCAAGTCACCTGCTGGAGAACAATCCAATGATGAATGGAATTGGACAGATTTTATGCCTTATGCTTGAAATGTTTTCTTGTAAATATTATCTAGATCTAGAAAAGTTATAACTAGGTTCTAGAGTTGAATTTGTTTTCAAAAGCATTGTAATAAAACTTTTGGAGAACCAAAAGTTCTTTTAGTTGGGAGGTGTGATCCAATTTTAGATTATTAAAATTGTATCGAAATTACCCAAACGACCAAGATGGTCATTTGGAATTTAGTAATTGTCGATAATGTAATAATTCAGGTTTTGACCAAGAGGGTCATCAATTTGTAAGTTCAAATGTTCGACACCGATTGACATCGACTTCAGTTTCTACAACTACAAATATGTTTCAAAAGCGCCAATCAAGACATCTTCAGTCAACCTGCAACAAAAACAATAAGTTTTTCAAAGACTTATGTAATAAAACTTATCCTAAGTCTTAACTGTAAAGTTCGAAAATGTTTTGTAGTCCGCTTTGTAAACCTTATTGGATAAAACAGATCCTATGGTAAAAAGGACTAAGTTTAAATCTTAAGTCATAGATTTAAGTCCTAAAGACTAGTGCTAAGACATTAGTGTCAAATGAAAAAACACTTAACATGTTGTAAAGACCTAAGTCTATTCCTAGGACTAAATGTCAGTCAAAAGTCCTAAAGTCTAAGTTCTAGCGCTAAGGTGTCAAATGAAAATACACCTAGGCTTAAAGCTAAATGATAGCACAAAGTTTAAACCATACCATAAACCTTTGTAAAGGTTTGGGTGATTGGTCTAAAACCTTATTGCGAAAAATTATTACGTTTTGGGTTTTAAAACCTTATGGCGCAAATGTATTATTATAAGGTTCGGGACATATTGTAAAAAAACCTTTTTGATAAGGTGATATCCAAATTTTGAATGTCGGGTATGAAACCCATGGTTTGAGGGTTCGAGATATACCATGGTGTAAAACCTTATGATAAGGTTCAGATGTAACGTTATAAACATATCAAAAACTCCACAGACTTTGTATTAATGCAAATGCAGGGTTATACAAACCGCGTGGGTTATGAAACATGTCAGAGTTTTTAACATATGAACAGGTTATATAGCCAGCAATAGAGAATAAGTTGTTATGTTGACATCGTTTGTTGACCGCCAAATGCTAGAACTTGCGACAGAGCCATGTGATATCTGTTTACCATAACCACAACATTTACCGTGTGAGGAGACGACGTGTGAAAAAATGCAACTGCAGTTTAAAAGTTATGTTGAATTGTATGAATACCGTAGTAGGGAAATGTCAAATTTGACAGTTTCCGTGTCATGTGATCAAATGCGTCGGAACAACAACAGATAAGTTAACATTGTCAGGTGTTACATCGCACCCGTCCACCTGATCACACGCAACGTTTATCCTTTCCGCTCGGTGAGGCTAACCATCAGGGTTAAGGCCTATCATAAAGTTTAATATGGGTTTTTAAATTAAATACAAACACAGAGTTTGCAAAAACCGTCGGGAAGAAGATCGCAATAGCAGGGGCACCCTCCTGTTCACATGCGGAATGTCAGATCTTCCGCTCGGTTAGTTAGCCATCAGGGCTAAATTATATCCAAAGTTTAAAATTGGGTACTTGTATTTAGTTAAGCACTAATGTTTGGGAACCTAATTCATAGGTTCATGAATGAAGTTTAATTCGAAGACCTCATCACCAAATTATCTCAACCAAATGCTAATTTTGGTTATTTGAGATTCGAGGCAGCTTTTTATTTGCCATGTTTGATGAACTCCTCTTATAAAAGAGAATAAAGTTCTTTGTAAAGAGAGGAGTGTTGAGGAGAGTTTTCCCTACTTCAAGAAGAAGTAGGCACTCTTAAGAAGACAAAAGATATAATTGGTGGAGAGTTTCTTGTTGCAGGTTTATTAAAGGAGCAAAGACCATCCTACTTGCATAAATTTAGTATCGAAGTACGTTGATGATTGACGAGATCAACTTCGACTTTCTAAAACTATTTCAGCCACCATCCAATCAAAGGTCCATAAAGCTTTAGTTCCTCAGTTTTTTTTAGTGTGAAAATCATCCACGTCTTTTATTAATTGTTGAAATAAAAGAGTTTGTATAAGTTAGCCTATTAAATAGATAGTCCATATCCTACAAACATCAGTCGTGCTTCTTGACTGATGCTTCTTTGTAGTATTTCTCTTGGCTTAAGGAATACAACAGACGCACATTTATGAGGCGAACCCAGAGATGTAGTCCAGGAGGGACGAACTCCATCACAACCTTCTTGTCTTGTGGTATTGCTTATGTGATTGATGTGAAATTATTAAATCTAAACATACATAGATTATTTCATGTCTAAATAGTTAATGCATATAATAATTGTTCAGTAATACTGCCATTCACATTTTGTACAAGGACTAGGAAATATTTTTGGGAAATTTCCGCATTTTAAGAACCTGAGTGTTAATCTCTATACATTTATATAGACAGAGTCTGTAGAGGGCCAGGTAGCCTCTGGATCTCATCCTTTCTTTAAAGGTGACATATCTAGTAAATGCCCCTACAGTATATCTCTGTATTAGAATTAAGTAACTCAATTCATTTTTCAGATCATAAAAACAAAGAGAAAACCTCAAAAGGTAAAAGAAAAAAGTATGCATCTATTAAGAAAGAGGGAGAAAATTTGGATTTTAAACATTGTTCAAAATAAGGCCATGATGAAAGTCATTGTTGGAAGTTACATCCTGAAATGAGGCCTAAGAAATACAACAAAAAAGGGAAACAAAAAGCTGCAACTACAACTCAGCATGATTTAGGAGATGATTCAAGTGATGAATCTAATATTATAGCCACGGGATTGAAGAAAATGAAGGGAAAATAAATTGAAACTAAACCCAATACTAGTACATCAACTGTCACATACATGCTCCAAATGAAGAAGAAATAATTGAACTGTTTCATGTGAGATTCATATCCAAACATACCAAGGCTGACACATTGTTTGAAAGTGGGTCATAAGAAAACATAATCTCTGAAGAATTGGTAAATAAAATTAACCTTGAGACCATTCCACATCCAAAACCATATCTGTTAGGTTGGATTTGTAAGGATGCAAATTTACAAGTTCCAAAGAAGTGTATATTGCAGTTTGCGATCACTGTACATTTTATTAACACAGTTGAATTAGATGTGGTTCCACTTGAAATAATAGGCATTGTGTTGGGGAGTCCTTACTTGTATGACAGGAAAGCGATCTTCCATCGCCATGAGAACAAATATCATTTATTCAAAGATGGCAAGGAGTAAATTTTTAGAGCACATCGCAAGAAGACAAACATTGCTATAGTAAATGCTGGATAGGTAAAAAGGCTGGTAAATTCAAGTAAGAATTCTGTTCTTCTAATGATTAAGCCTAAAGTTGATGTTAATCATGAATCATTTGAGGGATGTGATCCTAAGTTGAAATCAGATTTATATGCTGTAGTTTATGCACATCATGAGATGTTACAGGAGACAACAGGATTGCCTCCAAAAAGAGAGATTCAACATGAGATTCAGTTGTAGCAACATTGTCCTCTTCCAAACATCTGTATGTATCACATGTTGATAATGGATAATTATGAAATAATGAGGCAAATCAAAGAGATGTTGGAAAAAGGAACCATAAGGCCAAGCACTTCACCATGCGGTTTGCCCATAGTATTGATACCAAAGAAAGATCAGACTTGGCGCATGTGTGTAGACTTCAGAGCTTTAAACAAGATTACGATAAAGAATCATTACCCACTCCCAAGGATAGATTATTTGCTTGATCAACTGAAAGAAGCAAATTTTTTCACTAAGTTAGATTTACGAAGTGGATATCATCAAGTAAGAATTGTAGAAAGTGATATATGGAAAACTGCATTCAAAACCAAACAAGGACTCTCTGAGTGGTTAGTTATGCCATTTGGTTTGTGTAATGCACCAAAAACTTTCATGCGTGTTATGGATAGTGTTTTGAGTCCATTCCTTGATGAATTTTTGATTTTATACTTAGATGACATTTTGATTTTCAGCAAAACAAGAGAAGAACATGTCTTGCATGTGAATAGAGTGCTTGATGTTTTGAAGAAAGAGAAATTGTTTCTTAAGATGTCAAAGTGTGATTTTGGAAAGAATTCTTTGGTTTATTTGGGACATATTGTAGGAGGAGGAGAGTTGAGAATTTATCCTTCTAAAGTGGAAGCCATTGTGAATTGGCCCACACCCAAAACAGTAACCAAGGCAAGAAGTTTCTTAGGTGCAACTCAATATTGGAGAAAGTTTATTGCTAACTTTTCTTCCATCACAGATCCTATGCATGCAGTGACAAGTGTGAAGAAACGCTTCCAATGGGGAGCCAAACAAAAACAAGCTTTAGAAGCTTTAAATACAAGATCAGTTCAGCTCCAGTCCTTTCATTACAAAATTTGATACAACCATTCGAGATTCAAAACGATGCTAGTGATTATGCCATGGGCACAGTTCTTTTGCAACATGGTAAGCTTATCACTTTTCATTCTGAAACATTTAATGGTGTTGTCACAAATTATCCTACATATGACAAAGAACTATATGCATTGGTAAAAAGCGTAAAGAAGTGGAAACACTACTTGATGGGTAAAGAGATGAATGTGCATATCGATCACCAAGCATTACAATACTTGTAGTCACAAAAAAAATTGTAGCAATCAAGACATTTCAGGTGGATGGGATTTCTTCAACAGTTTCACTTAGTTATAGTGTACAAGAATGGTATTTTCAATAAATTTTCTGATATGCTTTCAAGACCAATCATTAGTGCATCTACTTTACTAAAAAATGATTATATTTTACATGAGAGTTACATAGACCAATATTCACATGATGTTGATTTTCAAGATGTGTATGCTAGTTTGAGTGAAGGGAATGAAGTTGAAGAAAAAGATTATCACATGCATAAAAAAAATTTGTTTCATTTTTTCACGTTGTGTATACCACAAGGAGAGAGGCTAAGTGTCATTAGATATGCTCATTCATCTCTTATTTCTTGACACTTTGGGGTAAGCAAAATAGTGGCACATCTACAGAGGTATTGCTGTTGGCCTCATATGGTAGATAGTGTGTCACATTTTATAAGAGGTTGTTCTATGTGTGCAACAAGAAAGCGTAGTAATAGGAAGCTTGGGTTGTACACGCCACTACTAGTACCATCAAGGCCGTTGGAGAGTGTCTCCATGGACTTTGTTGGAGGTATACCTATGTCAAGAAAAAAACATGATTATCTTTATGTAGTTGTGGATAGATTCAGTAAAATGTGTATACTTATGCCATGTGTTGTTCCTTGAGAAACAATTCTTGGCTGTGTACAAGAATCTGTGCTCAAGACATTAAAGATTATG
>JAXQQM020060002.1:0-43615 GCA_034641835.2 Pinus albicaulis
CCCCTGCATCAGACTCCCCAGGTTAAAATTATTCATGATCTCCTGATCATGTGCTTTCATCCTTGTCTTCCTGGATCCCACACTTTGTTCTACAACTGGTCATCTGTTGCAATGTTCTTTTTTTGCATTCCTCCTGGCTTCCATACTTTATGCTGTAGCTTTCCACTAGATGCACTTTTACATCCTCTTTCTATTTTTATTTTGCTGCTACTTCCTTGTTTCTTTGTTGTTGTCTTTTTCTCAGACACTGTCATCATCAGTATTCTCATAAATTCAATTTCTCTGTCTAATATTTCCTCTGACTGTTGGACACTGCTTCCTCTTGAGTGCTGAACTCTTGCTTCTGTTTGTTGCATTCTTATTTCTTCAGTTCTTACTGCTGCCCTAGCTCCTGTGCTAGCTTCAGCTGTATCTGTAACTCTTCTTACTACCATGCTTACTCTTACACTCACTTGACTCTTACTGTTGTTTGCGGTTGCTCTAGCCCCCACTCTAACTGCCACCCAATCATCCATACCCTCTTGTTCTCTGCAACAATAGAACTCTCCCGGATTGTCATTCATGACAATTTCTTCGGTCTCTAAATTCAGAAATTCTCTGGACTAGTATTTAAATTGTGAGTCACCATATATTTTCTTCTTCTGGACTAAACATGCGTTATTCCTTCCACCAGTGCCTGCAATCATAAGACAAACATCAGACTCATAAAATCTTTGTGTTTCCTTCTCCTCTTCTGGCCCGGAAATCTTCAGCAATTGCCTTCCTTTTCTTGCTTGGTTCTGTTAACCATATCAAGTTTTCCAAACACTGCATTTTCATCTTCTATCAGAGTAAAAATATGATTCTTTTCTGCTGTAGCAGCCCCAAAATTCTTCCATACAGTCTTCTCTTGGCTATTCAGACAAGCCAATTCTTTCTTGCCATCAATAGCAACCAACTTCTGCACATGAGACATGACTGTCTCATCTTCATTCTTCAGTTGTTCATCTTCATTCTACAATCCCCAATTCTAAAATTGAGGTTCTCTCTTTCCCATAGAATCCTGTTGATTCAGCGTACTCTCCAACAGCTCAATTTCTCCATTCCATGGTTTAAACATCACCACAGAATTCTTCTTCTCTCTCAATTGACTGCCCAACGCTGTCAATTTATCTCCATCATCAACAGGATCTGCATACACAAAACAGTTGTTAAAACAAATTTCATAAGGCCTCAGTTCCTTTCTCTCCTCTGCCAACATTTTAGTATGTTGTCCCAAATTTCTTTTCTTCTCTTCAGCACATCAGTATGTTGATCCTAATCCTTCAAACAATCTTCGAGACTATCAGTCAGTCTCTCCTCTGCATCATCCTCTTCAAGGATGTCCCTCTGCTCTTGTTCAAAAAAATGAACTTTTTCATCCTCAGTCATTTCTTCCCTTACAATCTGAACACCTTTTCTCTGTGGTTTTGTCCTCTGCTCATGCCACAATCCTGGCATCTCTTCTGAGAAAACACTTTCACAAACTTCACAAGTCAAGTCTCCTACTGTCACTATCTCTTCAGCCTTCACCAGAATAGAATTCTGATCTTCTATCTCTGAAATAAAGTCAGTCATCTATCCATCAATCTTCCTTTGGCCATTTAACAAAATCAGTCTGTCATTATCATCATTAATGACAAATTCATCACCATCAAACACAACTGTCATGTCCTCATTGAAGCAATCCCTTTCATAAAACAAGGAATTTATGAATTCCTTTTGCTGCAACAACACAATCTGATCTTCATATGAAAGATTCTCATCATACTTTACTTGGCAATAGTCAGCTTCATTTAACACAGCTTCATCACATGAGTTGTATTCTCCAATACCTGCATTCACACACAATTTGTCAGTTGCAAAAACATAAGACCCCATGGTCTCATTTGATGATTTGATCATCAATTCCTCCTGCTATTCCAAGTCTCCTACACACTCCAGAGATTCTGCAATTGTCTTCTCCTTAGTCCCTTCAAGCTGTCCAACTTTCAGCTTCTAGCCATCATCAAAATTTAAATCTCCTCTACTTCCAATATGTTGGAAAGCAGAACCTTTCTCCAACTGTGCATGGACATTTTCAAAACATCTAGCTACCTCATTTTCCTCCTTAGTGACAACATCAGCAGTTTGTTCTCTCTCACCTGTTGTTCCTGCAACCATACAAAATATGTCAGATGTAAGACTCTTGGACCCCTTGGTCCCACTTGAAGCTTCAGTCTTCAAGTCCTTCTCCAGATACTCAATCATTCTGAGTATTTCCTTCTTCTTCTGAGCATTCATCATTTGCTCTTTCTTCCTTTGTGGCCTCTGCCACTTTATCTTCTTCTTCATGAGCCAACCAACTCTCTGGTTTTCCTCTATCATCCTCTCCAGTTCGTAAAGCTTCTTACTGATCTCAGCTATCTCTTTCCGATACTCTTCATCAGTGAGTTTCTTCCTTGTGCCATTTGCTTTGGCATCTGCCCTCACTCGTATGTTGTGGCCTCTCTCAGAACCTCTGCAATCTCTACTATGGCTATCAGTAGCCATTTTCTCCTCCAGGAGTTCTTCACTTACAAGCTACACTAAGCCTCTGCAACAGCAAACTCTCTCGCTGCAACTTACCTCACCAATCCCTTCCCTCGGATCCGGCTTTTGGCAAGTACTGGTCCCCTTCTGCTGGAACCTTCTGACCACTCTCTTCTGCTCTTTCTAGGCTTCACTCTACAACTTCTCAAGAACACACCTATTCTTCTTTCATCCAACCTCTGTTGGGAATCTTCCAGGTTCTTCCACACTTCTTCTTCCCTCAGAATCCCTTGCTCTGGACTCTTTCATCACTGCTCTCAAAGCTTTTTATCTACCCTTTTGCTGAGATTCCTTCCTCAATTTCTTGCACTCTGCATTCTGCAAACAAATCCTTCAAACCAGAGTCAAATAGGCTCATCAACTCAACCCTCAAGATCCCTGAATGATATTGCTTCTTCTTTCACCTACACTGCATCTCTATCTGCTGCAATCTTCAAGACACTCTGTCTTCAACTCCAGATTTTTCACATCTGGAGACCTTCACTGCATGTCAAATCAAATCTACAAATTCTCTATTAAACAGATTTAAAAGCCAAACTTTTCTTTCCTATTAAAGTACATGTGCATTTCAAAATAAACTTTCAAAGAGCTATTTCAATTCTAGCTCTGATACCACTTGGTAGCGAGTAAAACCCATAGTCCCCATTTTTCATTTTTCTTTGCAGAGAAAATGCATTCAAGTTCATGTCCCAAATAAACTCAAAAATCTGGGCAAACTCCTACCCTTCTAATTTATGAGCTGCCAATTTAAATAAACATCCAAACCAAAGCCTTAATATCTCAATCCGAAGAATTGAGATATTAAATTAATCTTCTTCTCGTATGTCTATAAAACACCTACCCACACCTTTTTACTCAATCTGAATTTAAATCTGGCAACCTCTTCTAGCTGTGGGAGTTCTCTTTCAAAGGTCATAACCCCTCAATACATATAATATACTCTTTGGTATTTTTATTCCAGCGTGCACAGACCATATATATATACCTTATACTATACTCTTGGCCCTTTTATTACAGCACTCGAATTATAATCGGGATCCTCCCCTTATACACTGAATAAAATGCAAATATCCCGATGCTCGAAGTTTAAACATACACTTTCACCATATATGAACCCCTTCCATTATTTTATTTTGTCAACTATATTATGTCGACGCACAATCCTTTTAAACCACGCTCTAAGGTTTTAATATGATATAATAAACCACAGCCATACTCCCGACCTTCTCAACATTATAACGATGGGTTAATATATGTCTTGAGCCAGAAGAAATGAACCGTTCGCCTCTACTCAACAATTAACTAAGGTTTAACTCAATGGAGTAAGCCTCCACAACCTGACGCCTTATCTGATGGGGTCCACATCTGATATTTAATTAAATAAATGAAAACCACCACAAAGCAATAGACCCGTACCTTCTCTTATCACTCATGCATGTCACTGTGTGACAACCGTGGGATCTCCCCTCTCTAGATCGGACGATGCATATGAAAATCGCGTTTTTTCAAAGGCTGAGGATTAACACTCAGAAATTACGTGATGGGGGTGGTTTTTTTTGGGCAACATGGCAAAATCACACTGGATCGCGTTTTTTTTAGTTTTTTTGGCTCTGGCCAAAAGCGGTGCGATGAGAGCGGTTTTGGTTTCACAAACCTGCTCCGGTATTTGCACAGTAATTAACCCAAGTCCAACCAAACTTCAATTCTTTTCTTCGTCGTAACCCTTTGGGTTAATTAAGTCTCGGCACTATTGCTCCTTTATAACAAAACTATGTTCTATGTTCAAATGGACAGAGATTACTCTTCGACAGGGCTTCACTTTTCTTTGGACAAACAGAGGGCAATACTAGTTTCGCTCAGAATCCTATTCAACCTCTCACTAGATTCCCACAATTCCACCCAGAACAACTACAGTCAATCTATTCACAGAGGACATGTATCTAAAAATAGGCAGGGAGGAAACAAGAGATTTCCTCGCAGAATTGATTCTAATTCAAACACGTGCAATTAATATCCAGGGGTTAACTCAATTGCGCCCTCATCAGGGATCATAACATCATTGACTTCATAATTCCATTTCGTGGATTCAAACCGAACTTCCACGGTATTATATGGACAAAATTTACATTTCTTCCCACAATTAACTCTTAATTCATGGTTTTAGTACACACTAATTCTCACCATAGAATTGCCACACAATCGCTCTCTGACACACAGTCCATTGTCATGGGTTCTTAACACAGTTCTATCACTCTAATTCTCATATCCTTGCTTATTGAATTCAAACTCACTTACACAGAAATCAATTTCCCTTCATGAAGAACACATATATATATTCACACATGATTTAACTCGACAAATGCATAGTGATACTGAACAAATTATTCCTCATTAAATGAATTCTCTTACAGACTTCCTATCTCGGCTAGGTCTTCAACTCCACAGCCTTCCTTCTCACTATCCCAATCTATGCAGCTCTCTACAGGTCTCTATGCAGGTCTATGCAAGTCTACCGGACTCCGTCCTTGAGACTTATTTTTATACAAAAACTGCTAAAGAATCGATTCAGATTCTTTAGTGACTCGACAAAACTCTTGAACTCCTGTAGTTCTAAATTTATCCTAACTTAAACTGACTATCTCTTCATGTGCCCACTAATCATTTGGGGCAGTTACATTTTCTCCACAATTAACTCAAATATGAATAATTACATAGGGAAACAAAAACATGAGACGCCCCTTATGTTTATTTATATACAAAGATTGTCTTGAGCCTAATGCCCCTGCATCACATGTCATTCTCATAAAAAATTGTAAAAGAATTATAACTTATCTTTTTACTCAAAGATATAAAATGTAACATATCATTCTTGTTGTCTAAAACATAGTTAATTATCCTTCTTAGCTTGTTTGATAAAACAAGAAACTGGTGATGCTAACCCAAGTTATAAATATCATTAATGAGATTTTCAACACAAACTCTCATTGTTTGGTTTCCATAAAAAAAATGGTATCATTTTTTTTGTAAATAAAAAGCATAAATAATTATATAGTATTTAAAAAAGTGTATACTACAATAACCAAGTTTGCGTTGATGACCCCTACAAACTTGGATATGGGGTCCAATATTCAAATTTTCACATCTTTAATTGAATTTTAGTGTTTACAACCATGATCAATTAAGTCCAAGTTTAAACATTACTATTGGAAAATTGTTGCATATGTGCCAACAAAGGTTGTGTCTCCTTATTGGATTAGACCTTGAACATTTGTGAGTTTATAATTTTTCTCCTTATTTTTCATGGTTTCATCCATCACACCATTAAACCATATTTTTTATGATAAAAACATTGTGAGGTCCACTCGTAAGCCATTTCCTCAACTCAATACTTGCTAAAAAAACCTTAAAAGGAAGCATTAATGTAAAAATTGACATGTTTCCAACAGAAGATGTTGAAAAGGGGGAGGATTTTTACCTCCATGCATGTCTCTTCAAAATTTGTAGACATGTAAGAGATTAATAAAAAGGTTTATGGCTGCAAAAAAATATGCATGTCAAAGAGCTCAATAATGCAAATAGTTGAAGTGGCGACTGCAAGAGGACTTTGTTGATACATACACATGAAGTTAGTTACAAATTTTCATTCTTTATTGTCTTTCTAGTGGGTTGTAAAATAAATCATGCTCCTCCATTTTAACCATTCCTATATTTTTCAAGGTTGTGGTGTTAGTCAATTGATTAATTTTCCCATTTTGTTATTTTTGTTGTTTGGAACCATTGAGTCTTGAGGAAAGAAGAGTGTTGAATATTTGTTTCTTTCATCTTGAAACAGATCTTTCCAAGAGGACAAAATTGATTAAGTAGTTGGCTTTGATATTACCAACAATCATAGAAAGGTATAATAACACTCATCCTTTTCTTGATTTAATAATATTCTTATTATTTTCCTTTCCCAATGTCATTTCCCAAGTGGATGTATATTTCTTCCTTGACATTGGATAATTTTGGTTTTTTTAATGTCTTTTAGTATTTCATTACTTGCATATCCTAACCTCTCCAGAGAAAGAGCATGTTTGTTTGTGTGAAAGACTTGAAGTGAGATTGCACCATTGATTGTTGCTTCTCTTGTTGAAACTCAAGAAAACACTATAAGGCGATAAATGTGTTCTAGAATTGCTTCATCCATTTGATCATTTCCAGGTTTTTTATATCTCGGCTCTTTATATGGATCCAACAACTGAATAACTCGATTTTTGTTGATTCGAATGTCATTGTTTCCATTGTTAGGTCAATATGAAAGATCAAAGGACAAAATAACCATGGAGGACACACAAGCTAAATAGAAAGTTGAAAAATCTTTGAGGAAGTAGATATACCTAACAAATGGTGGTTGAACTATATGTGAGAAAATGAGGAAGGCAATGAGGAGTTGCGAAAGGAGAATAGCCAGGAAAGGATTATTGAAGTGAGGATGAGAGAGTTGGATAATTTGAATGGGAAAGGTTAGTTAGTTAAAAAATGGTTGTGAAATAAAGGGTTGCTAATAAAATATATCTCAATAAGGACTAGTATTCAAGGCACTTCAATGAGTTATGATGAACACACTATAGTGGGGTTACGAAAGATATGTGATTACAAAGTGACAAGTTTGATGTAATGTAGAATGAGATTGTGGATGAGAAATAATCAAATGAACTAATGAGAAACCATATCCTAAGGCCAACATATGTGTCTAAACTATTTAGGGAGTATGAGAACCTTGTGTACCTCAGAAAACCTCAGAGCACACACAATATGTCTAAATTCGGATCAACTTCTCCATTTTATCAGACTTCTAAGGAAGAAAAAATCCCTCTGAATATTGGAAAAGAAGCCTTACCAAAAATGTATTCATCTAGATGTTTTAATCCTAACATTACTTTAGAAATTTTATAGTTCTCACTGAAGCCTTGCTTTAGATGATTTCCAGAGCTTCCACGAGGCATCTACAATAGTAAACTTTTAAGACAAGTCAAAGAGAATTTTTTTTGAATCGGAAACATCCTCCATCAATGTCTTATTAGGTTATCATGATTGACAAGACTATCATATACTTTCATCAAGACACCTTTGTTTATAGATACAGAGGACTGTTCCAAAGTGTTATGCACTTCTTCTCCTAGATGATCTTCAAGAATGTAGGCTTTAAGTGAGTTGCACTTATTATCAAATTTTTTGTAATTATTTAATTGACACTTCCATGTAGCTTCTCCCAAATGGATGATCTTTCAAAGATATCGACTTACAAGATTATAACACATCTCCATTTCTATTGAACTTGAAGCAATATCACATGTGATGCTGAGTTGTAAATGTTGAGATGTCATACATAGGGAAATGCCACACATAGCAGGGTTAATGCCTCATATAACCAAGGGTATTTAATGCACATATAGTTACAGGTCTTCATACTTTCAGGAAGACCCTGTAAAGAAAAATTTGTTCCTGATCTAAATGATACAACCTCTGACAAGATTACATCAATAGATGGAAAATGACGTGTATCAGTGATATAACCTAAGGAAAAAAAGGGAACCTTTACTGCTCATCAATACAGGTGATCATATTGCCATGACACCTCTAAAATTTTGTCACTGATTAACTGTTGTCACTGATATGCTTTCAAACTGTCTTTCTATTCAACAGGTTGATACCTCTGCCTTTTGACTTCATTTCAACCTGTGCTTTGAATGATGTCATATTTCAAGGAGGCCAAATAGATCTGAAAAACCAAAAGTCACATTGTCATCGTATGATAATGATACTGATATCAAGATCGGAGAAAGGGTTAGGGTATGGTTGACAAGGCATCAATGAGATGGTGCAAAACTATTGAACCGTAATGGATTTGGATTTCCTAATACATCAGATCTTAGGCATAGCCCAAAAAACACTTTCATATCATATGGATATAAATTATAAGATAAACAGATGTCACATAGCCAAGGTTTGAAGAGTGCTTTAAGATTCAAAATAATGAGTTGAGATACTATCACTTGAATAATTCCAAAAGGTATGAAATTGCTCAAGTCTTCAATCATAATAGAGTCTTCAAGTTAAACGTTGCCAGAATTATATCAACGTAAGAGTTTAAGTATCTTTAGTGCTTACACAGAATTTTCACAAAAGTCAAATCTTTTACTGTGAAAAATGTATGTGCAGTTTAGTATGAATATATATATCCCCTGAGAACTATTGCAGGAGATAGTTCGATTCAATACAAGATTTAGATTACACCCAAATATGGTTGTTCATTCTAAGAGATTGTCAAAATGAATGCTGCAAAGGGAAATTAAATCCATCCTCCGCTATGGCTCAAGTCAATAACAATTTCCAGAAGAGAGATAGGTATAAAGACTTAAATTTAAAATGCATTAGTAACCTACTAAAACTTCAAGTTTTCACTGAGTTTGTCAACGTCATGCCACATGTCGAATCTTACAGTGAAAAGATCACATCATAGGCATTGAAAATATACATGATGTCTCTGACTTAGATCTGTTGTAGAGGGTAAGTCACCAAGTCCGCACAAGAGTCACACTTGCATGTTGATTTTCATACTTGAATATGCCTCAGAATTTTAAATATTTTATTTTATATAATCAATCTCCAAAGAAGGCCGATAGCTTATACTCAGTGCGGTGCAAACTTGGCCGCATGTAAACGATTTGAATTCAGACTTCTGAGATCAATTTGATAATTGATCTCATCACACACTAGATTGATGATCGCATCAATGCTTTCAAGCTCTCACAATATCTGGGTAAATAATAATTCAAAAATTTGATTATGACACTTATGCCCTTAAATTGTGCCATCACATTATCGTATATTTATATGCAGATCAGATTAAAATATCCAGAGTAGACTCAATTCCTAATAAAAATTTGATCTCCCTCTAACTACTATACTCCTTATGCAAGATCATTTCATTATGAAACCTCAAGGTTTACTGAAAAAAATCCATAGAAAAAAAGCCTCTCCTATGTTATTCCTAATGAGTCATACCTTCAAAGCAGAATATCTCACTTCTCATTTGTATACATTCTCTTCTTACTTGGGCTTGTCCTCACCTGAGCTCTGATTCCATGTTAATTTTAACATGTTCTTTGCATAGACAGCTAGATCCATATGATCTCAACTATTTATCCATCATATTTACAATTATAACTAAATAAAGAACATGAATCATATTTGTAGAAGACAAGCGAAGACAAGAGAAAAAAAGGATTGGGACAAGCCAGGAAAAAACCCCAATATGGGGAAAACCATTAATCAATTCTTCTTATTATTCAATTGTTCAGCAGAAGGGGAGAGAGAGAGAGTACATCAATCAAAGTCAAACTTGACTTGATAAACTTTAGACTTTAAGGAAGAGGATGGCCCGCAAAATGTCTGTTGAATTTGATGTGATGAACTACTAGAGATAGAGTTAGGGCATCATTTTGACCTTTACACAGGTCCAAGACATACCCTTTTAATGCATCTTGCAACTCTGTCCAAAATTATAAGGCAGTTCAACCCTACAATGCTGCCTCAAACTGATAGCATAGTCCAAACCTACAACGCTGCCCTAAACGAATGACCTTCGAGTGTTGCCTTCTCTGGATTTGACGCATACATAACCTTGCTACCCTTTGACCAAATGTGGTTTGCTGAGGGTTGACTATGGCTAGGATGAATGATTGAAACAGAAGACAGAGTACTTAGATGACACTTGACTGTGATGCTAGATCAGCCCTGACCTGCGGTCCATATTTCTGAGATGATAGTCCATGAAACAAATATCCAAATTACCTCTGATGCAACGTCCTAAAGTGGCCAGAGTTCCGCAACCCTATTCATCATAAAACAGTCATTAAACCCCTCAATGCTAGCTTAGATATATGTTGTATTAACCTCCGCATTCTTCTCCGACATCCTATGTTGGAAGCCTTCAATCCCTTGCCATAAGATCCGCAACCCTATCTCAGATATGAGAAGTCGATGTGTGAGAATGGGATGAAGAGTTTTCCTTATATAAAATTTAGAATATGAACCCGACATTTACTTTTGGAGGCAAAATTAAAAATTCAAATTTCAATTTTCCCTCCAAAACAACATCATTACTTAAGGAATTTCTTTTGAATAAGCAAATATTTCCTTAGCAAAATTTGACTATCTTTAGATTGATTATAGTCCTATCGAAAAGAGGAATCCAATGGATTTATAATCTCTATCAACTTAAATGGCCAAAGTGGAATTTGGCCCTAGTTTCCAAATTTAACACCGACATTACAGACACTTTTAGTTGTTATTCATATTGGAGTTGATAGTAAAATAAGTTTCATTTATCTAAGGAACATTTTAGAGGCATCAAAGTTGTGAAGTAGATGAACTTCAATTTATTTTCCAAAACCAAAGTTGAAATGGAGCTATACTATTAATACTTTATGGTTATTTATTTGGACATTTCCATATAAGGTGTTTGTGACTTGTTGGCCCATGAAGAAGAAGAAATTAAAACTTCAAATATACTTATAAATCAAAATTATACTCCCAAAACAATGAAGAATCAAATCTCCCATCAACATATTGATCAAAATTATCATGCATAGTACTTGCCATTGTGATGGGGGATATAAAGCATTGCTTTGAAGAGCAATTTTCTATATCCAAAACAAAATTTATGCAAAGTAGTGGTTATGTGCCATTTACTTAGAAATCAAATTCCGCTCCCAAAACAGTGAAGAATCAAATCTCCCATCAACATAGTGATGAAAATTATCATACATAGTACTTGCCATTGTGATGGGGGATATAAAGAATTACTTTTAATAACACTTTTCCATATCCAAAAGAGAAATTATGCAAAGTAGTGGTTGTGTGCCATTTAATTTTTTTTATAGCTATATCCAATTCCACATTTAATAAAAAAAAAATTACACTGATATTAGGTCATGTTTGGTTGGCCAACTAGGCTATGCATCCATCAAAATCCCAAATTCCAAGCACAATAGTACACAAGATGCTATAATATCATTAGTTGGCCTTGCAATCCCTCCCACCAAACTTATTGTCAATCCATGCAGGTCATTCTAATATTATTTTGCAGAATTGCATCCTCTAGTAATTCTACCTATGAAGTTAGTGCAAAATCTTTAATCGTTGGTAAAGCTTGGCATTCCTATGAATTTGGTGCAAAATATTTAATTGTTGGTAAAGCTTGGCCTTCTTCATCCTCAATGAGCATGGATGGTTCATACAGTTTTAGGTTCTCTAAATTTACTATCAACTAAATGCACATGTAAGGTGGATCACTAAGTCTCTAAACATTGTTTCCTACCTTCTCCAATATTTCAAAAATTTCCATATCTCAGGGGCTTTAATTTTCTTCCCTAGTCCTTATAAATTTTATTTATTAACGTTTAACCAAACTCTATCTCCTATTTGGAGGGCTGACATTATAGACACTTTTAGTTGTTATTCATATTGGAGTTGATAGTAAAATAAGTTTCATTTATCTAAGGAACATTGTAGAGGCAACAAAGTTGTGAAGTAGATGAACTTTAATTTATTTTACAAAACCAAAGTTGAAAGGGAGCTATACTATGAATACTTTGTGGTTATTTATTTGGATAGTTGTATATAGGGTGTTTGTGACTTATTGGCCCGTGAAGAAGAAGAAATTAAGACTTAAAATGTACTTAGAAATCAAAATTCAAAGCCATGACCTAAATTCCCTTAAGAAAGATAGTGAAGAATACATCCATATAGGACTTGAGTCTGAATATATGGGTTTTGAATTGACAGACACACTATCTGCCTCATGTTCAAATAAAAAAGAAATACACCCTGAAGAACTTGTGGTAACTAATTGAAATCCTACCATTTCTACCCTTAGTGATGCAGGCCCTATGCCTCAGGGGAATATCGAGTGTTGTCCTGTATTACATTCATGTTTTCTTGTTTTCCATCTATACATTCTCAGGTGAGATGTTTTTGGTTTCATTCAAGTTGAATATACATTCATATCTCTTCTGAAATACATGTTTTTGGTTTCTTTGTAAATCTGTGAGTTAATGAATATCTGAAATCTTGGTTTTTCTAGGATAATATAGCACATTGTGATAATATGGTTTGTTTCTCTCTTATTCTTGTGAGGTTGTAAGGTTCTAAACTATCATATTTTAGAAGAAAGAGTTTGATCCTATTTTATTTTCCTGGTCTATTTTTTTCTCGTCTACCTGTGTTGTTTTCTAAGATTTAATAGTCATATCAATTCACATATTTTCTCGTCTACCTGTGTTGTTTTTTAATCCAATTATGTTGATGTCTTTCATACACTATTTTTTGAAATCCCCCTACTGAGCATCGGAACAACACTGAAAATAGTAACATTGGGCATGATTTGTGCAGAAAATTATTGATTTAGTATAAAATTTGTGGTCTGATATAGGTGTCCCTTATTTGGGTTGCTACCAATATGTCAATAATATAGATGACATGATGAAGTCACATACCTTCACTAATTCTTCCTTAATCAATTTAAGAGAGAGGGTGAAATCACATACCAGTTTTCATTTTGTGTTTTAAAGTTAGATATTGTTTTCAAGTTTTCACATTTCTAATTTTATTGAAATGTGGCAGACTGATCTCCGCACATGAACAACCTCAGGAAAGGTAAAATAATAACAATTTATCTTTTAGATTAGTTTCTTTATCTTTAAAAACAACAACAACAAAAATTATATTTCATGGTTCTTATTATTTTATAATGTGGCAGGATAATCGCGAAAAAGGGCCAGCCAAAGAACATGTAAGGTGCAAACCTTGCTCTATCTTCAGGTATTTTAATTGTTTACATAATTGATATAATGTTAATTTTTTTCAAATATGCAGATACATGGCCATGGTGCGCGTCATGATTCCCTCAACGAGGAATATTTGTATTCATCCCCAAGACCATTTGTTTTGTTGCGAAAAAATATTCAAAACGCAAACAAGGAACTTGAGTGTTTGGTAGACATTGTGCCTCAAACACCTGAAATAGAAGAACGACTACTACAAGTTATGACCCAGCTTCAGACATATAGGTAATAAAAAAAATCAAAACGATATTTTTATTGGTATGCATAAGATCAATTGTGATATGTCGATTTATAACTTTTATATTAACTAAACTAACAAAAAAATCCTTTTGTATGTAGTGTTTTCTGCAACATGTTGTCCTCGATGTTGGTGGTATTGGGACACAAAGGCAAGAGATTCCCGAGGAACCCCATCGTACATCTCGTATGCCTTTAGGGAGAAGGCAAGAAATGCACCCCCAAGAAGATACACAGCCAACCGTTGAACGTGGTGGCAGTGATGAGGATGATATGGCCAACTTTATGATTGCATTTCCTGGAGCTACACGTGTCACCTCCACGAGGACCATTCCATGCATGTTTTTGGTGAATGATGAAGGTGTTCCTATAAATAAAGTACAACTCCTAGGTATGTTTTAATATTTTAACTGTTTCAGGTACTCTATCTAAAACATATTTTATCATGATTATTATTTTTAAATTAATGATAATATATTTTCTGTGTAGGAAACAATGATTTCTATAGGGCATTGGAGAGCAAGGCGTTGGTAATTTTTGGCCCAACCATACGCACAAGGTGGAATTCCCAAAATTCCAACCTGAAAAAAGAAATTCTAGATTATCTAGAAGGCTTTTTTGGGGCGGGCACATTTGATAGAGTAGCGGTCGTCCGGGCAGTTGAAAAATATCTGAAATATATGCAGGACACCTGTAGGACGTACTTGCAAAATAACTCTAGATATGAGTGTCCTTTCATAATTCCAGAGAGGGAGTGGATATCACTCATCAAGGACAGAAAAGAGAAAAAGACAAAGAAAGAAGGAAAAATGATAACTGGACCCGCAAGGTAAATTACAACTTTAATTCAATAGCTTTAATTTTCTCTATGTCTAAAATAAAAGTGTGTTGCATAATTGAATTCAAGCTTTTAATGATATTTTTCTGGACACCATGAAGGAAACCAAAGCTAGGATTGACAAATAAGGCCAACACAAGCTAGGTCAGGGTGGCTACTTGAAATTAACCACAAGAATTGTAAGTAGCTAAACATCTTATTAATTGTATCACCTTCCAACATTTTTGTAATCCCATCAAATAAAATTAAAAATACATAATCATATGCAATGTAGGGTGACGAATTTGGAATGGAAACCACAAAGGAATAGAGAAATATTTCTTCCCATTCCAACTATCAAGTCGTAGTTGAACATCGTAAAAGCTTGGGACAGGTCCCAAGATCCAGAATGACTGATAAGGTAAAACGTTAACCTTTCAATATGTTTGTTTTCGTCCATAAATTTAATGTTTAAATTTTTTTTTTAAAATCAGGGGAGCGACACTTTAAATGAGCCAAATAACCCAGTTGTAGAATAGTGTGTTGAGAGTGAAATATCGCCAGAACATGGTCCTCATGTGAAATCTGATCATTCCAGTGGGGACCAAGCCAGCAATGTTGCTATCAATGAGGCCCACAATGGTAATTAATTTATACTTGTAATTTTTTCTAATTATACATTAAGGGTTGTGTCCTTATACCATTTTTTGTTTAAATGACAGAATGTTGTACTTGAGCATCCTACCACAGGAGGGGAACACGGAGCAACTGTTCCGAAAGTGACAACGGGTGCACTAGGTAAATAATGGCATTGCGATTTTTTTATTATTAATATTACTGAACTACTTCAATGATATTTAAAAAATAGAAATGTAAATTCAATATTATCTATTTTTGTAGGCGATGCCCCATCACTACATGAGACCAGACATCATGAGTACCCAACTATGTCAACTATGCGGGAAAGGCATGAAACATAAGTACAGAACAATGATGTTGATGATGTAGTTAGGAGCTTTAGAAATAGGAATAAGAAAAAGAAAATTTGATTATGTAACATATTGTATTATTATAAGATATATGATGAATGATGTACCATACTTGGAAACTTTTTTGCGTTATATAAAAACTCATTTATCATACTATTTTTACGCCATACACTTTCAATGTTTTCTTACGTACTTTTTGTTGCATTGATTTTAATTAGTTATTGATTTTTTTTTTTTTTGCTCATGTTCGTAAAAAATGAAATATAGATTGGGCATTGGGGAATTGAGAGTGATGTGAGTGGGGGGCAGGGGCCATAAGAGCTTCCACCTTCGTGTGATTTGTTGGCCCTCATTTTTTATCTAATTTTGTTTAAGAAAATACACTTTATTACCATGCTATCCATCCATACCCCATCATATTCACTCTATTTTGTCCAATTAATGCATATCCAGGTATATAAATTAAGTTTTGCAATTTTTAGAAGTTTTTATAAAAAATGAATTTTAAGTGCATTTTTGGACCAGACCAGAAATTCTCGTAATGGCTTCATGGATGTCATATTTTTAGGAAACTTCGGCTAGAGCTGGATACATTTCTAGAAATATTGGGAACTAAGATTGGATGTACACCTATTGGTTCATTCAAACCGAGCTTAAACAGGCCCGGTCAAACAGGTCCTGTTTTTATGGAAATCCCTAGGAAATAGATAGAATAAAGATCGCCATGGCTGTAGGAGACATTTTATATGAGTTTGTTTCATATTTTATCTATTTAAGCCTAAGACATTGAAGGCATTCATATGTAGAATTGGTGTAGCTTAACTTTGATATTTCTAAAGCTTTGGGAGCTAATTGAAAGACCTGTTCTATTTCCTTTGCTACTGTTATATATGGTGAATTCTTGACTAAATTTCAGTAGCTGAAAGAACTTATAGTGTGCGAGGCAAGGGTGGAGGACCCCCACACCGAGCTAAGTGCACTTTCTGGTTATTTTAGTTGCAATTTCTGAACTAGTTTTGTTTTATGCTTAATCTGTTAATTAGATATATGCTGATGTGTTATGATTGTTGATGAATCTAGTTCTAATTTCTATTCTGCATATGAAGGGACAATCCAATGTTTAAGTTAAACCTTCCTTCTATCTGATCAAGAGCTAGAGCTAGAATTCATCTTTCCTACTTTTAATTGATTTTCTGAAGTTCTTGTTTTCTAACAATGGTATTAATGATGAATGAATCTGTAATGGAGAACCATGATCTCCTTAGGAGCTTCTTTATTTATTTTTTCATGCATCTTAATCTATTGTGTTAGTACCCTATAAATTATAGGATCTCAAGGTGATTGGATACTTTACATTTCTTGCAAGTTTTAATTATTGAAAGGCTTTTCAAAATTCAAATGATTTCTAATGAAAAAAAATATACGGAAAAGAAATAAAAAAGGGTATAAAAATTTAAAAAGAAAAAAGAAAAAAAAGAAAGAAAACCCCCAAAAAGAAATAAAAATGAAAGTGTTGCAAGTTCAAATGCCACTAATCATTAGATATGTTTGTCCAGTCATAAAGTTTAATCATGATTGGACAGTTTTCAATTTCTATTGATAGGTTAGAAAATAAAGATTTTCCAAACTATTTAATATTGGCTTATCAGTAGATAGGTAGAAGATGAAATTTTCTCAACAGTTTAAACTGAGTCAATGGCTTAAATAAGGATAGGTGTTAGGTTAGAGATTCAAAAGAAAAAATGATTTAAGGGTTTGCTAGTCCAAATGCACCGTGGGAAAAAAAAGAAGAAGAAGAAGAAGAAGAAGAAGAATAAGTTATATGATAAGTTTGGGTAGGTAGATATGTTGAAGAGGAAGAATGGAAGGAAAATGTGAAGAGTAATCCAAAAGGCACAACATAAAAATTTTCATTTTCTTATGGTGGAAGAAAAGACCAAAGGGAAAAAGGCTATTTTATTTATAAATATTGGAGAATGAAATTTATACCTAAGTGGGAGATTGTGATTTATATTAAATCATTATGATTATTCTCTCAGCTCCCTACGATTATACTATCCCTTTACCGTAACCCCATTAACCTTCATATTTCCCTTTTGTCCTAAGTTTACTCTACCTCCCCGACATTCATACTTCCTGACCCCACCATCCCATCGGAAATCACACCAAGAACTAAAGCCCCCGCACTTTCCCGACATCCCCGCTCATCGATCCACATGTAACGGCCCATGTCGCCTTTCGGCCCCCTGTCAGCCTCCGAAATTTAACAATGGAGGGGTGGGGGGGGGGGTTCCGAAATGAGCGGTATCTATTACTGCCTTCCCCACTACGTGTCACCTCCAGACCATTTCACACCCTCCCCCTCCCCCGCTCAATTACTAGTCACCGCTCATGCCCCCTCTGAAAAGTGGTTTTCACCACTGTCAAAATTATTGTGCTTATTCAATTTTCAACTTACCATTAGCGCCATGTCCGCTCCCACCTATTCCCTCCATCCAATCCCATCACCTCTCGCCAACAAGGTCGTTGTGCCATTAATGGTTAGTCCTTTATCCAACAGACCCACACCTAATCAACGACCACCCGATTGCAATAATAAAGCTCAAATTCGACTTAACGATAGAGTTTACTCTGCTTGCTATTGTCAAAAAAAATTAGTTTTTTGGATTCATAGATAGTTCGTAGAGAACCACAATTGGAGAAAGGATTGCGCTTATCAAGGAAATATCATTAGGGCTCCACAGTTTTAATCAAGGTTCTATTATAACTCTTCCCCCTGTTCCTTTTAATTTTTTCTCTTCCCCAAATTCTATTATATGGAAATTTCCCTTTCTCTGTTGCCCCTTCTATCATCACATTCTTCATTGCAAATTGAGAACTGATTTACAGAAGACATAAAATTCCTCCGAAGGTAGACCAACAACCTTTCATTCCCATGGTCTATCCTCATGTAGACTTAGATCACATACCCCTAGCTGACAAAGATTACAAGATCCACGAGACAGAGTCTGATTTGGACTTGTTTGATGTCTACTGCTGGCTTGAGGAAAAATTCCTTCAAGAAGTCGATGATATAGGCCTTTGGGAGACCAAATTGCCTTATTTCATCTTTCCCAAAACTCATAGCTGCCCTGAACTGATCAGAAAAGTTCAGTCATGTTATGACATTAACCAGAGAGCCGTGGTGAACCCAGAAGGAGAAATACTATTTTCCATCAATGCCTAATCCATTCAAGAAATGATGTAGGCCCCCATTGTTGAGAATACCATTCCCTTTTCACATGAAGCCCTGAGAGAATTATACCAGAAACTAGACTTCACTAGTAGGGCCAAAACCTTAGAATTATTCTTGGCAACAAATGCCCCAATGCCTACCAAAAATCCCCCATATCCATCATCCATTTTCCATGATAGGACCCAACACATAATCATTGTTTTATCTTACTTATTAGGGCATCATAATTATTAGTGGGTACATGAAGCCATGATTGGTTTCTCGTCTATTCTTTCCTCAGATGCTCATCCCAAAATCATGTTCAACTATGAATAGTTTCTTGCAGATGCAATTCATGAACAACTCCTAAAGTTTCAGACAGAAGAAGTCTTCCAATACACCTCTGTGTTGGTGTACATGTTTACCTATTTTTAGTCCAGCAGATTTCAGTTTGACATGATGAACCTGAATGATTATTCTCAGCCCCAATTAGTGATTTTCTGGACTACTTTATTGATGAAGGAGAAAATGAATTACTCCTACAAGAGATTTGTAGATTTTTTTATTCATCCATCAATCATTGCACTTAGCAGTACTACATAGCCAAGGATTAGTGAGGAAATAAAGAAGGTGATGCAGTTGACAGAGAAGATCATAACAATGGATTGGTACCTCTACCAAAACTACACAGAGATCAGGATTTATGGTAGTGAATTGTCCCCCTATAAACTACCCAAGTACCTCTCTATGAGAATATTTTCACTTGAGTATATCAAACAAATAATAAATGCAGATGAGGTGAATTTTTTCTCTGCCAAGAAGAAGTCACAATTCAGGATCAAATCACAAATTGGTCCATTTATTTGCAACAGCAGAGGAGCAGGGGATGAGGGAGATAAAATGTTGAAGGAGGTGAAGTTCACACATAGCTTATCTTGGTCCTATGATCCAATGGGGATCATCTCCAAGAAGAGGGTGGAAAATGATTCTACACCTTACATTCATACCCACAGATTGGAGATAGATCAGTATATGAATAAAGAAGAATGGGCAGTAAACACACTCCAGGAGGCAGAGAAGAAGGTCATCTCTACTTCAGGAATTCAAACACCAACTCCACAAGAAAGAAAATTTGTAGGAGCAGAAGATGGCAAAGGGAAAGAACCAGAAAAGGAAGTAGGAAGCAAGAGGATGAGGGAAGATCAAACAGACATAGATATTGATCCCTCCACTAAAGAATTCAAAATGAAATACAGGAAGAGGGCCAAAATCTGCATTGACATTGACTAGGGAAGTGATAAAGATCAGCAGACAGTTATCACAATCAGAGATTCACCAAGCTCATCTCTAGCAGGTGGCCAAAAAATTTTCTCAACATCCTCTACCACTGTGCCTTTCCAACAACAGAATGTGGAGACTCCAACTTCTACTACCATTGTAGGGAAACAAGAGGATGATATATATGATACATTCAAGGAGATCAAATGAAGGAATGAGGTCGTAAACACCAACACATATAATTATTTTTGGAAATAAACAAGAAGCTCCCAAAGCAAGCTTCTTTCAACTTTTGACTCTGAAAAGGGGAGGGTAAAGATGGATTTCTTAGAAGCACAAATCCCTCAGCCCAAGACTTCAGCAGACTACAAGAAGACCTCTTTTGAGTTTGATATAAATAACATTCATCCAATATACCAAATGGAAATGCACAAGTAGACAGGATAAATGATCTCCTCCACACTAACCAGTACAACCATGAGTTTCTCAAAGTTGCAGGTGACATTATACAACACACAATCAGAGTTGCAGGTGGAAAAGATCTCCTTTATAATATCCCAGAATGGAATAATTCATTGATACACAAACACAATATTTGAAACACATAATATGTACACATAAATATTTAACAATCATAGAATGTACAGAATAGGTGAGCCTTTTATTATTATTGGAGATGGATAAACAGTACAACAGTGCTCAAAATATATGCACTCAAGCCAAATACATAGGCTAGAATGACCCTGAAAACGTGCGAAAGCAGGCACTGCGTAACTGGAGAGCTGCTGGAAGAAAATACTGCATTTTCCCTTCAGCTGATGATGTACATATAGCTACTAGTTGAAAAAGCAAATGCCAATATTCTAGATCTGGGCACTATGATGGAAACCCAAGATAACCCAAAACAGATCTATAATATTGGAAATTTACCCTCTTGGGGTTTATCCCTGGTTTGCTGGGTTATGCAGATTTGAAGCTAGATCTAAAAAATATATGGCTGCAATATGTCACGAGATCATATCTAAGATTGAAGGGTTGGTCCCTTCTTCAGATCTCCAAGCTAGAAGCTCAAGATCTAGCTTCTTAATCCTCCTCCACAGAAGATAGTTGTTGACTACTCAACAGCTTCAGAAACTATGTTGTAAAAGAAGGAGGCTCAATAGCCTACTGCTGAATAATGCAATGTAGCTTAGAAAATATGTAAATAGTGAATACAAAGTGAAGGAATGATCCTCCACTGTATTTCTATCTGAAATACTAGAAACTTCCCTTCTCCCTTGGATCTGCAAGACTGGACTGCGCAATCCCTGTTGGAACTACTACTACCGAGAGATGAATGATGTATGGCCTGATGCCTTATATAGATCTAAAGCACTGGAAGGCTAATCTTGAATCTCAAGGTGATAGGATGAATTCTCCATCGATTCCTCAACTGAAATACTGAAGGACAACCTCCTCCTCTCAAACCCTGATGCAGAAATGTGTTATTTCTGAAGATGTATGGGCTGAAAAAAGTAGTAACAATATGGCACCAATGCTTTATGATGAATTTAGATCAATATAAAACCTTCCCATAGTAAGCACTCAAAGTCCCATGTGGGTAAGGGTGGGATTTCCGCTCGGAAACACCTTGTGCTAAACAGCACTTCAGACTTAGCTAAATAGCTCAAGCATTCATGGAATGTCAAATGACAAATCCAGATATAAACAAATAAAAATAAATAATCTAAAGGCTCCTTCTATTATGCCTTCATCTTCCTTATATACAAAGTGAGCCTTCCCAAGCCCTGGCCCACCTCTAAACCGTGTTGTACATGTGGACATAAGTCTCCATGATTGACTGCATTGTCTCTCCAGGTTCTCCATCATGTCTACATGCAATGTGCACCCTCCATCTTGTGTGCATTAAATGCACTACTTCCTCCATCACTTCATCATGAATGCTCTATGATCTAACATTAGATTCCCTCCATGATATTAGTTGATTGCTTCAACCTCCCTGATCTATCTCATTAATGAGCCATGATCTCCACTCCTTTCACATTAGTAGCTGCTCCACTACTCCATTATGTAGATCTATATTTAATTAATCCAAATTCACACATCAAAAGTGGATCTTATTCATATTTCAGGATTATGGGTCCCTCCACCATTTTATTTACTCAATTAATTAAGAAAATTAAGAACTCTAATATTCCAATTATCTTGTGGAAAATTTGGAATATTACAATCCTCCCCGGAAAAATGTTTCTTGTCCTCAAGAAACTACAAAAGTATATGCAAATCCATCTATCCCCCTCTAAATGGCATCCACATACGAAAGGCCTCCCCCATCTGATGCAATGTGTTCTGCATGTTTGGTTCCAAAGTTGTCTCTCAAGCATGCTTAGAGTGACTTCCAACTATGTAGTTAGATGTCCCTCATTCTCTAAGAAGTACCAAGTGACAACCATGAGTTTTCCAACATCATCATCAATACATGAGATACATAAAATAAAGTGGTTCTTCTCACAAAGAAAAATTCCAATCTTCCAAATCATTTCTTCATCCCATGCTCCATGAAATACATTGAGCATTGACATGACCTCATCCTTAGCCCTATTGGCCTTGTTGGAACCAAGCATCATTCCAACATTGTGAAAAACAAGAAATAGAGACATATGGGTAGAAAAAAAATTTAAACCATATTCTCCCAATAGTAGCCATCAGAGTAAGGCCTCTTGCTGCCATCCTCCATCTCCATTATGCAAGATGGTCAAGCCAAACTCTCCCAAACGCAACCAAAGCAACAAGAGATCTTGCTACCTCTTCACCTTCTCATGTGCATCATGGAGTAAAAAATATTGATAGACATGTGTAATGTCACATCATCCCAATACAATAAAACACCATAATTACACATCATGAGAGTACCATGCCAAGTTTTACACAATACAAAACACATAGAAATAGGAGATGTCATGTGATGGCCAAACTCTCTCAGCAATAACCAAAGTAAGCATGAATTTTTCTTCTTCATTCTTCCAATTATGTGCAAGGCATGAATCAAAAAAATATGAACCATTGGGTGGTATCCATACTCACCCAAGAGTAGCCAGCGTAGCCATGCCTCCTTCTTCATTACATGAGTGTTATTCAAGGCATGGATCAAAGAAATAGGAGCTTTTAGGTAGTAACCAGACTTACCCAAGATCAACCAGTGTAACCAAGATTCTTTCTAGCCCATGTCATATATTTGAAAGTGGTCATACAACCCCTTGCTTATCATCCTCACCCACTCATCCCAATGTGGATGGCGAATGATGTTTTGAAAAAGCATGGTATCCTCCCATTGTAGAATATCATTCTCCTCAAACTGATGAAGAACTTTGCACTCCATGATAAGTTGAAGTGCACCTCCAATGAGATCTCTCCATGAGACCTTCTTTTCATAAATGGCCCTTTATTGTGAAACCAGCTCCAAAAATAGAAGAAAACAGAGATCAACGCCTTAGAAATCAGCCACTTCGAGGGGGAAACCTCCAATACATTACACAAATGAACAATTCTTGAATGCTCCAAATGACAAACCTCCTTTCTATATATAGGATTCCATGGGGCCACAATGTAATCCTAGTGGGGCCACAATGTAATCCTGGTGACTATCAATATGTGTAAGAGGCACAATAAGCAACAATATAGAGTTCTGAGTGCAGCATAATATGACAGAGGTTACCACTAACAACAATAAGGGACTATACTAGTAATATAGGGACCTATTCTCCTCTCCTTCAAAAAGTGTTGTCTCAACTATTGAGTAGCTCAGGGTGATATTGAGTAGCTCTTGGTGCTTCTGTATAAAATTCTCATCCTCCCATGTAGAATCTTCAGTGGGTAAGTTCTTCCACTTGATGAGATACTCTGAAATTGATCGATTCCGTAGCTGTCGAGTTCTTGTTTCCATGACCGCTTCAGGTTCCAATATGATTTTTCCTTCCTCATCAAATTCTAGCAATATTGTTTGAACTGGAAGATTTTCACCTATAACCTTCTTTAAGCATGAAACATGGAAAACTGGATGTACTCGCGAAGAAGCAGGAAGCTCCAATTTGTATGCCATAGTACCAATCTTTTGCAGCACCTTGTAAGGACCATAGTACTTTGGCGATAATTTATTATCCTTATTAGCTTGCTTGAGGGACATTTGTTTGTATGGTTGTAGCCGTAAAAATACCCAATCTCCTACATCAAAACTTCTCTCGCTGCGATGTTGATCTGCCTGTTGTTTCATTCGATTTTGTGCCAAATTTAGGTTATCCTTTAAGAGTTGGAGAACTTCTTATTCAATACTCTGATGTGATCCTCCTTTGCTTGAACACAAAATTACCTATAAGAAGATGTGGTGGATGGTGGATGATATCCATAAAGTTCCATAAATGGTTCATTTTTGTGCCGATATGGAAGGAAGTGTTATACCACCATTCAGCGAGGAGGTAACCATAACCATTATGCTTGCTTATCGAGATACAAAACAAATAGATATCTTCAAACATTTATTCACTATGTTTGTTATGGATTGAGGATAATAAGATGAACTATGAGCTAGTTGAGTACCCAAACAAGAAAATAATTCCATCCAAAAATTTCCAGTGAAAATGGGATCTCTGTCACTTACAATAATCTTTGGGTTTCCATGTAGCTTTTGAATTGTTTCCATAAATGCAGTAGTAAATGTACTCGCTTTAAATGGATGAGATAATGCATAAAAGTGTGCATACTTGGTAATTCTATCAACTACCACCATGATGACACTCCTACCTTCAGACTTAGTTAAACCTATGGTAAAATCCATTGAAATCTCCTCCCAACGTTGACTTGGAATGGATAAAGGTTGTAGAAGACCCGGGGTCTTAATTGTCTCAACTTTATTTTGCTGGCAAACCAAACATTCCGCCACAAACTTTTGAATAGTAGATTTAAGGTCATCCCAAAAAAATTCTTTCTTCACCCTGTGGTAAGTTTTTAAAAATCTCAAGTGTCCTCCTGATCCAAATGGAAAATGGCATCCACCCATGGTATTCATCCACCCATGTTATCCATCCACCCATGGAATTTACCCATGGTATTGTAAATGGCATCAACCCATGGTATTCATCCACCCATTGTATTTATTCACCCATGGTATTGTAAGTGACATCTATCCATGATATTCATTCACCCATGGTATTGTAAGTGGTATCTACCCATGGTTTTGACCCATGGTATTGTAACTCACAAAAATGTTATAAATAACAAGCCTCACTTTGTAAAAGGACATATTTTCCACCACAATGTAGCTTCTACATTTATTCTCTGTTTTAATAGAACAAGTTTCTATTTGGTTTTATTTGCAATGTGTTCTCTGTTTTTTTCTAACATTGTAATTTTGTAGATATTGTCAGATCCATTTCATTTTTTTATATCTTGGGGGCCTCCCCTCAATATCTGGATCAGTGGTATCAGATTAAGGTTACGAATCCATGGGAATGAGGGTTTGAATCATATCTCAGTTTCAATTTTTGGCAGCAATCTTCAGCGAACTCCATGAATTTTTTGGACGGTGAGTTTGAAGATCAGATCTGAAAATTTTGGTGAAAATTTTACAAAAAGAAGATGACCAGATCTGGATTCCTTGCAAAAAAAACCCAAATTCAAAAAAAATCAACCGAATTGGAGTTCGAATGAGGGAGATATCGCTAATTCTAAATCAGCAATGTTGCAGAAAATTTTCTGACGACAATTCATGGATGACGGCTCTCCTGTCATTGTTTGTAGTTTTTAGTGCAAAAATTCATAGAAATGGCTATATATCTCAGCTCCCCTTAAAAAATCACCCTATTTCAAAAAAACAATCGGTCGAATCGGATTCTGGATGTGGGAGTTATTGTTGATTTAAAATCAGCTATTTTTTTATAAATTCTGTGACGGCAAGGCAGTTCCAACGCGAATTTGAAAGTCTAGAGTCTCCAGATAGCGGTTTCAAGCACATGGGAAGATGTAGAAAGATCATTCTATTTCCAAAAATAGGTCATAATATATATTCTGATTTATATTGACCGAATTATGCCCATTTTAAATCTAGAGCAGCATTCGGAGTGGGTTCCCTTTGGAGACATGCCCTCCCACCTCGCTTTAGTAGGCACTTGCTTCACCTTCATCAGTTTTAGCATAGCAGTGTTTGGCTAGGGTTATTTGGAGACGTGCCCTCCCACCCCAAGCTATGTAGGCACCTGCTACTTCATCAACAATCAACATCACGGTTATGGGTCAACCACAAAAAATCCTTCTCATCGAAGTCCATTTGCTAGGTCGTACACTGTTAGTAACACAGTTGGTCACAAGCATTATAGGGTATCTCTATCCTCGGATCTTCATTTTTCAAGGTTTTGGGTCATCCACAAACCCACACTTCATCGAAGTCCATTTGCTTGGCTGCACATTGTCAATATCACAGTTGGTCACAAGCATTATAGGGTATCTCTATCCTTGGATATTCATTCATCATGGTTATGGGTTAACCACACAAAACCCTTCTCTTCAATGGCTCTTCATATTCAACAAAGGCTTCTCAGGAGGGAACTTCATGCAATGGGGACCATTGCTTCTTAAGGAGGGAGGAATGATCCAAATGGAAAATGGCATCCACCCATGGTATTCATCCACCCATGTTATCCATCCACCCATGGAATTTACCCATGGTATTGTAAATGGAATCGACCCATGGTATTCATCCACCCATTTTATTTATTCGCCCATGGTATTGTAAGTGACATCTATCCATGATATTCATTCACCCATGGTATTCATCCACACATGGAATTTACCCATGGTATTGTAAGTGGTATCTACCCATGGTATTGACCCATGGTATCCACCTAGAGCATCTACCCATGGTATTGTAACTAAAAAAATGCTATAAATAACAAGCCTCACTCTGTAAAATGACAGATTGTCCACCACAATGTAGCCTCTACAGTTATTCTCTGTTTTAATAAAACACGTTTCTATGTGGTTTTATTTGCAATGTGTTCTCTGTTTTTTTCTAGCATTGTAATTTTGCAGATCTTGTCAGATCCATTTCAATTTTTTATATCTTGGGGGCCTCCCCTTAATATCTGGATCAGTGGTATCAGATTTAGGTTACGAATCCATGGGAATGAGGGTTTGAAGCATATTTTAGTTTCAATATTTGGAGCAATATTTAGCAAACTCCATGAATTTTTTGGACAACAAGTTTGAAGATCAGATCTGAAAATTTTGGTGAAAAAATTACAAAAAAGAAGACCAGATCTAGATTCCTTGCAAAAAATACCCAAATTAAAAAAAAAAATCAACTGAATTGGAGTTCGGATGAGGGATATATCATTGATTCTAAATCAACAATGTTGCAGAAAATGTTCTGACGATAATTCGTGGACGGTGGCTCTCCTGTCATTTTTTGCAGTTTTCAGTGAAAAATTTCAGAGAAAGGGCTATAGATCTTAGCTCCCCTTGAAAAATCACCCGATACTACTAGAGCAGAGAAAGATCTTTGACTAGGTTGAATTATACCAGCCTCTAACATTTCTGCAATCATATGTTCAATTTCGCTCTTTTGGACATAAGGATATCTGTAAAGCTTGATGTTTGGAGGAACACTTCCTGGAATCAAATGAATAGCATGATCATGATCACGAATAGGTGGGAATCCTTTGGGAGTATCAATCACCTTGGAATGATTATCTAGGACTTTTTGGAGATCTAAAGAAATAGATGATTTTGATGTTGGAACTTCTAGTGAGCATAATTGTGCAATTACGCCTCATTGTCATTTCTTCAGAAGCCTTGTCATGACATTAGAGCTTATTGTCTTTCCTGGCTTCCATGCGATACCCCGTAATTCGATTTCCTTTCCTTCCGAAAAAAATTTCAAGAAAAGTTCTTGAAAATTAAAAGCTATCCTCCCCAAAGATTGTAACTATTGTACTCCTAGTAAAACATCAGCAGCTCCCATTGGGATGGAAATCATTGGACTATTCAATACATATTCCTCCATGGCTATCTTGATATTATGGCATTTTCCAAAGCAATTTATAGTTCCTCAATTTGCAACCATCGCTTGACATTCTGGTGCTGCGTATAGGAAACAATTCAATTCCTTGGCTACCTTACAATGAATAAAATTATGGGTACTACCTGAATCAATCAACACTATTACCTTTTTCTTCTTGATATGTCCTTCTATATTGAGATTTAAGGAGTGGTAATTCCTGCCAATGCATTACATGATATGGTTGAACTCATTTCTTCTTCTTCTAGGGTTGCTTCTTAGTGTATATCCTCTACTTTTGAAGTTTCTTGTTCATTTTCTTCCTCCTCTTCACGATCTATGTAAAATAATTTCTTCTCAGTGCACTTATGACCCTTAGTGTATTTTCTATCACAACTTTAGCAAAGCCCTTTTGCTATTTTTTCTTCCAATTGTTGTGGTGTCAACCTTGTAGGTTATGGAAGTCTAGGAGTAGCAACACTTCCATCTTTATAAATGTGAGTGGTAGGCTTCCTTGTCGCCATAATTTTACATTCAATTTTTCTTTCCAACCTAAATGCCTTCTCCAATGAATCAAGTTCCCAAACGCGAACTTCATGTTGGATGTTTTTCTTTAAATTCCCTATGAAGACATCAATCCTGTGTTCCTCTGGGATATCAGTTACCCTTATATTCAATGTTTGGAAGTCCTCAAAGTGCTCCCCCACTGAACCATTTTGTTTGAGATTTATTAATTGGCTAAAGAAGGTGTTGCTCTTTGTATCCTCATAATGTGTTATCATTTCCTCCGTAAAAATTGACCAAGTGACAATTTTTTTACGGGAGCAAAGCCATCGATACCATACAAATGTATTTTGTTCTAAATGTAAAGTTGCAATGCGTACCTTTTGTGTGTTTTGTACATTATTGAGATCAAAATATTGCTCCATCTGTAGTATCCATGTTACGGGATCCTTACCATCAAACTTCCTCATATCCATTTTTGGAATATGGTGGTTTTTCCATCCAACATTAGAGTTTTTGAAATCATGATTAACATTTATTTTTGTTCTCGTCATGAGTTTCCTCTACTATCTTTTCACCATTAGGAAACATTTCTTGTATCAACTTTGTCATACCTTCCATGTCTACTTTCAGATCATTCTTCATGTTTTCCATTTTTTCATCGATCTTAGGTTCCATGTCATCCATCTTAGATTCCATGCCAGCTTCCATGCCATCCATCTTATTTTCCATGCCATTATTCAAACCATCCATCTTAGATTCCACGCCTTTCTTCTAACCATCCATCTTAGTTTCCACGCCTTTCTTCAAAACTTCCATGTCATTTTTTGTTGCTCTTTGCAAGAGCAAAATTTGTTGCACTTGCTCTTGTAATTTTGATATGTCATGCTGTCATTCTTCGTCTTCATGAGTCATAGTACAACCTTCTAAAGGCTTAATGGGTGTTGAATTATTTTTAGGGGGCATTTTAGGACCCGATACTGATATATATGCTTAATAGGCCCTTGGAATCACTTCAAACTGATTTTTTACACAAGACTTATGCAATTCGGAAAAAAAAAAATACACACATTTTTCTTGCTTTTGAGGAGCTCGATATTGAAACTGAATTATCTCTACGATTTCATATCTTCAATATTAGAAATTTTGCCTTGAGTTAGCCCTATGAATCCTCTTTCGAATGCCACAGGTCTGACCTGATTTGGATTCTTCAAGACAAAGTTATGTCCAATCTCCCACAATGACCTAATTATGGACTGGTTCAGTACAAAGAACTTGTACGACTTGCTACGTGTCATTTTTTCCTTCTTCGGCTCTGAAATTGATAGACAAGAAACTACAGTCTATGTACTTGTAGCCAATCTTTACATAATTCCAATCTGATGCTCAGAGAGAGAGTTAGGAATATTTTCCCACGATCACTTCTTTGAGATGAAATTCAGGAGCCTAAAAAATCCCTAACTTCCACAGATCCTACCTCCCAAAATAATGCGAATCAATATCTGAAATTTTTCCACAACATTCCTCGAGATTTCAGCTTCGCTCTATGACAATTTTAGCTTTTGAACCCTCGTAGAAAAATAGTTATAGTGAAAATAATGCAATGACCTCTTTAGGTTAAATTCAGGAGCCTGTAAAAAGCCCTAACTTCCAAAGACGATATCTCCGAAACTATTGCGAACCAAGCTCTAAAGTTTTGCAAAGATTTTCCTCCAGATTTCAGCGTCAAACTCTAAAAATTTCAGCCTCTGAACCTTCATAGAAAAACTTTATAGCGAAAATTCCACGATGACCTGTTTGGAGCAGCGAAACCCTAGAATCCAAAGCTCTGATACCAAATGTTGTGAAACCAGCTCCAAAAATAGAAGAATAGAGAGATCAACGCCTTAAAAATCAGCCACTTCGAGGGGGAAACCTCCAGTACATTACATAAATGAACAATTATTGAATGCTACAAATGACAAAACCTCCTTTCTATATATAGGAGTCCATGGGGTCACAATGTAATCTTAGTGGGGCCATAATGTAGTCCTAGCCGACCTAATAATAATAATGTAAGGGCACAATAATAACAATATGGGGGTTACAAGGGTACAACAATAAGAATAAGGGGGTTACACTAACAACAATAAGGGACTATACTAGTAATATAGTGACCTAACACCCTCCAAAACCAATAAGGTTCTGGATCTGCTGCAGGTAGAAGTTTCTCTTTGAGCTATGAGATCCTCATTGAGAAAGAGTCATCTTGAAAGAAGAAACGTTTTCCCATCTCAATATGTTTACCATATATCATCTTATTCTCCATTGCTTCATGAATTAAGTTGCCATTTGATTACTCCCATAAGGAATGGGTTATCTTCTTCTCATTGTTGCTCATGGACAGTGTTGTTATATCCATAATGATGTATCTGTTGTCTCCAAGCAAGGTGCAATGTTGAACTCATATCCAGCCATTGTACATAGGATCATACTCATCCCATTTTATGAAACTCCATATTTCAACTCAAAGGGTTGAATTTAGTTCATCAATGACAAACTAGGATGGGTCTTCATCTCTTCCTTGATTAGATCAAGGGTCCTCTATGCAGTGATATGTTGTTTCTTCAAATCAGCATGTTTTTCTAATCCTTGGTCATGAAATAGCCCTGATGGCATGTCCCTATAAGTTTCAATAGGAGGTACTGAAACAATATGAGATGAAATTGGTTGCATACCTTGGATCAAATGATGTGTGGGAACTTCTTACAAGACCACAAGAGTTCCTCCAACCGGGACAATGGTCTCTCCAACTGCTGGTAAGAGTGATGGGTGCTCTTATATCAATGTACCAGTGCTAGAATCTACCTCCTCTTCCTCATGCATCTCCTGAATCATGCATGGGAATCAATATTTCAATAGCTTAAGACTATCTTGCAAAGATGAAAGTGTCTCTCCTCCAAATACAAGTACTTCTGCAGCTGGTGGTGAATGTAGTGACTCCTTGTCCAGAGTGACAAGAATGACATCTTCCTTTTGACTTCTCAGAAAATGTCTCTTTGTGAAATATCTCTGGTCTTCTTCCATCAAAATTTTTTCTTAACCTTGAAAAGAAATCTAAATATTTAGTCACCTTTGCATGCTCCATGTGACCAAACCACCAATCATTGGCTTCACCATGAAGATGAAGTGCTGCAATCTTAACAACCTCTCTTTCAGCTACAGGATGTAGCCCGAAGAATGCATCTAAATATTTCCTCCAAGCCTTTATAGTGCTTGAGGAAGATCCATCAAATGTAGGCAAATAGAACCTATTGTTCCTCTTCCTTCTATACTGATGTAAGATATTCTTTCTTCTTTGAGTTTGAAGAATTTTTGGAGGGTTAGATTCTCCTTGAATGCTCTAAACTATGCTTCGTACTCTTCAATATATAGGTTGAGAGTCTCATGAGCCTCAAGTTCCATATTTCTTCTTTCTTCATTACTATACCATTCACCTTCTTCAAAGAAAGTGGGCATAGTAGATCTATGAGGAGATTTATGATTCTCTGGTCTTCTTTGCTGCTGATAAGAAGTATTGGGACCTTCTTCATCCTGAAACCTTCTTTAGGTTTATCTTTGCCTTTATTTCTTCATTTCATTGATCTCTTTGGAGAGATCCTTCATAGTTATAAAGAAAGATGCAACAAAACTTAATCCTTCCATAATTTACAGATCTCTACTATCTGTTTTTCATATCTTTTCAAAATTTCCACACGTTGAGCCAAATATCATGATCTGATACCACTGCAATATCCCAGAATGGAATAATGCATTTATACACAAACACTGTAATATTAGTTGACTGCTTCAACCTCCCTGATCTATCTCATTAATGAGACATGAAATCCACTCATTTCACATTAGTATCTGCTCCACTACTCCGTTATGTATATCTATGTTTAATTAATCCACATTCACACATCAAAAGTGGATCTTATTCATATTTGAGGATTATGGGTCCCTCCACCCTTTTATTTACTTAATTAATTAAGAAAATTAAGAACTCTAATATTCCAATTCTCTTGTGGAAAATTTGGAATATTACATCCTCCATGGCCAAAGACTCAAGGATTAAATCTCTAGAGGATTTAGTGATGAAAATTGAGTAAAATCCATCAAACATAGCAGTGGAAGAAGAACTTGTGAAGAAGAATAATTCATACATAGATGTTTTGAGGAGGAAGCTTAAGATGCCAGTGACAGAATATCCTATGGCCAAGGAGAGAGAAGCAAATGAAACACAGAAGGTAGAAATTATTCAATTGATCATCGAACAAGCAGAACAACTTAAGAAAATGGAGAGTGATATGGAGGAAATGATAAAATAAAGACAGAAAGAAATAAGGGATGCAGTGAAGGAAGAAGCAAAAGAAGCGGCTAAGGACATGATTCCCCTACAAGCAGTTCCTCTTACAGTGATTCCAGCATCTACAACAACTATAGGTACAAGAGAAGGCACTGAGAAGCTAGCCAAGGCAATGGAGAACATGCCCTTTCATACAATTGAAATCAAAAGGTTGCAAGATCAACTCAGTGACCTACAAGAGCAGTTTAAAATGAAAGATTCAGCACATGCCACATAGTTTCAGATCAACAAAAAGTTAAATGAAGGTCTGCAGAAGCCCCTTTAGGAGTCCTCAATTGGTAGCATGGTAGGAAGAGTTAAAAAATTATTTTGTTGGATATAATTGAATCTGTGAATGATATATGGCCATTAATTCAAATAATTTTTGAACAAAGGGATTTAATTGATTTAGTGAAAGTTGTCATTGAAAAAGAAAATGATGAACTTGGGGATAAGCCCCAAACTTCCAACAATATCATTAGATTCCTAAATTCTAAAAGCAGTCATGAATTGGAACAATTGTAAGTAGCAGACAGAACATCCACCATACTTGAGGTAAAAAATGTGTTGAACAAGAAGAGTCTAGTTACACACCTAGAAGAAAGATGCCATCAGCAAGAGATTGGAGTAATTATATTTTTCAATACAATTGAGCCTCTGAACAAAAAGGGATTTCCTTCCTTATTTGTTATCAATGATAAACTGATGCCTAGGACAAATTATGTAAAAAATCTCACAAATATTTCAAAGGATACATCCAAGCATACAAATATGAAGAACACTATGACAGGGAAAGAATTTTATGAATTTATCAGCAACGATGTCTTCATACAGCATGAGATTAGGCACATCTTTCAATTGAGGCCAACATTTGTGAAGTACGTTGATACTGATGAAGTCTACAGAAAGTTGAATAGGACTAAGACTCTAACTAAAATGGAATGGGAAAATTTATGTGGACTCTAGGGAGGATGACAACTCAGCATGATGACAAAACAGGCAGCTCAGCGAATTATCTACCTCAGCAGATCCAGTGTATCAGAACAGCTTAGCAGTGTCAAATTCATGAGCACAGCAGACTGTTGCAACACTGAATAACGACTTTATAATGACTTTAGAGATCTGTTAAAAATCTATTACACTGAATGATGACTTTATAATGAATTTAGACATCTGTTAAAAATCCGTTACACAGTGTCCATGCATGAGACGCACACGTCAAATTTCAGTTACTTTGTAATAAGTGAATAGATTGTCATTTTGATACAGAAATTAGTTGCAAATAGTTTAAATATAGCATTTTATTCAGTAGTAGTTGTTGGACCCTGGTTTTGTAAGCGCTTTTGATTTGGAGCTTTGTAATTTTCAAGCTGGAGCATCAATAAAAATATCAGTATGAAATATTCATGTGTTGTGTTATCCTGGTGATGTTTTTCCTTTATCATGATTTAATGTTTTTCACTATTTTCCCTTCATATGTATCATTTGAACTCTAATCGTAAAACAAGAAATTTAGATTGAGATTTTTTGTCACAGAGCACCTTAATTCTGATTTTTTATATGATTTTTATGTTTTCTTCTGATGTATGATTTAAGAATTCTTAACTGCTCTTAAGTCATTACTGAGAAATTTTTTCTCCATTTCACATTATCACTCAGTTAAAACATCAGTATTCATAGCTAGCTTGCCTTGCATTTTTTCTGGAATTTGATGCATATACCCAACCTATTTCGACTCCATAGCCCAATGGAAACTATTTAATGAAATCCCTTAAATCCAACCATGAAAAATCAAACACAAAAAATTCTCATTATTAATTTAACTAGCCTAATATCAGAAATCTTAAAACAAATCTAAATATTATATAGAGAGATCCCTCTCTGAGTCTAGGAGGGCTAGATCATAGGCTTCAAGTGGTTTTGACGTTTTTATTTATAATTTAGTCTTGCCAATATTGTAAGTTATGGAACGATAACATATTTTTCATTAGTGGTTTTGGTTTCTAATTCATGAAGTATTTTTTTAAGAGAAGGACAGATAAGTACTCCGAAGTTAGGAGCTTCTTTCATTTCTTATTACACAAATTGAATTAGAAATTATTTAGTTTAGATTTATATTTGTAATATGCATTTCCTTTATTATTAATAATTCATCTCTTAAACTTGACTATAACTGAAACCCATATATCTTGGAGATTATTCTAAGTCCCACAAGCCGGGATTGATAATAAAATACTTGTTTTAGTTTACCCAGTAAACAACCGAACATTTTTGGCACCATTGTCAGGGAAGTATATTTCGAAGTGGTAAATTAGGAAGATAAAAAAAAAAAAAAAAAAAATACATCAAAAACAACAAAAACATAGTTTTTATTTTTTATGTTTCTTTATGCCTAGAGATAGAGATCAGAAAGGTATATTTGTTAAACAAAACCCCCCAACAACTCATCCATCCACATGACTAACAACGGTAGTTGTTGGAAGACCTACTATAGAGGAGTTAGAGGAAAAACAGAGATCAGGACAAAGATTAACTCTAGTTGAAAGACAGATCTTGTTAGTGTTGGAGGTAAAAAGAAAGCAAACACCAAACGAAACTCCTTCCTTAGGAAAACAAAAGGAAGCAAGAAAACCAGTTGTTGAACAATTAGAGAAACCTGTCCTTGAACAAATTAAAGTGGTTGAGGAAACACCAAATCAACCTCATATTGAAACACTACAAATATTTGAACAGGAAATGGTTGAATAAGGACAAGGATATAATATGCCAATCATGACTCCTGAACAAAGAATTGAATATGAGAGACAACAAAGGGAATGGAGAAGAAAAAGAGAGGAAGAAAGGAAATTTGAGGAAGAAAGAAAGAGAGAGGAAGATATAAGAATAGAAGCACTAAGAAAGATAGAAGAAGAAGCAAGAAGAGAAAATTAAAAGAGAAGACTACATGATAATGAACAAGAAAATAACAATGATTAGGAAGCTACTTTTGGCTTTCTAATATTAGATGCAAGAGTAGTATTAGGGGAAGAAGTGAAAATAAAAAAAACATTTCACCTTCTGTATTGCCTAATTTTTATGGAATGTCAACAGAAGATCCTGATTCATTTATGTTCGAGTTTGATATGTTATGTAGAACTTATGGATACACGGATGATACACACAAGCTTTGACTCTTTCCTGATACTTTGAAAAGACCAGCATTAAAATGGTTTTATGGGTTTGGGAGAACATACAATAGCTTCTTGGGATGATATGAAGAATTTTTTTCTTAAAAAGTATCAAGCTTACTGCAAGGCTAGGGACTCAAAAGAAGACATTTTTAGAATGACACAACAAGAAGATGAAAGTTTGGAGGAGTATTTAGAAATATTTCTTTACAATTTGCAAAAATCCAAACAACATTCTCTAAATCCCGATGCCATCCATACAATATTTTTTAAGGGTATCAGAGATGAATATTTAGATATCCTTAATGTGATGGGAAAAGGAGATATCTCCAATCTACCATTTGAAGAAATTGTTGAACTTTGTCAGAAATATTATAGGGGAAGAGCAAAGAGTGGAAGGAGAGATATTACATCAAGAACTTCCAAATATGCAGCAAGTGTAGTAACAAGAGAAGACATAGGAAGTTTACTAGAAATTTTCAAAACATATATCTTAAGCACTTTGGGAACACAAGTAGATGTCTTAAAAGCTAAGAAGAAGAAGGAAGAACGAGATGAAATCTTAGCAATCTTATGTCCAAAGTGCAGGCAAAAACATCCACTTAGGGAATGTCCTTTGCAAGGTATACAAGTGTGTGGACTTTTCACAGAGAATCATGCAACTAAAAACTATCTTAAATTAAAAGAGTTCAAAAGGAAGAAGTGCAAGGGGTAGACTCTCTCTACTATATGGCACCAAGGAGACCTTGGAAACTAAGGATTCCTCAACAATTCCCTCAACAAAACTGCCAAAATTTTCAATATCCTCAGAATTCATAGAACACTCCAATGCCATGGCAGGCTTGGCCTCCACAACAATATCAAAACCAACCTACACAAGATTGGAGGAGATATGGTTATGGAAACCAACCACCTCAGCATATGTACCCTCAACAATATCAATATCAACAACCATACCCTCCACAACCATACCCTCAATACCAAAAATTCCAAAAACATCAACCAATGTCATTTCCACCCCAAAATCAACCAATGTTAACTCAACCTTGGCAGCTTCAGCTGCCTACTAACCAACCACCTCCTAGACCAACAAAATTTCCAGCTCAGCCAGTAGCTAATCCAAGTAACAAAGTGGATAGACTAGCATACAATGTGGAAGATGCAACATATTATCCTACATATTATATTCTTCACATACAAGATGTCCACTTAAGGTCTGGGAAGGTGTTACATAAATATTATCCTCCAATAATAGAAGAACAAAATGAACAAGGAGAATGAATTCAACAATCTCAGCTAGAACAACAAATTCAGAAGGGTAAATCTATTATGAATCAGACTCCACCATATCCAGAGAGGTTAGTACAACAGAAAATCCCAATATCTCTGCTTAAATTTGATATTTTGGATGAATTGAAGAACACATATGTCAAAATAAATTTGTTGCAAACAATTAAAGATATTCCAATATATGCAAAAACAATAAAGGAATTATGCATCAAGAAATCTGGCAGAAGAAAAAGAGATCCACCCACAATCCAGGTAATTGGAAGTTTAGCTAGTCTCATGTCTACAAATACAACCATTGAAAACTATGTTGATCCAGGGATCCCTATGGTTACCATTTCGATCAACAAGTTTTCAGTGCCAAACAATTTAATAGACTTGGGAGCAGCTATAAATGTTATGAATATAGATGATATCAAACATTTGAACTTGAACAACATTAGACCTACTACTATCGTTTTAGAACTTGCAGATAGATCTAAAGTTGTACTAGAAGGTATATTGGAAGATATCAGTGTCTCACTGGATTCATGGGAGTATCCTGTAGACTTCCTAATTTTGTAGCCAAAAAAAAAATTAGGAGGGCATCCATTAATTTTAGGTAGACCATGATTAGCCACTGCAGATGCCTACATTGGATGCAGGTTAGGAAGTATGATTATTGCACGTGGAGATGAAATAAAACATGTTACATTGTATCCTCCAACTCAATCTCCTTCTTTATTATCATGGCTTGATGGAGAAGAAAAAAAAGAACTTCAATCTCTTCTTAGTATTAATCAAGTCTATAATTTTAGAGAAGAGGAAGAAAATGAGGATTTATTAGATCTTTTCATCTCAGAACCAAACATTTCGGAGAAGCTTAGAATAACACAATATTAAGCTGTAAGTCACCTTTTAAATTAGTGTTTCCAGGAAAATTGTACTATGCAATCACTGCAAAATACATTTGAAATTATTTTTCCTGGTAACTCGATTACCATTTCAAAGAGTAAAATCGTCGAGATCAGTCCTGGGAGAAATTTGAATATAGGTAATAACTTACAATCATCACAGGAGCAAGAGGTAATAGCACTATTATATAAATACTCAAAAGATTTTTCCTGGGATTACACAGACATGTAGGGGATTCATCCAAAGACATGTATCCATCACATTTACACTGATGATCAAATCAAACCTGTAAGGCAACCACAAAGAAGGATGAATCCTATGACGAAGGAAATAGTGAAAGAAGAATTGCAGAAACTGTTACAAGTCAGATTTATCTATCCTATTTTTGATAGTCAATGGGTTTCACCCTTAGTTGTGGTGCCTAAGAAAAATGGAAAGTGGAGAATTTTTTTAGATTACAGAGAACTCAATAAGGCTACATTAAAAGATCATTTTCCTTTACCATTTATTGACCAAGTCCTAGATTCATTAGTTGGGAAGAAATTCTTTTCATTTCTTGATGGATTTAGTGGGTACAATCAGATAAAGATAGCATTGGAAGACCAAGATAAGACAACATTTACATGCCCATGGGGAACATATGCATATAATGTTTTACCCTTTGGTTTATGTAATGCACCTACTAATTTTCAGAGAGCAGTCCTTGAAATATTTGTTGATCTGATCCATGAGTGTGTAGAGGTCTACATGGATGATTTCACTATGTATGGTGGAACATTTGATGATTGTTAAAATCTTGAAAATGTTTTGAAAAGATGCATAGAGAAAAATCTGTCACTCAGTAATGAAAAATGCTTTATGATGTTAACTGAGGGAATAGTGTTGGGACACCATATTTCTTCTTCGGGAATTAAGGTGGACCCAACAAAAATTCAAGTCATTGTGAATTTAATGCCACCTACAACACAAAAAGAAGTAAGAATTTTATTGGGTTATGCAAGCTGCTATAGAAGATTTATTGAAAATTTCAGTAAAATAGCTTTGCCTTTATTCAATTTACTTGTGAAAGATGTGGAATTCCAATGGACAAATAATTTTCAAAATGGATTTGAAAAATTAAAAGAAAAATTGTCAATTGCACCCATTCTTCGAGGACCTAATTGGTCATTGCCATTTCATATATCAACTAATGCATCTGACACTGCTATAGGAGCATCACTTGGACAGAAAGAGAATCGTTTTAATTATGCCATATACTTCATAGAAAAAACTTAACACCGGCAGAATTGAACTATATTATTACATAGAAAGACATGTTAGTTGTAGTACATGCAGTGAATAAATTTAGACATTACATAACAGGTTATCAAGTATTCATCCACACGGATCATTCAGCCATAAGATATTAATGAACAAAGTAATTAAAAATGGTAGAATAACTATATGGTTGTTATTAATGCAAGAATTCAACATCATTGTACAAGATTGACCAGGTAAGGATAATCAAGTAGTGGACTTTCTATCAAGACTTCATTCACCTGGTGATCCAAATCCAGTTTCAGATAATTTTCCAGATGAACATCTATTTTCTATAACTGTCAAAACTCCATGGTTTGTAGATATAGCCAACTATTTATCATTTGGCATCCAACCATCTCATTACACAAATAAACAGAAAATAAAGATAATTAGAGAAAGTGCTAGATATAGTTGGGTCAATGGTGACCTCTTTTACACTAGTTCTGATCTAATAATAATAAAATGTGTTAGAGAAGACGGGATTATAGATATTTTGAAATCATGTCATGACAAGCCATGTGGTGGTCATTTTGTAGACAAGCAAACGACATACAAAGTGCTGAAACTTGGCTACTATTGGCTGGAAATCTTCAAAAATCCAAGGCTTATGTAAAGAGATGTGACAACTACCAAAGAATTGGACGACCAATGGTATCAGATGAAATTCCATTAAAGCCACAAGTTAGAACCATTTGAGAAACAGGCTCTAGACTTTGTGGGACCAATCAACCCACCATCAAACGGAAAGAAGCACATCCTCGCATGCACAGATTATGTTACTAAGTGGGTGGAGGCAAAGGCATTAGCACGAGCAACAGAAGATACAATTGTATCTTTTTTATTTGAAGAAATATTTGTAAGGTATGGAGTTTCATGACAGATTGTAACTGACCAAGGCACACAATTCACATCAAAGCTTGTTTGAGATCTTACTGAGAAGTACAAGATCAAACATAGAAAATCAACTCCGTACCATCCTCTAGCAAATGGAAAATTAGAATAAAAAAACAAAGTCCTAGATAATATCATGGCAAAGACTGTACAAATGAATAGAAAGGACTGGTCAGATAAATTGAGAGATGCACTATAGGCATATAGGATAACATGGAAAAACACAACTGGGTTTAGTCCATATCAGTTGGTGCATGGAAAAGAAGTCCTGTTACCCATATAATTTCAAATACATACAGTCAAGTTAGTAGCAGACTTGGGAATGGAATTATCTTAGGCACACCAACAAAGAGTTATGGAATTAAATCAACTGGATGAGATACGAAAGAAATCAGTAGAGCACACATCTCTTGTGCAAGAACAAAGAATTAAATGGCATGATCAATTCATCAATAATAGAGTGTTTCAAAAGAGATATTGGGCACTATTGTTCAATTCCAAGTTTAAATATTTCAAGGAAAAGTTTACAACTCATTGGCTTGGGCCATATGAGATCGAAGAAATATTTGATAATGGAGCTGTAAAGATAAAAAAATTGAATAAGCATCTATTTCATTTGTGGTTAATGGACATAGGCTTAAAGTCTACAATAAGCCTATAAATAAAGAGGATTTTATGAAAATAATCTGAAAAGATACTGATCTGGAACTAATGGGATAGATATGTCGTCCATAACTCCAAAAGAAGAATTAAAAATATATACAATTTTTTTTTTTTTAAATAAATAAATAAATAATAAAAGAGTTTGGTTGTGAAAATCCAGGAAACTGGAACATTACAAACTCGAATTTGTGGAGTACTGAAAAGGTATGTTTTTGATGATTATTTCAGTGGCTTTTTAGTAGAATTTGTAAACCTTTTTGTCTCATGAATTTGGAAAGTAATAAGGAATTATAATAAAATATGTGGAAATTGATATGCAAGACTTAACCACTAATAATGGTTATTTTCTGAACAGGAAAAGGAAAAAATGAGGAATTGCCGCTCCAAAGGAAGAGACAAAGTCGAGATAACTACTGTCCCTCTGAAGGTGAACCGAATGCAACCAAGGCTAAATAGATTACAGCAAATCGGCTCGGAAAAGAAGGAGAAGACACCAGCTCGGCGCCAAAGAAAGGAAAGGATGAAGAATTAACAGTTTGGCGAATCCCTCAGGATCTTCGATCATGAGGGATCGCTGCTTTATTTATCATGTTACTTGGACATCTTCGCCGTCGCCTTTATATAAAGGGACAACACTGTTAGCTTGATATGGAGGATACGCTTTTATGTAATTTTCCGTAAAACATCAGCTTTGATTATTAAGTCTCGTTGAGAACTGGTTCAATGTATTTTTGACCGATGCATTAATGAAAGCTTGGTGATTATTTCATCTCTGCGTCTGGATTAACTCAAAGCGGTGTATCCTTGGAGGCTAAGGGCCCGGCCCCGGAGGACACTTGCTTTTGTACCATTACGACTTGACTTCTGTGTGGTTTGTTTATCAGTGTTATTTGGTAATTTGATATGTTTCATGAGTTGATATTACATGCTTTGTTAAGATTAAATCATTGAAGTTTTTACAGACAGAATCGTGGATTGACTCTGCATTATGTTATTGATTCGTTCAGAGTTCATTACATGTTATCAGCCTTAATTAAATACTCTTACTGTTCTATTACAGAGCTGTTATATTGACATTCGTTTCATATATTCGTTTGAGGTAGTGTTCTTCATAATCGTTGGATTCATAAATGATAGTGTTCTGTTGGAAGCACAGTTGTATTCCTGTTGGTTCAGGTTGATCAGATTATTATTCCAGTATGTTGTGTGCGTTTCTGATTTATCAGTACTATTCTATAATTCATTAATACTTAACGATGTTCCATTAGTGTGATTTGTGTGAATTGCCTTTAGAGTGAAAGAATGTTATTTGATTGCAAAGAGTATATTTGTAGAAATTAGCTGAATAAATCACTTATTCAATGAAGATTAACCCGATCATACATCAATTTCGAATTGCATGCATAACACATAACCTTCTTCTACAATTAATTGTCACATGCGTAAATAACAGAAGCAATCTCACATCAAATCAATCACACATTAACTCAGTATGTATGGGGAAAGCCTATAGCTGAAAACCCCGCAGCTATTGTGTATATTATAATGGAGAAATCATGTAACCAACAAAGTACAATACTCCTCACAAGTACTCAGTACTTTCTCATAAAGTCACACACAATCTAACTCAGTTTTGAACAAGTCTCGGGTTCAAAACTCACTGCTGACTGCCTTGCCTCTATTGCGTAATCATGGCCTGTATATGAAGAGATCCAAGGTTCGAATCCCCTTGGCTTGACTGCGCAATTGTCATGGACAATTCCTCCAAGTGTAATGCAAATCCCATGCAAAACTGATCCTCCAATTGATAGCTTTACTCACCCTTTCATCTACCTCTTCCACTGGTCTCCACTGAACTGATCATGCACTGTAGTGAACTGAAGTGTTCTTGAGTTGACTAATGAGTTAATATTTAGTAAATTAAATATTATTTAATTTACTCCACTCATATCTAGTTGATTAGTTAGTTAACTAATCCCACCTAGTTCAACTAAAACAAACAGAACACAACTCCACTATCTGTCCCGTTAACTCCTCCAAAACTCCTGCCACTGAAGTCTAACTGAAGCCAACCATGCAAGATGCCATCAAACCCTAAGAACCACGTGATTCCTTGTGTCAGTTGCATGAGTCACCTCCATGACTCAAACTGAAGTGCGCCAAGAGAGTAAACTGATGTTTATAGTCAAAATATTATTAAGGGTAAATAATATTTGACTTCCATATTTTTAGGAGATCAGTCTAAAAATAGCCTGGGTCCTAAAAATAGGGTCTCATCTATTTTTACCGACATGTCGCATCCATCAAGAATCTCCAAGTAGAATTCCCAAATTATGCTCCGTATGTCTAAAAATAGACATAGTCTAAAAATAGACTTTGCGCCAGAATTTGCCTGCGGGCCCACTTAGTGAAGGCGACTTCATTTCACTAAGCTCCATCATCTTGCTGCATTCTCAACAATATTTGAGTTAATAGATTAAGTTT
>JAXQQM020069844.1:0-117529 GCA_034641835.2 Pinus albicaulis
AAAAATAGCAATGGGATGACTTGTTTAAGGCAAGTAGCAACCGATTTAGAGTATGATAGACACTATTTGCACTGATCTAAGTTTCGGGAGTGATGTCCAAATCGACCTGTAACAATATTATGAAGTTCTAATTTCAATTTCCCCTTATAGTTTGGGTTCAGTCTGTAAGGTATTTGTTTAAATGGCTTCACATAAGGCATAAGGGGAATCATCATGACTCCTGTTAGGGTCCCGTGATTTGGCCGATTGGCGAGCCAAATGACGATGTAACATCAAACCAAGCTTTGGAGCCCAAGGACCTAGCCTTCCTGGACTCAGAGAGGGCTCTCTCTATAAATGTAAAAGATGTCGGTGTGTTTACTTGCGATGTTCTGATATTAGGCTAGTTATGAAGTATGTTTTTGGTTTTTTGGTTTTTTTAAGTTTGTGAGGGATGAAACTGATCAAATACATAAACTGGATAACAAGATGTAGATAAATTGGGCTATGGGGTCAAACAGGTCAAGGAAGCTTATGAGGTGATGATGTAAAGCTGTTGTAGGGCCGATTTGATTCACAATAGAAGGGATCTCTGGGCAAAATGGATTAAATGAACAATAAGTTGGTGAAAGACAAGGGATTTCAAGTGCAAACTAGTAAATAGCAGACATAAACATGTAATAGAAAGCCATTAATCATGCTAGGAATAACTATAAGCTAATTAAAACATAGAAATCAAACATTCCAGCCATACATAGAGGTATAAGACTCTCTAACTTCGGGAAAAGGCTATCAGACTTTGGGGAAAACATATGAGACAAACTAACAACTCATAAACTATGCCGGAACGCCTAAACATAGTCTCTAAGTCATTGGGCACTTGGACAAATAAGATTTCATAGTTTTAGGCAAAGGGCTAGATCGGGACTAGGCCTCCTTGGTTCAACAAAATGATCAACAAATCAGTCAAAGAGAAAGTTTTATGGACAGAACTATGGGCAGCTGATAGGTAGGTAGGGCAAACCATAAATCCTACTCAACATACATGGAACTGATGAATAAAACTTAGCAACAATACCTTAGGTTACTAAAGAGCAGCTAAGAATTCTTTAGCATAACTAAGGGAGAAGAAAGCATCAAGCTATGAAGATTCAGGGATTTTGAGGTGCCTCCATGGGCATATCTCAAAATCAATCTTTACTGATCTATAGCAGCAAGAAATATGGATTATGAATGAAAACTAGAAGACAAAAACATATCAAGAAACACTATACCATTCTACCATGTCAAGGAATCCATCAACAATCCTTCATCATTCCTCAAAAGCATCCAAGAGGCAGTCCAAAAATCATAACACAAGTGTATTCTTCAAAGCTCATATGACCAATGCATTAATTCTTCTCTCAAGTTCAGCCTCTGATTTACAATGAGAACCATGGAATAAATAGGCTTGAGGAGGGAAAACCTCATGGAGCAACTAGCTATCCCATTGGCCAAGTCAAAATATCTAAACTTGTCCTTGAGGCTTTGCAAAGCCCAAGGCACAAAATATCCCATAAAATATCTAAAAAACTGCTAAAAACGGAAATTATATTGACTTTACATCATTTTCCAAGGATAAAAATAGCTTAACGCACATTTGGGAAAAGCAGATTTTTGAGGTTCAAAAATTACAAAAATACTTCATATTTATGCCTGAAAAAGGTCCCCTGACTTGCTGGATGCAATAGGCAGCCTTCCCGATGTCAAAATGAGGCTCATGATGGCTTTTTGGAAAGCTCTCTGTGTCTACTTTCTGGCGCAACTGAAACCATCTCAATCTGAGGCCTAGAAGTCATCCAAAACTGTACCTGTGTGCAAAAACCCAGAAAATAGCAGACTGCTGATATGGCGGGCAGAATGTGCAAAAAGAGGGCATTTTTCGCCAATTTGAGGGGGCGAATGCTCTCTAAATGCTCTGAAAATCGCTGGAGACCTGCTCATGGAATTATGGCATCCATCGGTATCATCCTCCTCCCTTGAAAACTCATCAAACTGAAATGGCGAAATTATGAGTTTTCGGCCAAAAACCCAAAAAATGCCAAAAAACAAAAAGTTGCCGAAAAAGGCCCAAAATTGGCATGCATGACCCTCAAGGGTCCATAGCAACATGCTCTGAAGCTGAGGCCAAAATATCAAGGGCTGATATGCTTTTCCCTTCTTTCCGTGCTAGGCGCTTCCCCTTTACCTTCTTCAATTTCTCTTGTGCTGCCTTTAGTTTGCGCCGGGAAAACTGATTCAGCTTTTGGAAGTGGTGTGTCCTCTTCCTCTGCAGCTCTAAATCTCTATTCACCCTTTCAAGCCAAGCCTCCTTGTTTTCCTCAATTTCCTGCTCAAGGAGTGCAGTGAGAGGAAAGGCTTGGAGCTAGGCTTGCTCTTCTGCTCTCTGCTTTTCCAAGGCTCTTTTAAGCCCGATAGTCCTAGGACTTTTCCGCCTAGGCTGGTCTTCCTCCTCTTCATCATCAAACTCACCAATGAGCTCTTCAATTCTTGCTTGAGCCTTTTCTGCCTCTTTCTTATACTTAATCGCTCGTGCCTCATGAACAGCTGTGTGCACATTCATTTTTTTGTTTTCAATCTCCAAGAAATGATTGAAATTCCTTGCCCTTTGAAGATCTTGCTCTAATGCCTCAATTTGCCCTTCCTTATGGATTAAGAGATTTTCAAGAAGGCGGGCCTCATTGTCACTATCATCGCTTTGGATAGGGATAATAGCTAATTCACCTCCATGCTTTGTACTTTCCCCAACTTTTCTTTTTCCTTTGAAAGCCAATCTGGTGCTTTTCCTCCTTGGCATGCTAGAAGGTGTCTTTTTGGGCAATTTCTTCTTGCTAGGAACAATCTTTGTCACTGTTAAGGTGGCAGCCTTAGCTTGCTATTCTTCATCAATGTCTTGTCCAATTTGTGGCTCAAGAGGTGTTTCAATTTCCTGCCCAACTTGTTGTTCTTCATCTTGCACTTGCTGCTGTTCCTCATCATCTAACTGTTGTTCATCAATGATCTGCTGCCCTTCACTTTCTGTTTGCTGCTGTCCCTCATCATGGACCTGCTATCCTTCATCATCTATCTGCTGCTGCTGTTCACTGCCCTCTCCTTCCTCTTGTTGACTTGGCTGTCCCTCAACATCCAACTGGTGCTGTCCCTCATCCTCTATCTGCTGCTGCTGTTCACTGCCCTCTCCTTCCTCCTGTTGACTTGGCTGTCCAGTAGTCATTCTGAGTCTTCTAGGTGTATGCCTACTAGACAAAGGCACTGGGCGATGGACAGGCTGAGTAGGCGAAATATGGGCAGGAGGAACAGTGGCAAAATCTGGATGGCTGATGAATAAATCCCATGAAACCTCTTTCTTCTCTAGCTGGTATAGGAAGATAATCTTGATCAAAGAATGATGAAAAAGAGAAGGGATTTGCTGAGGTGGGGCCTTCTTTTGGACAGTAGATGCCATTTTCTCTATGCTCTTGGACAAAAAGTAAGGAAGGTTTAGCTGCCTGCTTCTGGTAAAATGCATCAATAAGCGGACATGGTAGGCATAAATTCGATTAAACCTCCCTTCACAAGTGAAATATTTCATTATGGCTTTCATCAGTGGAGCATAGCTGTCAAGGAGATATGAAAAAAGGGAAAATAGCAGTGACAGCCTCCCTATGTTCAGGCTTGATGAAAGGTTTGTAATCCTCTAAGTCAAGATGAGCTTGTTTAAACCACTTTTCGCCATGATACGGAATCTTGGTGGCCTTGGACACATACCTTGGAGAAATTTTGAAATCAAGACCCGCCACTTGGAAGTGTTTTTGTTTGAATCTCAGGGCGCACAAGTGTGTTAATGGCGAAAAACTCTTGACTTCTTCTATCTTCTGGAAAAAATCAAGGCAGCCTACTTCATGGAAGTTGATGATCTGAAAATGGAATGTACTTGTTTAAGGGTGCAAGGTATCCATTTTCCATAATTTCTAATGTGAGCTATACACTCCAATTGACCTCTGAAAATGTGAAAACTTCTTATTTCTTATACAGAGATAGACTGTAGGGGCATTCACCGGACATGTCACCTCTAAAGAGAGGATGATTTCCAGAGGCTACCTGGCCCTCTACAGGCTCTGCCTAAAGAAATAATGAAGTAACACTTAGAAGTCTTTGACATACACATACTTGAAGTTTGATGTCTTGCGGAATAAGACCAATAACTTTTTGCAGCTGAGTAGGTGATTATGTGTGTATGAAAGTTATGTATATTTGCTGTTTAACACTTTATATCAGTTTTGTTTAGCATATCATCTTCAGCAAATAAAGACATCAAAATGATAAAGCAGTTCACCCCCTTCTCTGGGCTACATCTGCTGGACCAAACCTCTCAAACTAGGCTTGTCCTCTTGTATTAAAAATGCTACAAAGGCTAATACAAGAATATGAGAGTCTCAAAAGACAGATCTGACTGTAAATACAGAATTATAAGATAGGAATTAGCTAAAAATGCTCTTTCCCAAACACTAAACAGTGAAATTTGTACCTGATACAACACTTTTCCCCAATTGTCCCTGGTGGCCCTTTAGACTTGCATGGAGAATTTCGAGCTGAAGATGACCTCAATTGATTCTGAAAACTCTGCCATTAAACTCAGAAGGTCGAAAATAGCAGAAATAGGCTTTTGAATCACCAAAAATGGATGAACATAGTCCCCAAACAGCTCCAACACTGAATTGGCCCTGGTGGCCCTGAAAGCTTCCCTGAAGCTAAACAGTGAGAAGAATTCCTCAAAAGGAAAAACGAGTTGTAGAAATGGATTCAGAATGCTGAAAAACTTCAGGAATGACCTTCGTTCCACATTCACTGGCTGCACAATTCCCAATGCAGCTCCCAAACTGATTTGGCCCTAGTGGCTCCTGGAACTTCCACGAAGCAAAATCACCTGCAAACGGCCTCAGATGGTTGTGAAACCTGTGCCAATGGCTTCAGAAGGTCGAAGAGACCCAAAATCAAAAAAAAAAAATCGTCTTCAAAGGCCTCTCCTAGCAGAAGTTATGCCACATTTACTAAACTGCCAGTTTCACCTTGAGAAACTCCACTAATTGTGGAGAAACTGTAGATAAAGCCACTAAATAAGGGTATGGCGCCAAAATGGGCGGAGGCCGCCAACTATCCGCACGGTTAACTGTCTGACAATAAATGTTATGGTTTCCGCGTTCATATGCGTCGGATGTTGAAACTGTTTGCATTTAAAACCAACGTTTGTTAATAAATAATACCATAACACATAACAAATGTGTTTAACCGCCAGTTTATATTGCGCGCCGATTGGTATATTACTGTGGTTCCCGCCTTGGGTTTTATGGGAAGGGGGCTGGCCCTTAGGGGCTGGCCCCCTTTCGGGCCCCACCCAAACAAACACAAACAATAAAATCATTCCACCGCCAATGCATAACAAGAACCACCCGTATGGCCTATTGGTCAGTCCATTGTGTTAATACTCGCCCGACCATGGTTCGAATCCGGCCGACCCGCAACAAATTTTAAAACGCCAATTTCAATTCGACTTGGGGCCACGTGGCGGCCTCCGGGCTAGCCACGTGGCGCCTTCTCATTGGCTGCAAATGGAATATGCTGTGGAATATACTGTGGAATATTCCAAGGAATATTCTCAGAATATTCTATGGAATATTCTTTTTTAAATAATTTTTTTTCCAAAGTCAAATTTTGGCATTTTTAATGGAAATTGAGAAATCTTCAAACTTGAATAACTTCTGCATACGACGACCATTTTTCGAACCGTTTGCGGCGCCGGAATCAGGAAGACGAGCTCTATCCGGTCATTCAGGTTCAAACTAGTTCTGAGCACCTTCATTTTTGACCATTTTACGACACTTGGTCCTGAGCTCCTGATCAGTTGAAAAGTACAAATGGATGAGCATTAATCTCTTCTGTAGAGATGGGCTCATATCTCTTATGTGGACCACTCCTGTGGTCTTGCCTTGGAGGCATTTTGACCTAAAAAAGCTTTGGAAGAGGCAAAATGCCTTTACTGTGTGTAAAAATGCCCTGTTGGAGTCAAACTCTGTCAATATGCTGCTTGGACAGATAAACAATGTGATTTGGATGGTTTGCAACAATGTTTCTTTGAATACACAACCTCTGCTGTCTTTAGAAAATGTCCTGTTCACCTTTAGAATATCTTTGTCAACGGATTTCTCTGTAGGAAATAACACAGTGAAGAGAAGAGAAGACTGCCATGTAAATTTCCTGTATACAGTATTGAAAAATCACTTTTCCTTGTGGATTTGTTAGAGGCCAATCAACACACCTGTATTTGTGTCTCCAAGACAAATCTTAATCATAAAAACCCTGTTCTTCAGAAATGGTCTTCCACTTTGAAAATATCACAGTCAGCAACTCTTCAAAATGATATAATATAGTGAAAAGAAGGGCAGACTGCTAGAAGGAGTTTGCTGTAAGGAAGTGCTAAAATCACCCTGTTCCTGAAACTTTAGATGTCAACCAATACACCTTACTCCTTGCTCAAGGAGACTTTCAGTCATTAACAACTCTGCCCTGTATAAGTGTGCCAACTTTCCACTGATCTTGCATATGTGAAATCAACCCTTAGTGTTTAGACAGTCAATACACAGTACTGGAGCAAAAATGACAGAGTTTTTAGAAGACTATAAAGCTTTTAGACAGAGGTTATATGAGTTTTCTCTTTTCAAAACAATCAATGGCCCCTTATGAATGTAGCCCTCTGGTGATATTATAAAAACCTCTGCTAGGATGGATAGAAACTTGCCAAATAGGTTTTAAACAACACAAGGCAGTCAACCAACAACACAGGAATATTGTCCCTTTGTGAAGGGCGCGAGCAACTTTCCCCTGTAGCCTCAAACTATAAACTTTGCTTGACCAAGAACCCCTTCTCCTACTAAATTTCACTGCTCTCTATGCATGTCACTTTGTTTCAACAAAAACATGCTCATTAAGTTTCAATCCTAGTGTGAGCATATAGGCAAATTCATATTTAAAACAGAGGTAACAGATTTTTAGGACATCTTCAAAATCTTTGAGCAAAGGCTGTAATAGTTTGCTCTTTTCCACAATAATCAAGGGCCTTTTCAATGTGGAATATCAGTTATCCTTGGAAGAAAGCTTTTGTGATTTCTGAAAATCTACTTGGCAGTGAGGTTTTGAAGGTCAGAAGCAGTCACAGAGTATTCAGAGAATAATGCCTTTCGGTGGTTGAGTAGGGTAATTAATGCCCTATTTCCTTCAACAGTGAAGACTTCTTTTAAACTAGCATACTAGTCTGCCTTGGGAAGATTCCTCCACACTTTGGAAAACCAGTTTTTAAATGTCTATGAAAAACCAACAACACAGTCAGGGTTTGGCAATTCGGAAATTTGGATGAAATTTCAAAATACCTTTTGAAATCGCTGAAGAAAACCTTGGAGGAAAGCTTGGAGCAGCTTTGGAGATCCTCCAATTTGTGCGCGGCACTCTTATATGTCGGCACGATGCGCAAAGTTATACCCGGGTGACCTGTCGGGTCGGCCTGTCTGGTGGTCGGGCGCCCTGTACAGGCGCGTCGCGCTAACACAGGCGGCCTTTGTAAAGTTGACCCCAGGCGCGTCGTGCGGGTTTCCAGGCGCGTCGCTCGGCCTTTAACAGTGCCACACTCTGCAAATCGACCAGAAATTTGTTGTTTCGATGCTGAGGGCGGCGTGGAACTTTGTTTGCAGTTGGAAAACGATAAACTCACCCTCGACCTCACTCCTTATATCATTTCAAAACAAATCTTCAACGGTCACTTCCTTTTTAAATGCAAAGTGGATTTTTGGTTTGGCTTCTTTGCAAATTTTCACAGTCTTTTTGACACTTTTGAATATCCTCGGTGCATCTCATACTTGAACCTCTTTATAAAAAACATAAATGGCTTTAAAAAACCAGAACCTTGTCTTACTCATGCACCGGTGTTTGAACAGTGATTTCCTGTTTTGTTCTTTGGGTGATAAACACCGAACTTCAGACTTTGACAAATAACTTGATAACTTCCACATCACCTCTGCCACTTGGTGAGAAGATATATTTAACCTCTTTGATTTTTGAATTTTAAAGTGTCCTTTCTAGCTGCTTCAAAGTGACAAGGCCTCTCCTTGAAACTGACTTAAATGCCAAGTGTCCTTTAAATCTATTTTCTGACTGTGTGTACAAAATGCAGTTGTACTTGTTTATGCTCTATTCACCTTTGTATATTTGAAAAGGGAATTTTTCTTTGATACTTCTTTTTACTCAAGATGCACTGATATGGTACCCTTTCTCTTTTATGATGAACATGCCTATACTTGTTTTAAAATCTTTCTCCAGAAACTGAAAATAGGCCAAATCACTCTTGTACTTGATGAACCTGTAGACTAACTTGTAGGACCCCTGGTTACAGAAGAATTTGAAATGCTGCCTCAATAACTTTTATACTTTCTGATTTTCGAACAGCATAGCTGTCTCTGACCTTTGAGAGGAAATGGCTTACCCTTTTAAACTTGGTTTGGAAAATTTTTTTCCTCTAAGTGCTTTATCAACTCTTTTTCCCTAATATTTGCTTTGACTAGTGCATTGGTCTTTTTGTAAGAGAAACGCTCCAAAGCTCAACTCTGTCCCCTGCTTTGACACTTTAGGTGATGTTTTAACAAGGAAAAATCATTCAAAATCTGTCAAGAAGCATTTGAAAACTGTTTGGTCACTTAACAGGAGATGGCCTGTGTTCTTCCAATTTGTTTGATAATTACTGCTTCCAGGTGATTTATAAGCTTCTCCCTGGACTGTAAGCGCCATATTTTGGTTGCATGCTTTCACACTATATTTCTCTGTTTACTCAAAAGGAGCTCTCTTAGACTTCTGGGCAGGTGACAGTGGGGTGCTGTTTAACCCTTTCCTTTAAAGAAACTGTTCCTTTTTGGTATCAATGCATGCATATTCATATTGTTTCCTGTCTATCATGATGTATTTCTTGAAAGACATTTTCATTTGAATAGGAAAACCAATACTTTTAAATCATAAACCCTAACTTTTACCTGTGCAATGACTTCTATTCACTCCCTTTGTATCCTTCCACTGCACTTCAGATCAATCAGTTTTCAACAACTTGCAATGCTTTGGCCATCTGCTCATAAATGGAGGAGGCTCTTCACTGAGCAAAGTATCTGAAGATTATTTGAAAATGCTGCATGACAAGGATTTGCTTGGATTATGATGATAGGCAGTCAACTTAAAAAACATCAACACTGGTACCTTCTGTTTGCAATCACCACTATGCTTCAGAACAACCCTAGGCAAAGTATCCTTGTCTCATTGTACTGCTCTGAGGGAAACTGAGATGTCATCATTTGCTTTGGTCATCTCATGACAAATTATTTGAAAGATAGTCTCTGTGACTATGGAGCTTAGTGCCTTTTGAAAAACCAAGGACTTTCTTTCTGCCTAGGTGATGACATGATCTCTGTTAAAGATTCATTCAATTTGATCTTGTGGCCGGCTGTGGGGCTTGCGATTGGAATTTTTATACTAATGACATGCCTTTCAAAATTCAACAATTCACATGCTTTGAAAGTTTCAAATGACCTTTTTATCAAACCGTACCTTTTGACCTTTGAGCTAGCATATTTCAAACTCTCATCTCTGCTATGATCATCAATCACATTCATAAAACCCGGAGATATTGTTTCACCGTTTAGTAAAAGGCAAAACTGGATTCTTTCTAATCTTCACAAAGTCAGACACTGCCTAGCGCCTCGTTTGTGGATGAAGGAGGCGTCTAACCCTCCTCGCTTGTAAATGAAGGAGGTTAAGGGCCATGACAATTTACTCGCTTTGTCGTGATGTTGGTGTCTTTCTCATCATGGATTTTCATACTGAAAGAGTCAGTAGATGACTTCACGAGTGACTTTTTTGTTTTGCACCATCTCAGGCTCATGATACATTTAGAAGCAGCTGTTCCTCTAACTGTAGATTCAAGCATTTACTCCTGAGATGAAGTTTTATTTCTTGTTCTTTGCAGAATCCATAAAACACTGTGAAGCACCTACTAATCAGCTTAAGCCTGTGGTTCATGCAGTGCTGAGACTTAGGGGTATAAGTGGCGCGACTTAAAGATGTTTGTAAATTTCATTTGCAGAGTGAAAGGTCAGTCATGGTGGGTCTGTAACAGATGGAGGCTTTTTGGATTTTTGATGATTGCCAAGGGTAAAATGTCTTAAAGCGCCACTTCCTAACATAGGGGAGATTCTTGAAACAGACTTGGAATTTTCCTTTTGGAGCTGATGGGCAGACCAGTAGGGCTGAAGCTAGATAGGATAGTGATAATGAGTTTTGACTTTGACATGGGCGGACTGATAAGTAAAAGGGCGAAAAAAGTTTTATGAGGGTTTTCTAGATGACAGATTGACATATGGAATTCAGCTTCTAGAAAACTCAGCTATGGATATAGTCATCACTAACATGTAAAAAATACTGATGGCTAACAGTGGCTCCATTTGGGGAGGGCAGCTCCTCGTCAGGAGGTGTCCAGAATTCAGATCTTTGGCTTATGAAGACCAGTGCCTTATCCATTGGCGCAAAATTTACCCTTTTCTTGATGTTATTTCTGAAAAGCGACAGCATGGTTAACATCAATGATACTTCTACCTACCCCACTATCTTTCCTAACATTTTTCTTCTTTTTGGCGCATTTGAACTAGCAACCTTTTGACAATGCATATTTTTCTTTTTGCAAAATGAACCTATCTATTTCTACTCTTATATCTGCCGGGAGTTCAGATTAAATTGATGAACTCCCTCATTTCTCTACCTAAAACTAGATCAACTGTCAAGATTAAGCAGTTTGACAGGATTTCACTCTCTAATCTACAACATGAAATTTAAAAATGATCAAATCAGGATTAGGCAGTCTGATTTGTCATGCATTTGCGGCATAAAAGACAAGCTGCACACAAATGTTATTCTGCAACAAAAGGAAACTTAGACAAGCAGGGCTAAGATGCACAATGTGTTTTTCATCCCTCGCTTCTCTCTTTGGTTCGGTTTTAGGCATGTGGAACCAGAATCTCTCCCTAATCTAAGCTCTGTGATAAGTCAATCTTACACAATGTTGACTATCTTGGCACTCACTAACTTATCAGCAAATAAATTTAAACAAGCTCAGCTATGATTAGGCTAGATAGCTGAACAAGACATTGAAGTACTAGTAGCGGCATTTAGGCTTGCTCGCTTTCCGAAGGACTATTTTTTGGAACATGGGACCTTTGTTCTATCTTCACTTGCCCTCTTTTCTGTTTTTACTGTTTTTGACTTTCCTATCTTTTACTGTTTTTGACTTTTCTATCTTTTCAATATTTCAAACACTGGTATGTACAATGAATGCAAGTGTCCCAAACTCAAAAATCTTGGAAATGACGGAATTTAAGCATCTTATCCTCGTAAGGATCTCCTCTCACCCTTGGACCACTTAACTCCTGAAAAGAGAAATTTGGGAAATTCTCTCTCTCTAACATGACATAGGGATTCATGCAAGAATCTCTAAACAACCCAGTATCTTCCCTTTGTACCTCTCTGAATATCTGATTTCCACTCCTTTCCTTACTGTATGCTTTCCTCAAGTAATGCATGTATTCTTGGTCATTCTTAAAATAGATAATGACATCATCAAGGTATGCACAGATGCAGAAATTTAAAACTGGGAACATGGCCTTCATGAAAATATTTCTGATATTAGGTGGTTTTGCAATTTTGAACTTGAAATCTGATCTACCTCCCGCAAACTTGAAAAAATCTTTAAGCTGTCTATTTTGCAAGGGAATCTTATGATCATGACCTGAAACATCATCTTGCAAAAGCACATGATTAAAAGCACTTTTATTTGGTAAACCATGGTCTTGGGTAGAAAAAACATATTTTCTATTATAAGGATATGCAGTATTACTTCTAAAATCAAAGCAGACTCTATGGCCATCTATTTTATCCCTGATTATTTCAATTTGTTTCAGATTGTTGTATTTTCTCTTGTCAAAGCTGTTCTTTGAGGGGAAGTTATTGACACAGTAGTTTCCCTTGATTTTTCTGTAGAAATTAGTGTTCTGCATGAGGTTTCTGATTTTAGCATTTCTAAGTTCTTCATGAAAAAATAGAATATGAGCCAATTTTAGTAGTTCAGGTATGCTGGGCTTGCAACTGTCATCCTGGGCGATAAGAAGTTTATCTGGCATTTTCTCAAGATGTTGAGCTGCTGAGGTTATGGTCAAGGTTTCATTTGCAGTGGGAGGGTCAAATGATGGTAAATCTGTGAGGTATGGTAGAAACATTAAACTCCCTTGCTCCCGGGTTCCAAATAGGTTTATGATGTGTAGGTCTTCTAAAGCCTTTACTCGGAAGAAGTTTCCACAAGTCACTGCTGGTGTTTGACTAAAACTAGAGCAATTTGCTTGATAGTACATAAGAGTTTGTGCTTCTTGTTCTAATCCTACTTCAGAAAAGGAAAACTTACTTTCCTCTAGACACAGCTGTTCATGATCATGGTAGTTTTGAGCGTCTAGTTCATTATAAGGCACCAGGGACAACTGATGTGGTGGATCTAAGTCTACATCAGTTTCCTCTGACTCTTCCTCCATGTTTTCATCAATATGCATAATGAAAGAGTTTAGGTCGGAACGCAAGGAACACATTGGAATGTTGTCTGGCCTATCTTGACTACTAATCATATATTTCATGTGTGATTCGCGGTAGAGTATTCTAGTCTGGCCAAATACATGAATGGTGGCATATGACATGTCCAGTTGGATATTCCCTTGGAGTTTGGCTCCCCAAGATCTGGATAGAAGCATCCCGTACTTGGGAGGAATGTCTACCACTACTATATCCATGATCAGGTGTTTCGCCGGTATTTGGGCCAGACTAAAACAAAGATCTTTGATCAAACCCAGGCATTGGACTCTACTTGAATCAAATGAATACAAGTCCTTGTATGGTCTTGTGATTTCCAAGCCTGATCTTTCCATTACTACCTTCGGCATAAGATTATGCGAGGCGCTGGAGTCTAGCATGGCATTGTGGAGGATTTGGTCGTGGATGTTGAGGCTAATGTAAAATGGAAGAGTAGCTCCCTCTTGGAATTTTCCCTCTACATTTGGACCAAACAATACTTCAGGAGTGTCATTAGTGAGATTAACAATGTTTGCATCATTCCCTAGATTTAAGACTTTTAGTACTTGGGATTTATAAGAGTTTTGGGCAATGAGTTCAGTAAGAGGCATGGTGATCTTGATCTTGGCGATTTCGCCTTCAAAACTAAAAGGTAACTGAAGTTTAGATGTGTTTGTTTCAGCTTTTTCAGCCATGACCCTCTCTATGTTCTGAGTTTGTTGACCTTGTTTTGGGATTTTATTTGCCATAGTTGTTTCGGTGACTTTTGTAGAAGTACCAGGAGTGTCTGAGAGAGGACTAGTTTGGATAACTTTAGCTTTGATTTGGTCAGTCTTCTCAACCTTGATTTTGTCACTGCTTGTTGCTTTCTTGAGGATGGTATCTGGAGCTTTAGCAGTATCAGAGTTACCTTTCTTGACATTATCTTGGTTTCTTTTGCTTCTAAGGTCATATTGCCTGTGGGCTTCTATAATGGCATTCTGAAAATATATGGCAGGGTCGTCGGGATCTTCATAGTTGGTCTCATCCTGATCAGGAGAAAAGAACGCTTGTTCTTCTTCGGTGAGGTACACCTCACTCTCATTGTCAGACCCTATGAGGTTTAAATGATGTTCATCAAGAGGTTCTGAGTCCCTATCATCTTCTTCCACATAGTTTTCATTGAATGGTGGCCTAATCTGTTGGTCATTTTCCCTTGGTCTATTTTGTGGCTGCTCCCTCCTAAAGTTTTGGTTTCGGTTTCTGTTTGGAGGGTTTGGCTGGTTGTCCCTAATAGGCGCTTTTTCATTTATCTTTTCCCACATTTTGGCCATGGATTTGACTAAGTCATCTATTCGGGGATCTAGGGAAGGTGATGAAGTGGAGACCTCATCCTTGTATGTGACCTTTCTTTCTGATCTAGTTCTAGCCCTTTTTTCTGCTAAGTTGGCATCTGCTTTTATAGCTATTTGTTGCATTTCCTCCAAGGTAGGGGGATCCTTATCTCTCAGATGATATGTCATGTCTGGATCGAAACCCTCGGGGAATTTTTCCAAGGCTAGACCAAGTGGGGGTTTGAAATGAGGTGGGAGGGAGTTATATACACTGTTGAACCTAGTACAGTAAGCTTGGACACTTTCCCCATTTTCTCGTTTTAGGTTGTTATATTCCGACAGGATTTGAATGGGGTTTCTTCGGATTTCCCACCTATTTCTGAAGACTTGATGTAGTTCAGGGATATCATGGATACTGTTTAGAGCTAAGCTTTTGAACCATGCTTTGGGTTCACCACCAAGACTTTGGGCGAATATTCTCATTCTGACAGTCTCGTCTTGTACCTCTAGGTATTCATAAGCATCAGTCATCCTACTTATATGCTGTTGAGGTGTGGTGGTGTCTTCTCCAGTAAAGTGTGGGATTTTGTCTTGATATTTGTTTGGGAGAGGAGCCAAGGGCGGTGGCAACACCAAAGGTGCGTACCAGGCTGCCATGACTGGAGCTAATGGATGATGTACAAGATGAGGATTAGTAGGCTGAGAGGAGGTGTTTTGAACAGTGGTGGTTTGACCAGGCGTGGCGGATGAACTTGGACTAGTGATCTGGTTTTGAGCAGAACTAGGATGGTAGGAGCCAAATTGATAGAGAAGCTGGAAATCAGGAGGAGTGGTAGGTGAAGCTTCTCTAATAGGATTCTGTGGTGGGCTTAGTGGTTCAAGATCGTCAAAGTTTATCTTACTATATGATTTGCTTCTGGGAAGAGTTTGTGATGACTCTATTTCAAAAGGTGAATTTAGTAGGACAGTGCAATGTTTAGGAACTGATCTTGTTCTACGGATGGATCTACCAGTAGCTAGATGGTCAGTTTCAGAATCTTGCCACATAATCTTCTCTGGGTCATCTACTATGATAGGGGGATTTGGGTCTGGATGGGATCTGGTGTTGATTCTTCGTGAAGCCAGATTTTAGATCCAGAGTTTAGAGAGAATGGTATTGGTGAATGTTCTGGATGAATGGTTTTTCTAAAATTTTACTAAGGTGAAGGATGGTAAAAACTAAAAGGGATGGATTAGTGGAGTCGCCAGGTGGAACTGGGTTGTTTTGTGAAGATAGCTATGGTCCACCACCAGTAACTAATCTGAGAATGTTTTTGGATTTTCTGAGTTTTATGTGCAGCCTATGGTTTGTTAAAGTATCCTAGACTTGTTTCAACACTTTGCTAGGGTGATGAGAACAAAAAGAGTTTACTCTAAAAAATGGGTTTATGGACTGCTTTCTTGTTTATGGTACCTAAAGGACCAAAGAGTCTATAAGAGCTTGCTGGACTATTATGTACTCAGTGCCTTACCATCTCCCGCTATGTTAGTGAGCGATGGGATAGGTCTATCGGATAGTAACCTAGAGTTTGGAAAAAACAGTAAGGCTTACTAGAGGTTAGTGGAGTCGCCAGGTGGATTTTCAGTTGTCTTGAGGTATATTTGTATGGTCCACCACCAGTAATGTCAAAAACCAATCTAAGGGAGTGTTTTGTGGTTTTTTCTGAGTTTTATGTGCAGCCTAGGATGTAAGAGTGTTATAAACCTGATTCATCACTTTGCTAAGATGGTGAAACAGAGAGTTTACACTAAATGATTCTAGAGGCTGATGGTCTGAGTTTAGGATTGAAGGACTAAAGAGTCTATAAGAGTTCGCTAGACTTTCATGAACTCAGTAGGTCCCACCGTGATCACCATTATGTTAGTGTTGGCGATGAGGTGGCTAAAATGGATGGTATTCTAAAATTTAGCAAATTAGTAAGGCCTACTGGAGGCTAGTGGAGTCGCCAGGTGGATTTTTAGTTGTTTTGAGGTATATGTGTATGGTCCACCACCAATACCGACAAAAACCAATCCAAGGGAGTTTTTTTTTTGGGGGTTTTTCTGAGTTTTATGTAGTTCTGAGGTTTGGAAGAGTTTCCTATAACTGACTCATCATTTTTCTAGGATGGTGAGACAACCAGATTCTACTCTTCTAAGTTTGACTGAGATTTTGAGAGTTCCTAAGGGATACCTAGGATGTTTTGACTCAATGTCCCACCGTGATCGCCATTATGTTAGAGAGCGGTGGGATAAGTCAATCAGCTAGTAATCTCAAAAAGTCTTTAAAGATGAGGGAAACTAAGTTTTTTAATCACTCAGTGTCCCACCGTGATCGCCATTATGTTAGGGTCCCGTGATTTGGCCGATTGGCGAGCCAAATGACGATGTAACATCAAACCAAGCTTTGGAGCCCAAGGACCTAGCCTTCCTGGACTCAGAGAGGGCTCTCTCTATAAATGTAAAAGATGTCGGTGTGTTTACTTATGGTGTTATGATATTAGGCTAGTTATGAAGTGAGTTTTTGATTTTTTGGGGTTTTTTAAGTTCGTGAGGGATAAAACTGATCAAAGACATAAAAAATGGATAACAAGAAGTCAGATCAATTGGGCTATGGGGTCAAACAGGTCAAGGAAGCTATGAGATGATGATGTAAGGCTGCTGTAGGGCCGATTTGATTCATGGTAGAAGGGATATCTGGGAAAAATGGATTAAATGGACAATAAGTTTGTGAAAGACAAGGGATTTCAAGTGTAACTAGTTTATAGCAGACATAAACATGTTATAGCAAGCCATTAATCATGCTAAATGCAACTATGAGCTAATTAAAACATAGAAATCAAACATTCCAGCCATACATAGAGGTATAAGACCCTATAACTTTGGGAAATGGCTATCAGACTTTGGGGAAAAAACATAAGAAAAACTAACAACTCATAAACTACGCCGGAACGCCTAAACATAGTCTCTAAGTCATTGGGCACTTTGACAAACAAGATTTCATAGTTTTAGGCAAAGGGCTAGATCGGGACTAGGCCTCCTTGGTTCAACAAGATGATCAACAAATCGGTCAAAGAGAAAGTTTTATGGACAGAACTATGGACAGCTTATAGGTAGGCAGGGCACACCATACATCCTACTCAACATGCATAGAACTTGTAAATAAAACTAACAAACATTATCCTTAGGTTACTAAAGAGCAGTTAAGAATTCTTTAGCATAACAAAGGAAGAAGAAAACATCAAGCTATGAAGATTCGGGAATTTTGAGGTGCCTCCATGGGCATATCTCAAAACTAATCTCTACTGATCTATAGCAGCAAGAAGCATGTATTATGAATGAAAACTAGAAGACAACAGCAAAGAAAGAAAAACTATACCATTCTACCATGTCATGGAATCCATCAACAATCCTTCATCATTCCTCAAAAGCATCCAAGAGGCAGTCCAAAAATCATAACACAAGTGTATTCTTCAAAGCTCATATGACCAATGTATTAATTCTTCTCTCAAGTTCAGCCTCTAATTTACAATGAAACCCATGGAATAAATAGGCTTGAGGGAGGAAAACCTCATGGAGCAACTAGCTATCCCATTGGCCAAGTCAAAATATCTAAACATGTCCTTGAGGCTTTGCAAAGCCCAAGGCACAAAATATCCCATAAAATATCTAAAAAACTGCTAAAAACGGAAATTATATTGACTTTACATCATTTCCCAAGGATAAAAATAGCTTAACGCACATTTGGGAAAAGCAGATTTTTGAGGTTCAAAAATTACAAAAATACTTCATATTTATGCCTGAAAAAGGTCCCCTGACTTGCTGGATGCAAATGGTAGCCTTCCTAATGTCAAAACAAGGCTCATGATAGCTCGTTGGAAAGCTCTCTGTGTCTACTTTCTGGCGCAACTAAAATCATCTCAATCTGAAGCCTAGAAGTCATCCAAAACTGTACCTGTGTGAAAAAACCCAGAAAATAGCAGACTGCTGATATGGCGGGCAGAATGTGCAAAAAGAGGGCATTTTTCGCCAATTTGAGGGGGCGAATGATCTCCAAATGCTCTGAAAATCGCTGGAGACCTTCTCATGGAATTATGGCATCCATCGGTATCATCCTCCTCCCTTGAAAACTCATCAAACTGAAATGGAGAAATTATGAGTTTTCGGCCAAAAACCCAAAAAATGCCAAAAAACAAAAAGTTGCCGAAAAAGGCCCAAAATTGGCATGCATGACCCTCAAGGGTCCATAGCAACATTCTCTGAAGCTGAGGCCAAAATATCAAGGGCTGATATGCTTTTCCCTTCTTTCCGTGCTAGGCGCTTCCCCTTTACCTTCTTCAATTTCTCTTGTGCTGCCTTTAGTTTGCGCCGGGCAAACTGATTCAGCTTTTGGAAGTGGTGTGTCCTCTTCCTCTGCAGCTCTAAATCTATATTGGCCCTCTCAAGCTTCATTTCCAAATGTTTGTTAGCTCTTTCAAGCCAAGCCTCTTTGTTTTCCTCAATTTCCTGCTCAAGGAGTGCAGTGAGAGGAAAGGCTTGGAGCTGGGCTTGCTCTTCTGCTCTCTGCTTCTCCAAGGCTCTTTTAAGCCCGATGGTCCTAGGCCTCTTCTGCCTAGGCTAGTCTTCCTCCTTTTCATCATCAAACTCACCAATGAGCTCTTCAATTCTTGCTTGCGCCTTTTCTGCCTCTTTCTTATACTTAATCGCCCGTGCCTCATGAACCGCTGTGTGCACATTCATTTGTTTGTTTTCAATCTCCAAGAAATGATTGAAATTTCTTGCCCTTTGAAGATCTTGCTCTAATGCCTCAATTTGCTTTTCCTTATGGATTAAGAGAGTTTCAAGAAGGCGGGCCTCATTGTCACTATCATCGCTTTGGATAGGGATAATAGCTAATTCACCTCCATGCTTTGTACTTTTTCCAACTTTACTTTTGCCTTTGAAAGCCAATCTGGCGCTTTTCCTTCTTGGCATGCTAGAAGGTGTCTTTTTGGGCAATTTCCTCTTGCTAGGAACAATCTTTGTCACTGTTAAGGTGGCATCCTTAGCTTGCTGTTCTTCATCGATGTCTTGTCCAATTTGTGGCTCAAGAGGTGTTTCAATTTCCTGCCCAACTTGCTGTTCTTCATCTTGCACTTGCTGATGTTCCTCATCATCTAACTGCTGTTCATCAATGTGTACCTGTTGCTGTTCATATTGGACCTGCTACTTGCTGTTCTTCATCTTGCACTTGCTGATGTTCCTCATCATCTAACTGCTGTTCATCAATGTGTACCTGTTGCTGTTCATATTGGACCTGCTGTCCTTCACCCTCTATTTGCTGCTGTCCCTCAATTTGTATCTGCTGCCCTTCACTTTCTGTTTGCTGCTGTCCCTCATCATGCATCTGCTGTCCTTCATCATGCATCTGCTGCTGTCCCTCATCATGCATCTGCTGCTGTCCCTCATCTTCTATCTGCTGCTGCTGTTCACTGCCCTCTCCTTCCTCCTGTTGACTTGGCTGTCCAGTAGTCATTCTGAGCCTTCTAGGTGTAGGCCTACTGGACAAAGGCACTGGGCGATGGACAGGTTGAGTAGGGGAAATATGGGGAGGAGGAACAGTGGCAAAATCTGGATGGCTAATGAATAAGTCCCATGAAACCTCTTTCTTCTCTAGCTGGTGTAGGAAGATAGTCTTGATCAAGGAATGATGAAAAAGAGAAGGGATTTGTTGAGGTGGAGCCTTCTTTTGGACAGTAGATGCCATTTTCTCTATGCTCTTGGACAAAAAGTAAGGAAGGTTTAGTTGCCTGCTTCTGGTAAAATGCATCAATAAGCGGACATGGTAGGCATAAATTCGATTAAACCTCCCTTCACAAGTGAAATATTTCATTATGGCTTTCATCAGTGGAGCATAGTTGTCAAGGAGATATGAAAAAGGGAAAATAGCAGTGACAGCCTCCCTATGTTCAGGCTTGATGAAAGGTTTGTAATCCTCTAAGTCAAGATGAGCTTGTTTAAACCACTTTTCGCCATGATACGGGATCTTGGTGGCCTTGGACACATACCTTGGAGAAATTTTGAAATCAAGACCCGCCACTTGGAAGTGTTTTTGTTTGAATCTCAGGGTGCACAAGTGTGTTAATGGCGAAAAACTCTTGACTTCTTCTGTCTTCTGGCAAAAATCAAGGCAACCTACTTCATGGAAGTTGAAAAGTACAGATGGATGAGCATTAATCTCTTCTGTAGAGATGGGCTCATATCTCTTATGTGGACCGCTCCTGTGGTCTTGCCTTGGAGGCATTTTGACCTAAAAAAGCTTTGGAAGAGGCAAACTGCCTTCACTGTGTGTAAAAATGCCCTGTTGGAGTCAAACTCTGTCAATATGCTGCTTGGACAGATAAACAATGTGATTTGGATGGTTTGCAACAATGTTTCTTTGAATACACAACCTCTGCTGTCTTTAGAAAATGTCCTGTTCACCTTTAGAATATCTTTGTCAACGGATTTCTCTGTAGGAAATAACACAGTGAAGAGAAGAGAAGACTGCCATGTAAATTTCCTGTATACAGTATTGAAAAATCACTTTTCCTTGTGGATTTGTTAGAGGCCAATCAACACACCTGTATTTGTGTCTCCAAGACAAATCTTAATCATAAAAACCCTGTTCTTCAGAAATGGTCTTCCACTTTGAAAATATCACAGTCAGCAACTCTTCAAAATGATATAATATAGTGAAAAGAAGGGCAGACTGCTAGAAGGAGTTTGCTGTGAGGAAGTGCTAAAATCACCCTGTTCCTGAAACTTTAGATGTCAACCAATACACCTTACTCCTTGCTCAAGGAGACTTTCAGTCATTAACAACTCTGCCCTGTATAAGCGTGCCAACTTTCCACTGATCTTGCATATGTGAAATCAACCCTTAGTGTTTAGACAGTCAATACACAGTACTGGAGAAAAAATGACAGAGTTTTTAGAAGACTATAAAGCTTTTAGACAGAGGTTATATGAGTTTTCTCTTTTCAAGACAATCAATGGCCCCTTATGAATGTAGCCCTCTGGTGATATTATAAAAACCTCTGCTAGGATGGATAGCAACTTGCCAAATAGGTTTTAAACAACACAAGGCAGTCAACCAACAACACAGGAATACTGTCCCTTTGTGAAGGGCGCGAGCAACTTTCCCCTGTAGCCTCAAACTATAAACTTTTGCTTGACCAAGAACCCCTTCTCCTACTAAATTTCACTGCTCTCTATGCATGTCACTTTGTTTCAACAAAAACATGCTCATTAAGTTTCAATCCTGGTGTGAGCATATAGGCAAATTCATATTTAAAATAGAGGTAACAGATTTTTAGGACATCTTCAAAAGCTTTGAGCAAAGGCTGTAATAGTTTGCTCTTTTCCACAATAATCAAGGGCCTTTTCAATGTGGAATATCAGTTATCCTTGGAAGAAAGCTTTTGTGATTTCTGAAAATCTACTTGGCAGTGAGGTTTTGAAGGTCAGAAGCAGTCACAGAGTATTCAGAGAATAATGCCTTTCGGTGGTTGAATAGGGTAATCAATGCCCTATTTCCTTCAACAGTGAAGACTTCTTTTAAACTAGCATACTAGTCTGCCTTGGGAAGATTCCTCCACACTTTGGAAAACCAGTTTTTAAATGTCTATGAAAAACCAACAACACAGTCAGGGTTTGGCAATTCGGAAATTTGGATGAAATTTCAAAATACCTTTTGAAATCGCTGAAGAAAACCTTGGAGGAAAGCTTGGAGCAGCTTTGGAGATCCTCCAATTTGTGCGCGGCACTCTTATATGTCGGCACGATGCGCAAAGTTATACCCGGGTGACCTGTCGGGTCGGCCTGTCTGGTGGTCGGGCGCCCTGTACAGGCGCGTCGCGCTAACACAGGCGGCCTTTGTAAAGTTGACCCCAGGCGCGTCGTGCGGGTTTCCAGGCGCGTCGCTCGGCCTTTAACAGTGCCACACTCTGCAAATCGACCAGAAATTTGTTGTTTCGATGCTGAGGGCGGCGTGGAACTTTGTTTGCAGTTGGAAAACGATAAACTCACCCTCGACCTCACTCCTTATATCATTTCAAAACAAATCTTCAACGGTCACTTCCTTTTTAAATGCAAAGTGGATTTTTGGTTTGGCTTCTTTGCAAATTTTCACAGTCTTTTTGACACTTTTGAATATCCTCGGTGCATCTCATACTTGAACCTCTTTATAAAAAACATAAATGGCTTTAAAAAACCAGAACCTTGTCTTACTCATGCACCGGTGTTTGAACAGTGATTTCCTGTTTTGTTCTTTGGGTGATAAACACCGAACTTCAGACTTTGACAAATAACTTGATAACTTCCACATCACCTCTGCCACTTGATGAGAAGATATATTTAACCTCTTTGATTTTTGAATTTCAAAGTGTCCTTTCTAGCTGCTTCAAAGTGACAAGGCCTCTCCTTGAAACTGACTTAAATGCCAAGTGTCCTTTAAATCTATTTTCTGACTGTGTGTACAAAATGCAGTTGTACTTGCTTATGCTCTATTCACCTTTGTATATTTGAAAAGGGAGTTTTTCTTTGATACTTCTTTTTACTCAAGATGCACTGATATGGTACCCTTTCTCTTTTATGATGAACATGCCTATACTTGTTTAAAAATCTTTCTCCAGAAACTGAAAATAGGCCAAATCACTCTTGTACTTGATGAACCTGTAGACTGACTTGTAGGACCCCTGGTTGCGGAAGAATTTGAAATGTTGCCTCAATAACTTTTATACTTTCTGATTCTTGAACAGCATAGCTGTCTCTGACCTTTGAGAGGAAATGGCTTACCCTTTTAAACTTGGTTTGGACAAATTTTTTCCTCTAAGTGCTTTATCAACTCTTTTTCCCTAATATTTGCTTTGACTAGTGCATTGGTCTTTTTGTAAGAGAAACGCTCCAAAGCGCAACTCTGTCCCATGCTTTGACACTTTAGGTGATGTTTTAACAAGGAAAAATCATCCAAAATCTGTCAAGAAGCATTTGAAAACTGTTTTTGTTACTTAACAGGAGATGGCCTGTGTTCTTCCAATTTGTTTGATAATTGCTGCTTCCAGGTGATTTATAAGCTTCTCCCTGGACTGTAAGCGCCATCTTTTGGTTGCATGCTTTCACACTATATTTCTCTGTTTACTCAAAAGGAGCTCTCTTAGACTTCTGGGCAGGTGACAGTGGGGTGCTGTTTAACCCTTTCCTTTAAAGAAACTGTTCCTTTTTGGTATTAATGCATGCATATTCATATTGTTTCCTGTCTATCATGATGTATTTCTTGAAAGACATTTTCATTTGAATAGGAAAACCAATACTTTTAAATCATAAACCCTAACTTTTACCTGTGTAATGACTTCTATTTACTTTCTTTGTATCCTTCCACTGCACTTTAGATCAATCAGTTTTCAACAACCTGCAATGCTTTGGCCATCTGCTCATAAATGGAGGAGGGTCTTCACTGAGCAAAGTATCTGAAGATTATTTGAAAATGCTGCATGACAAGGATTTGCTTGGATTATGATGATAGGCAGTCAACTTAAAAAACATCAACACTGGCACCTTCTGTTTGCAATCACCACTATGCTTCAGAACAACCCTAGTCAAAGTATCCCTGTCTCACTGTACTGCTCTGAGGGAAACTGAGATGTCATTATTTGCTTTTGTCATCTCATGACAAATTATTTGAAAGATAGTCTCTGTGACTATGGAGGTTAGTGCCTTTTGAAAAACAAAGAACTTTCTTCTGCCTAGGTGATGACATGATCTGTCAGCATCTATTCAATTTGATCTTGTGGTCAAGAAGGCTGCTTATGATTGGAATTTTTACTAATGACATGCCTTTCTAAAGTTCAACAATTCACATGCTTTGAAAGTTTCAAATGACCTCTTTTATCAAACCAGACTCTTTTTCCTTTGAGCTAGCATATTTCAAACTCTATCCCTGTTATGATCATCAATCACATTCATAAAACCTGGAGATATTGTTTCATTGTTTAGTAAAAGGCAAACCTGGATTTTTGCAATCTTCAAAGTCAATACTGGCCAGCGCCCTCTGCTTGTGGATGAAGGAGGCGCTCTAACCCTCTGCTTGTAAATGAAGGAGGTTCTGGGCCATGACAATTTACCAGTTTGCTGTGACAGTGGTGTCTTTCTCTTACTGTGATTTTCATGCTGGAAAGAGCTGTAAGGTCTTGATGAGTGACTCTTTGTTTTGCAGCTTCATCTCAGGCTCATGATACATTTAGAAGCAGTTGTTCCTCTAACTGTAGATTCAAGCATTTACTCCTGAGATGAAGTTGTATTTCTTGTTCTTTGCAGAATCCATAAAACACTGTGAAGCACCTACTAATCAGCTTAAGCCTGTGGTTCATGCAGTGCTGAGACTTAGGGGTATAAGTGGCGCGACTTAAAGATGTTTGTCAATTTCATTTGCAGAGTGAAAGGTCAGTCATGGTGGGTCTGTAACAGATGGAGGCTTTTTGGCTTTTTGATGATTGCCAAGGGTAAAATGTCTTAAAGCGCCACTTCCTAACATAGGGGAGATTCTTGAAACAGACTTGGACTTTTCCTTTTGGAGCTGATGGGCAGACCAGTAGGGCTGAAGCTAGATAGGATAGTGATAATGAGTTTTGACTTTGACATGGGCGGACTGATAAGTAAAAGGGCGAAAAAAGTTTTATGAGGGTTTTCTAGATGACAGATTGACATATGGAATTCAGCTTCTAGAAAACTCAGCTATGGATATAGTCATCACTAACATGTAAAAAATACTGATGGCTAACAACTCCTAGATCTCCTATTACACCCTTAATTTATGAAAACTTGGTGGGAAATAATTCTTGATATTCTTGAAGTAACTCTATAACTTTACTGATTGCCTCCTCATCCCTGTAGTCTCCTATTATTGCAAACCTAGGTTCCTTCTTTGATCCTATGTTTATCTTCGTGATATTTAGTGGCTTTTTTATGTCTGGTATCTCTGGCTCAGGTCCAATTACTTCAAGGTATCATTATTAATCTATTATGTCAATGTTGTGAGGATCTTCCTCTTCATTTGTAGTGAGGTTATAACACTCGAGTACATTTTTTATTTGCGCAAACCAATCACATTACTGCCATGTAAGTGGGGTTACATTCTCAAATATCCTTTTCTCGACTATCTGAATGGAAAAATCTATGTGTGGGAAATCATCCTCAAAATTGAATGTTAATATGAAACCATCAACCTTGTCTACCCAGTTCTTAGTACCATGTTGTAGCTCTATTTCTAGGTAGAAGTTCTTAGGGATTGTCTCTAATGTGTGAATGAATTCATGTACCCATTCTTGCTATGGAATCTCCTTCCATGCTGAATTGCATAGCTGGATACGCTTCCTAGTATTAGTTTGACCATCATATTTTATCTCCATATTTGTTTCTATTTGTCCAAACCTTATCCACATTATTATTCAACATTCCTACCAACCTCATATATTATTCTTGTGTGAATTGCACCATCTAGCAGAGGTAGCTTTCAAGGCTATATCCAAGGCTGAGAACCTTTGATTTTTGGAAATTTTTCTTTATAATCATTAAGAAAAGTATTTACATCACCTACGCCATCTTAAGAAGGTAGGTTACATACCTCATATATCATACAACGAACTGGTTTGGTCATTTTTAAACAACGCCTTGTGGATACTTCATGTCGCCTATTCTACTAGTTCTCCAATTATTCTTCCGATTCCGAGGTACATGAACGATCATGCTCCCAAATTAACTTGCCTTCTGCAGTAGAGTTAAACCAATCTCGTTCCTTCGTCATTTGATAGATATTTTCTATGTATCGTGCACAATATTATTCTTTTACTGGTTCTGTGTATCTTAGTCCTTATGATGGATTCAAGGGAACAATCACTCTCATATTGTTTCCTTCAAATATCAATTGTCTCTTCTTCAGATTAATTATTTCCATATTGTCAATTTCCCAGTCAAGTCCAAGTAATGTAGGATAAGGGTTACTATCGTCGATGATCTCTATTATTTTAAAGTCAACATTAGTGCGAACTCCTTCAATATCCATTGTGACAACTGGTAGTCTTCCCATAGGGAAGATATTTTCTGATTTTCGATCCTTAATTTAATATGTGACCACTGTAGCTTCGACTTACCCATTAATTCCCATGTCTACTTCGTTAAGACATTAGCATTAGATCATAGATATACAATAACTTGAATCATCTCATACTCTCCTATCTGCACACTAAGCCTCGTTTCTCTTCCACTTCTCTTCTCTCAATGAAAATTATTGACTATGCGCATCTCACTTTGTGGTGCTTATTTGGATGCACATGAATATATCAACTATTGAAGCCCTTCTACACCCTTTTAATCTCTTAACAACTTCATACAGTTCTATAGAAAAGACTTTAAAATACATACTTGATTTGTTGAATCCTGGTCTATTGTTGGAGCTTGATCTTGTGTCAAAGCTCGGTTCTGCATCGAAGGTGATAACTTGTCGCAATTACTTCTTTGATCAGGATTTGGATATGCACTAGAGGTTAAAGCTATAGTATCCATAAAAATTTTCTTTTCTTCCATAAATACTTCTTCTTCCATAAATACTTCTTCTTCTTTCTGAATATAAAAAACATGAGCTTTCTTAGCAGTATTTTTGACCCATGCACTTTCAGATTCTTTCTTTTCATCTGCCTTATCACTACCAATCGCAACTCCGCTTCTAGTGACAATATTAACTTGAGGTTCTTGGTCCTCATTTCAACAATCATCATTTGAATATTCTGTATTGGTTGATGATTCCCCTTTTCTTGCATCTTCGCCATACATAAGTACAAAACATTCTTCAATTACATGGTCAAAGGATTTACAATACTTACATGTCATTGTGGGGTTCTGGCAATCTCTCGCAAAATGACCTAGCTGGCCACAGTTATAGCGAATGATCTATCCACATCCTCGACCAGCTCCACCACCTCAAACTTTTCCTTATTAATCTCCTGGAACACCATGCTATCCATTTTCCTCATGTCCATGCTCTTTTTCTTGCATTCTATAAGTGTCAACAATGTGCTCCATCATTAGGTCGTAATCTCGACAATTATTCTCATTATCTCCTACTGATTTACATAATTTTCAGTATAGATTCCTCAGAGTTTGTACATATTTCTGTAATAAGTAACAGTATTCTGAGTGATGTTGGATTCTAACCTTACACATTTCGCACCACATGCTAGATCCTACATTCAAGGGATTCATCATCCCACCAGCCATGTAATCCCTGAAGATAGGGCACTATTATTTAGAATAGCCCTCCGATTTGCACTTCATACACCATAATTCTTCTCTAACTTCTTTTCTTTTCTCGATGTCTTGTATTTATAGGGTTAGGTTTTCCAGTTGATTCTGAATCTGTTGTATGCCTGCATTTGTATCTCCTATAGGAGAAACTTCCAATTTCATCACAATCTCTAGAGCTTCAATTTGAGTTCATATATTTTGTTGCATTAATGGAAATATGATATGCAGTAGTAGCGCAACTATAAACCATTCTTGATGTTGATGTGGAGCTATGTCGAATCTTGCCTTATCCAATAACAACTTAACTCTCTGATCAAACTCCCAAAAATACTCAGTAGGTTTCTGTTTCAACTCGGTGATGCACTGACTCATACTTTGGCTTTTTAAACTCTCTTACCATTACTATTTTAATATCTGCAAATGTTCTGTTATGGTTATTTGAGTACTTCATATACCATTTTGATGCTCTATCTCGCAAATTTGTAATGAGATGCACTTTATTTATATTCTCATCATTTATCTGCTTCACTGTCCATACAACTTCACATAAAAAACAAAACTGTTCTAGATCCTCAAATCCAGTTCCTTTGAAAACAAGTAGATTAAAATAATCAACAATACCCATTCTTGGAGGGGAGGGAGAGCGGGAGGGCGATGGTGGTAGGAGGGGTAGGGGGAGTGGGAAAACCTAAAACACCCTGGCTATTACTAGATTCTGGCTTCTATGAACTCTCAGGCTAGGAGGGATAATACTACGAAGTTACATGGAGGTTATGAGGGTGGCTTTCTTCTCTTTCACTTTGGATCCACTCAAAAGAGTATTGTAATCAATCTCTATAAATGTCTTTGGGTCTTGTCCATAAGATATATTTCTTGTATCTATTCTATATCTCTTTCCACTTCGTGTTGTGTGAGTATCTTACTCAGATTTACTTTATCTTCTTCCAAACATAAGTAAACTAGCAATCTGATTGCATCTTTAAAACTCCCTTTTCACACAGAATCATATTAATCCAAAGTTTTAGAGATTTTAAGTACTTACCTTGTGGTCCGTTGAATAATCGTCCTTCCACTTCAATGTCAGACTTGGTCGAGTCTACTGCAAACACAGTAATGAATCCTCCCAAGATGATATCAATCTAGAAATTAACAACCCTTGAAATCCTATTGTCAGTGTGCTTGAGCTGTTGTATTAGTTTAGAAGTCCACATTGTAGGTTCTCCACCCTTAATATAGTTTTTCCTTTGGATCAACCTCGATATCCACTCATATAGCTCAACGAGAATAGAACCGAAGAAAATATCATATTGATCTATAAAAATATACTTATGTAACCAAGATTGAAATCTCAGATGAGGGTTTCTGTTTTCTTGATCCACAAATTTTTCACAATTTCAGGTCTATCCAGAATTGAATCTTCTTCTTTTATGGGTACCACATCCACATACCCCTTAAAAAGATCTCGATACCAACAATAGAACCATTTTCTGTCTTGTTTTTGGCTGGCCCATGTTTTATTTATACTATGCACCAAAAAAACCGCTAATCATTGGCCCCTTTGGCAACGACCTGCAAGCAGATCACAGTCTCACCCGAAGTGACTATGGGTGGATGCAAAACCATGTTTCTAAAACCTTGAGGGACTAGGAGATGTGGTATTATAATATTATTTTACACTTAAATCTAATAAATCACTTCTCCATATCACATAAACATGCCTTATAAAACCATAAAATATTACTGCGCTGAAGTAAAATGCAACTGTAATGATTGCTACTCTACAACAGATAGTAAGAAAATATCCACATCAGTCACACAAGAACACTAGAATATCATCCAAAAAAATGTTACTTATTATAATGAATCTTTGAATACAACCAGTTCTTGACTTGCGCACTGAGCTGTAGGGTGTTTACATACTCAGCTGCAAACACTTCCTTAGGCCTCTGTGCACTCAGCTGCAGAGCCTCTCCTTCAATACAAATTACAGATCATAACATTATTATCTGGATCATGTTGGTTCTTAAGAGACAATCCCTTGGTTGTGAAAGGAATTGGTGCTTAAGACATTTTAAAAGTGTGTCACAGAAATAATTTTATCATGAGGTGTTTGTTTTATCCCTCTGGAAACTATTTTTCTGAAACCCTTAATGATCTGGAATAATAAAATATTTCACAATGCCATTGACTGTTGATATTTGAATGGAAAATAAGAATTGTAGAGGAAACTCAAAGTAATATGCTGTAAACACAGAAGTTATTAATTTTAAGTTTCATAAATAATTCATGGAGAGGGAGGAAACTCAAAATAATATGTTGTAAACATAGAATTTGTTACATTTAAGTTTCAGAGAGAATTCATGGAGAGAGAGGAAACTAAAAATAGTATGTTGTAAACACAAAATATATTACTTTTAAGTTCCAGAGAGAATTTGTGAAGGGAGAAGAGTTGGAGTGAAGGAGCACTTATTAAGGCTATTTAACTCTTACTTACAAACGTAAGTCAAAGATCAGTTGCTTATTTACTTCACTTCATTCAAGGAAGAAACAAGATAAAATGTCACAAGAAACATGAATCACCATCAAAATTTGTAGGAAACTTGCTACTTATTTCATTCACCCATCAGAAAAAGAAGTAAAAAATGTAGGCTCCAAGAGGTCCAGAACTCGGAACCCTTCTCTCCCTTTCTCTCTTCCTTAAATACAAAAAAAGCAGTTTGCTATTGCTCGAGCTTCTTGAAACTCCTAGACTGCCTAAAATGTTAAAATACTTATTACATTGCAATCGAGGACATCATTGTTGCTTCGATCTTAACAAAGAAAACAAAATCAAACTTGAAATATAATCCTTTTGTTGAATTTGATTTGTTGTTGATGTGTCTCCTTCCATTTTTTCTATGATATCCTAACAGTCTGCATAAACGCATCTTTACCCGACTATGCCAATGCTTTTGCATTTAGAACACTGTCATCATGTCACCTACTACCTGAATTTGCCTCTTCCGCTTGTGCCCACAATGTTTAGTCTTTGATTAATAAATTTCCGCAAATGCTTATTGTTGTTTTGCATGTAGCGTCGGGTCTTTTCTTACCCGATTCTGCCCTACGTTCAGACTTTCCTTTGTAATTTTTGTAAGACTGGACTTTAAATGATATTCCATTACCTTTGAAAAACTGTATTGCATCCGCTTCTCTGTCGCATTTCAACATTCCAACGTTCTACATTATAATCTGATTTTTCCCTCTGATGTGATTTTTACAAAGGAAAAACCCATGTACCCGGACTTAAAAAACCTTCAGAATTTAGTGATAACTTCCATTGTGTCTGCTTCGTTATCTCACTTCGCACTTTGATGAATCCCTTTATCTTATGATCACTATCCCTTCTGAGCTTGCGATGTGTGATATGCGAGAGGGTTCCATGACCGGATTTTAAATACTTTAGATTCGAGCTCTGTACTGTATTGGATCTGGTCCTCGTATCACATTTCGCATTTTGGCAATCCAACCTTGTTCTATTCCTCTCGAGCTATGCGATTGCGATTTGCGATATTCGGGGAGGCCCTCCACGAGCGATTGTGATTTGCGATATGCGATTAAGCCTTCCACATGTGATTGCAATTTGTGATCTACGATCAGGCCCTCCACATGTGATTGCGATTAAGCCTCTGAACACTATTCTACATGTATATTTGCATGACTCGACCCTGACCTGTGTGCAATGTTCTGAACGCATCAATCAACTTGACTCTTGAATTTTTCTGCACGCGAATAAGCCCGACTTGACCCTTTCTGCACACTTTTGTTCTTTGCTGATCCTTTGGCTTAGATTGCACTTCCAATGTTGTTGCTTCCCTGATTTTGGTTCCAATGCACATGTGATGATGAATCCTCGTTGAGCTTGTGGTTATCCTTTTGAGCATGTTGCAGGTCTTTTTGAAATTTTAACAATTGTTCCTCAATAACCTTTAATTGCTCAGAACCTCTCTTGACTTTTAGCTGAGTTAAATTATGCTATAGAATCTGGCTCCAATTTGGGACAGAAATTTGGTAGAAAAGTGATGAGAACTTGTAGATCAGCAACCTTTATTGGGGATGGAGTCAAAGAGAACTCTTAGATCAATGGCCTTTATTGGGCATGGAGTCAATCCCAAATGGAAGTTGATCCAGTATGAAATCCTCTCGAAACCTGCTACACTTTGGACTTATTCCTTTATTCTTAAACTGAAAATACCGAACTAAAAATACTACAACTAAAAATGCTCAACCTCTGAGCTTATTTATGCACATTTCCTATGTATGTATTCATGTCTAAACATAATCAGGTGAAGTCATCTTTCCAATGGCACCAACCCAACATCTGCATGTTAGACCTGATGCCTCCATATTGTTGAAATTTGAAGATCACAATAGGGAGGTACCATGAAAATTTTCCAGATACAAAGATTTGAACATGCCTTTGCATAAATGATTTTTGTTGACAAAAGAAAGTTTTCATATAGTCGGCTACTGGATCATAGAAATGATGAGACCAATTCTCTGCTGCCTCCTTTTCTTGAACATCTCACTGATGCAGACTTCTTTGAACAGGGAAGCTTCCTTCACTGTTTGACTCCTCAATTTGAGGTTGTTTGTGAGGAGTTTGATTTTTGTTTTCTGCTGACAACCATTTAGGCCGAAAAGCAAAATATAAGGTTTGTTCCTCATAATGCTGATGTTCTTCGTATAATGATAATTCTTGAAAAAAATCTTCCCCGTCCTGCAAACACACCTGAGGAGCTCCACTAGTTTCTCCTCTATTCACAAAATCATTAAAATTATGAAAATTGTAATGATCTTCCAGGCTTTCAACATGTAGTTCATTTGTTGCAACGAATTTTTTACCAGAACCTTCAGAATGCTTAAATTATTATGTTTAAAAAATAGAGTAATCCTCTGACACCTTTTGAAAATCCTTGCTCATCTCCGAATTTTCATTATCTTGTAAAGCAATTCCAATGTTTTCTTGACAGGCCCTCTTGTCTTCAACAAAACTTGTTCTTTCAACATGACAGGAAAAATTTCTACAAGCCCACACATTATCTTCAATTTCCCGTGCATAAAGAAACATTAGCTCCAGAGTGCAAGGCTTTCTCTCCTTTCTTCTCTATCTATTCTTCTTCTTGATCTATCTAAACATCTTCAAAGTTTCCAATCATTTTCAAGAAATGATTTATTTGCTCATCATCTTCAAACACCTAGCAATGTTTCACATTTTCAGGAATAGAGGGTTTATGTCTAATTTCAATCTCATACCTTAACCTTGGATTCATTGGTGGCTTAAAGGTACTAGCTTCAACTTCTAACGAATCTGCCAACCTATTTGCCTCCCTCGAAATGAACTGAATATTGAAGGCTTCAAAATAGTTCTCTATCAGATCTCAAAATTCATTTATGTATGATCTTAATCTTGGATGCTTGGTATGACAATTATTTTTAATCTGAATTATTATCAATTCTGAGTCACCGAAAAATTGAAATACACTGAACTCCCATATTTTTGGCAACTTGAAGGCTTAAAATTAAGGCCTCATACTCAGTCACGTTGTTTGTTGAATCAAATTATAATTTAAAAGAAAAATGCATGAGGTTACCTTTTGGTGATATCAACAAGAATCCAACTCCTGTGCCATCCTTGGAGTAGGCACCATCAAAATAGAATTTCCAAATCTTCTTTGAATGGAGTTCATTATTTACAAATGCTAAAGAGATCTACTTCCCTGTGTCTTCAGCAAATTTTGCATCTTCATGCAGCGTGAAACATGAAAGATCTTTTGTTTCTTGACTATAAATAGGGGAATTTCATGCATATTTCTTGGTAGTGGTCTTCATGAACCTTGTTTCCTTGTACACTCCTTTCTTCCCCATTGAAAATAGGTATGATAGCATAAGTAAAATCTAATTTTAGAACACCTCCCAAATTTTCTCCCCAAGATCTTGACAGGAGCATTCCAAACCTGGATGGAATGTCAGCAACAACTACATCCATGACTATACTCTTTGCTAGATTTTTTGCCAAAGAAACTACTGCATCTTCAATTAACCCAACACATTTCGCCCTTTTTGAATCAAATGAATACAGATCCCTGTAAGGTTTGGTAATCTGCAAGTTTAGTTCTTTCATAACAGACAACATGAGATTATGGGATGCTCTTGAGTCCAACATACAATTGTGGAGAGTAAAATCATGAAGCAACAGAGAAATATAGAATGGTGGAATAGAAGGATCTGCTTCTTCTACATGAGGACCAAAGGTGACCACTGTCTTCTCTTCTTGTAAGTTCACAATGTCACTTATATCTTCAATCCGTGTGAGATTAATAAATTCTGAAATTTCTTTCTTCTAGACTCGTATTATAGCTAATTCTAGAAGAGGTACCTGAAATTTTACCTTCTCCAACTCTTTTGTCAAACTGAAAGCACAAGTTTGTTTGAAATTCTTTTAAGGTTCTTCTTCACTCTTTCTAGAATTTTCTTCTTGTTCAAGTACATGAACAACTCTCTACAAAATATTAGTATCAACTGATTTTCTCTGGGAAGGTTCACCCTGCTGCACATCTATTCTATTAACTGAATTTACAGGTTTCTTCTCATTACTGACTTGTTTTACAGGGTCCTTTTGTTGTGGAGTTGCCATTGGAGGAGGGTCAGGGTCTTGTTGTTCACCCTCAGTGTCTTGTAGCCTTTATCTTTTCCTTGATCTAAAATTATACTTCTTGTGCAACTCAGCCTGCGTAAAATCTGCAAATTGTTTACAGTATTCATTGATCTCATCTTCAACAAAATATACTTCAGCTTTAATATATTCTCCTTCACAATCTTCCTCTTCATCCTCTTCTATTGTCTACATAGAAGATATTTGTTCTTCAACCTCCTTTTGGTCATCTTCTGTTGACTCTCCAGGTGCTGCTTCTATATACAATGGTGCTTGAACCTAGTCTTGATTTTTTCTTTCCCTCTGCAAAAATTGTAGGGGTTGTCTTCTGAATTGAGGGTTAAATCCTCCTTGGTTTTGTTGTACTTGTCTTTGGGAATTTTTACTTTCCAATTCCATATTAACTAGCTTATTTGAAATTTTTTTATCACCTTTCTCATATCTTCAATTCTTTTATCTTGTGATGATTCTTATTTTTCTTTCCCCTTCTCTTGGACTGGTTGTTTCCATTTCGCCTTCCCAACTACAGTCATATTAGCTTCAATTTCTAAAGCACATGTCTATATCTACTCTAGATTAGGGGATCTCCTTTCTCTAAGTGTGAAACTAAAATTGGCTTCAAAAGCGCTAGAAAAAACACCTTTGCTCCAAAATGAGGGGGCTTCATTTCTACAGGTAAACGATTATACAATTTATTGGATCTTTTGATAAAATTTGATATATTCTCATATGGTTTTCTTTTGATTGCATTGAATTCTGTTAGTGAATATCCATGATCCCTTTTTTCACCCCATCTATGAGTGAATTTATTTTCCAGTCCTTAAACCACTTTCTAGCCTCTCCATCTAGAGACTGAACAAAAAGCCTCATTACAACATCAAGATGTTCTATATTCATATTTTCAGCAAAATTACAAAACACAGTCAAGTGTTTTTCTGTAGTTATTTCATCTTCTCTAGTAAAACATGGGAGTAATTTAAGATACTCTTGAGGCATCACATTCTTTGGTTGTGGAAGGTTAAGTGGAGCATATATGTTCAACAAAAAGGCTGGTGCTTCCATGTTTTCTCCTTGATTGAATATTCTTTGGTTAGATGTAGTCGATGAACCTGTTGTGAAAATGAACGAAGGTGGAGGTAAAACTGATATGGGAGTGGGTTGATGGACAATGGAGGAGGGACCAGCAATTGGAGTTTGTTGAGCTTGAGTAAAAGTAAAATAAACAGACTCAAAGGAGTGTTCTTCCAACTTAGGTTCTTGAAAATAAAATGGTGTGAAAAGTGAATCTTGTTCCAAGAAATGAAGTACTTAAGATATATCTTCAAACAAAGGATTACTAGAACTACTGTCAGGAGCAGATAGTGTAGGACTAGGTGTTGAGGGGGTTTTGGGTTTTTGAACCCTTTTAGAAACCAATATTTCAGGGTCTGAAAAAGTAGGGACCTTCTGGTGTGAGGTATTCGACCTCATGTGAGGCCTTTTGTGAGCCAAAATTCTAAGAATAACAAACACAACCAAATATTTCCTCCTCACTGAAAAACTAGAGGAAATAATGTGAAAAGCCAGGGAAAATAAACTTCGTCTCTTCGTCCCCGGCAATGGCGCCTGAAAATGTTGTATCTTAAGAGACAATCCCTCGGTTGTGAAAGGAATTAGTGCTTAAGATATTTTAAAAGTGTGTCATAGAAATAATTTTATCTTGAGGTCTTTGTTCTATCCCTCTGGAAACTATTTCTCTAAAACCCTTAATGATCTGGAATAATAAAATATTTCACAATACCATTGACTGCTGGTATCTGAATGGAAAATAAAAACTGTAGAGGAAACTCAAAGTAATATGTTGTAAACACATAATATATTACTTTTAAGTTTAAGAGAGAATTCATGGAGAGGGAGGAAACTAAAAATAATATGTTGTAAACACAGAATCTGTTACTTTTAAGTTTTAGAGGGAATTCATGGAGAGAGGAAACTCAAAATAATATGCTGTAAATACATAATCTATTACTTTTAAGTTCCAGAGAGAATTTGTGAAGAGAGAGGAGTTGGAGTGAAGGAGCGCTTATTAAGGCTATTTAACTCTTACTTACAAATGTAAATCAGAGACCAGCTACTTCTTTACTTCACTTCATTCAAGGAAGAAACAAGATAAAATGACACAAGAAACATGAATCACCATCAACAATTGCACGAAACTTGTTGCTTATTTCATTCACCCATCAGAAAAATAAGTACAAAATGTAGTCTCAAAGAGGTCCAGAACTCGGAAGCCTTCTCTCTCTTTCTCTCTTCATTAAATACAAACAAAAGTAGTTTGTAACTGCTTGAGCTTCTTGAAACGCCTATACTGCCTAAAAGGTTAAACTACTTATTACATTGTAATCAAAGACATCATTGTAACTTTGATCTTAACAAAGAAAACAAAATAAAACTTGAAATATAATACTTTTTCCAAATCTAATTTGTTGCTGATGTGTCTCCTTCCGTTTCTGTTGTGATATCTTAATAGTCTGCATAAATGCATCTCTACTCGATTGTAGAAATTATATACAAGATGCATGTATATATCCATATTCTCGTGATCTAACAATATTTATCTTCTTGCTAAATACATAATCCTTCCATTGTTAATATTTTGCGGAAATTTAAAAACTCAATTGCAAACACATGAAGCAATAAAAAAAAATCGCACATAACACAGTTGTTTAACAGGAAATCCTGAAGCTGAAAACCCCAACTAACATATGTTATGTATCATGGAGATCATGTAACAATCTCATACAAATATTAGTACATCAATCTCTCAGTACAATCAATCATCACACACTAATAAGAAGAAATCTGCAAATCCATGCATTGATTTCTTGCCACCTGATAGCCTGCCTCCACTGCAAAATCCCTGCTGAAGAAGAACCCTGAATGAATTCTAATCTACCTTGCTTGCACTGTGCAATCCTCATTGGAAACTCCAATGTGTGTGTGGTGCAATCAATGCATCACTATAGTCACAACGGATAGTCCATCTTGCCCTTTCACCTACCTCTCCACTGGGTCTCCACTGGAACTGACATGCACTGTAGTTAACTGCTGTATTTTTTTAGTTGATTATTGAGTTATTATTTGTGAATTAATTAAATAATTAATTCACTCCACCCTCACTAGTGTATCATTCAGTTAGACTAGATACAACTAGCTCAACTGAGTTTAACTCCATTAACTGAGTTAAACTGAATAACAACTCCATGAACTACTCTTCCAACTCTGTAATAACTTTTCCACTTCAGTTCTAACTAATTCCTCCATGCACGAACCACCAGTAAACCCTAGGAATTGCGTAATTCCTTCAGCCCATGATTTTCCAAATCTGTACACTGAAATTAAGTGCTCCAAGAGAATAAATTGATGTTTATTTTCAGATTATTATTAAGAGCTAATAATAATAAACACTTCTATTTTTAGATTGACGATCTATAAATAGACTTTGCCTGATATTATAAAAATATAATTTCATCTATTTTCCCAACTTTCCCAACCATCCACAAATAGCATCCTGCAAATTCTGAAATATGAACACCATGTTTAAAAATAGACATAGTCTAAAAGTAGACTTACACCTAAAAATAGCCTACGGGCCCACTTAGTGAAGGAGACTGATTTTCACTAAGCTCATCATCTTTTTGAATCTCAACACTCCCTCTCAACAAGATAGGGATTATCCTTTACCTCGATCCTGCCTCTATGGTATTTGAATTTTCTCTTGCCGAGCGCCTTCGTCAGAATATTTGCATCCTGATCTTCCGTAGGAATGTACTAAAGCAACATGATCTTCCGCTGCACAAAATCTCTGATATGATGATACCGGATAGAAATATGTTTTTATATATCATGAAACATAGGATTAATTGAGAATTTAATGCAACTCTGGTTATCACAATGTATCACTGTAGGATCTAAATGTGAACCGAACAAACCAACCAGGATCTTCCTCATCCAGATAGCCTCACATGCAGCTTGAATTGCTGCCATGTATTCTACTTCTGCTGAACTGAGTACCATGGATCTTTGCTTCTTACTGTACCAAGAAACTGCTGTAGATCCGATACTGAAAATCCCTCCTGATGTGCTCTTTTTGTATGTTGGGCTGCCTGCCCAATCTGCATCCGTGAAGCCATGCAACTTCACCTCATCCGTCTGTCTATACCATAAGCCATACTCAGATGTGCCCCTGATATATCTCAGGACATGCTTGCCTACCTTCCAAAAGAGCTTGGTAGGCTTAACCATCGCTTATGAAAGCTGGTTCACCGCATAGCATATGTCCGGTCTTGTATTAACTAAATACATGAGAAAACCCATCAACTGTCAATAAACAGTGGCATCCACTACCTTTGCCGATGTAGCATCCTCTTTCCTCCAATTTCCTAAAAGAGGAGTATCAATAGGCTTGCAGCCTTGCATGTGAAACTTCTCCAGTATATCCCGGGCATACTTTCCTTGAGACAATAACATTTCACCTTCCCGTTGCCATATTTCCAATCCAAGGAAATAATGAAGGAGGCCCAAATCCTTCATCTCAAATTCCTTTGCAATATCTGTCTTGCATGAGCGTATCAAATTCTCATCACCCGTTAGTATTAAATCATCAACATAAAGAAAAATGATTAAAAGCTTACCCTCCACCACAATTTGGTATAGGTTTGCATCCGCCTCACTCTTGGTGAAGCCAAGTCCAGTGAAATAGCTGTCGATCTATGTGTACCAAGCACGAGGTGCTTGTTTAAGCCCATACAACACTCTTTTGAGCCTGCACACATGTGAATCGCTACTGAAGATCTCAAATCCTTTAGGATGCTCAATGTACACTTCTTCCTCAATGATACCATTAAGGAACACAATGTTCAAATTCGTCTGATGAATGTGCCAACCCATCTGCGCTGAGAGAGCAAGGATGGTCCTTATGGAAGAATACCATGCGACAGGTGCAAAGTTTTCTTCATAATCAATTCCCTCAATTTGTGAGAAGCCCCGAGCAACAAATATTGCCTTATACTTCTCGACGCTCCCATCAACAACTTTCTTTACCTTGTAGATCCATCTTGATCCTACAACTGATTTTCCCACCAGCCTTGGAACAATCTCCCAAGCATTTTTTCTAACAATGGAGTCATACTCCTCCACCATGGCATCTACCCATGTGGGATCCTGCACTGCTTAATCAAAAGAATATGGCTTTGTCACAATACACTTGCTCATGAGAGCCATGTATCCAGTAAATCAGTCTGGTGACTGTCTCTTTCTGCGCTGTGATGTAGGGAGTCCTACATTTTGTGCCACATCAAGCTTCAATCTCTTAGCTTCTGTGGTACGCTTTCTGCCTTGTCTGATGTTTGGTTCTGCATGAGTGGACTCCTCCACTCCATGAATCTCCTCCTATGGATGATCCACGTCTAGAGGCTCATCTTTCAGAACAGGAAGTTCCTCCTCTGCATGTGAGTCTAGCTCCCTCTCAAGAATAGCTCGTGAAACACCCATGATCGTTCTGTTCTTCCTCTTCGCGACCCCATTCTTCTATGGGTTATGAGGCGCTATGAGTTCTCTTCGAATTCCTTCTTTTCTACAGAAGTCTTTGAATTCACACGAGATATATTCACCACCATTATCGCTCCATAGAGCCTTCACTTGCTTCCTCGACTCCTTCTCCACCAATGCTTTAAACTCACAGAACCAATAATGTTTTGCTCTTATTCTGCATGAAGAAGATCCAACATCTATGAGAATAGTCATCAACAAAAATAACATAATACCTGTTTTTGTTGTTGTTGAAGCAATCAAGAAAGCTCCACACACGTCTGTGTGAATTCTCTCAAGGATCACCAAAGCACGGTTCTCCTTCTCATGAAAGGTGGTCTTCAAAAAATTACCCATAGTACATCCCTTTCACTAATCTGACTACGCAAGAGTACCCTTGGGAAGTCCAGTAGAAATCTTCTGCAAAATATTCAAAGCACCATGGTGAAGATGGCCCAATCTCCTGTGCCATAATTCGCCCTCATCCTGGCTCACCACTTCTTTTGCTTTTCCCATCATTGCAGCGCAGCCATCTACCTCTAGCTTGTAGAGATTCTTAACTTGAATCCCTATCCTCTTCGTTTGACCCATTTTTTTATGTCGCAGGAAAGATTTTCCATCGTAAAAAACAACATCATAGCCTTTGTCTTCCAACATTGCGATCGAGACCAAGTTCTTCTTCAGACCTGGAACATGCATAACATCTTTGAACAGAAATGGATTACTTGAATCCCTCTCAAAGGTAATAGTCCCAATGTCGGTCGCACTGTATTGACCATCGTCGCCCATCTCTATATGCATTTGAAGGTCCTTCTCCTCCAAGTCACTAAACAACTCCTTGTCTCCCGTCATATGGAAAGACACACCACTATCAAGGTAGCACACCGATCCCATGGAGCTTGAAACCAAGCATGTGATCAAAGAGAAATCAAGTTCAAATTGCAAGGCTAAGGCCCCTCCAGCTGCAGCTCCAACAACCTTCTTGTTCTTCTTCTTCTATGGGAAGTTAGTGTCGAAATGCCCATGTTTGTGATAGTGAAAACACTTCACCTTGGAAAAATCCTACTTCTTGCCTTTAGCTTTGGATTTTGAAGGAAATTTCTTCCCCTTCCCTTTCCTTTCTTTGGCAGCCAAAGCGCAATTCTCTTCATCTTCATTCTTCGATGAAGAGCCATCCCTGGTACTTCGCCTTATCTCCTCTTGCACAAGATCCGACCAAACTCGCTCCCATCCCGGAAATTTCTCTCGTCCATTGATAGAGTCTTTGTAGCTATGCCAACTCTTCGGAAGCCCAAGGAGAGCCAAGCTCACCAAGTATTCATTATCAACAGTAATCCCCACACTTCCCAATTCATCCCTACAGTGGACAAACTTCATGAGATATTTTGGAATACTGTCGCCCTTCTCCATTTTTATTTTTCTGAGCTTATCTTTCATTGCCAACTTCCTCTGGTCGCTGCTGCTTTGGAAAACATATGTCAAATCCTTCCACATTAAAAATGGAGTGGCTTTCCCGTGAAGGCTAGACACAATATGGCCCTTTACACCCTCCAATAGAATTCTTCTTGTCTTTGCTACCTTCTTTTGCCATGCGTCAAGTAATGCAACATTGCTAGATCCCGACTTAGGAACATCGCTATCGATGAACTCCTTCAGTCCATTATCCTCTAGAACCGCCTCCATCCTATCCTTCCAGGCTATGTAATTTGAGCTTCCATCAAGCGCATACTCCAATCGCAACCCATTGAAATACATTTCAATGTATACTCAACTGTCACACTAAGAATTCTCTGCAGCAAATTCAAATTGTCCACCAGCACAAACTCAACAATTCTTCACAATTAAAATCTTCAATAATTAACACTCCTTTGATACCATGTAGAAATTATATACAATATGCATGTATATATCTAGATTCTATTGATCTAACAATATTTATCATCCTGCTAAATACATAATCCTTCCATTGTTAATCTTTTGCGGAAATTTAAAAACTCAATTGCAAACACATGAAGCAATAAAAAAAATTCGCACATAACACAGTTATTTAATGGGAAAGCTTGAATCAGAAAACCCCAAATATCATATATCATGTATCATGGAGATCATGTAACAATCTCATACAAAGATTAGTACATCAAGCTCTCAGTACAATCAATCGTAACACACTAATAAGAAGAAATATTCAAATCCATGCACTGATTTCTTGCCACCTGATAGCCTGCCTCCACTGTGCCATCCCTGCTAAAGAAGAACCCTGAATGAATTTGAATCTACCTTTCTTGCATTGCACAATCCTCATTGGCAACTCTAATGTGTGTGTGGTGCAATCAATGCATCACTATAGTCACAACGGATAGTCCATCTTGCCCTTTAACCCACCTCTCCACTAGGTCTCCACTGGAACTAACATGCACTGTAGTTAACTACTGTATTTGTTTAGTTGATTAATGCGTTATTATTTGTGAATTAATTAACTAATTAATTCACTCCACTCTCACTAGTGTATCATTCAGTTAGACTAGATACAACTAGCTCAACTGAGTTTAACTCCATTAACAGAGTTAAATTGAATAACAACTCCATGAACTACTCTTCCAACTCTGTCATAACTTTGCCACTTCAGTTCTAACTGAGTCCTCCATGCATGAACCACCAGTAAACCCTAGGAATTGCTTAATTTCTTCAGCCCACTGATTTTCAAATCTGTACATTGAAATTAAGGGCTCCAAGAGAATAAGTTGATGTTTATTTTCGGATTATTATTAAGAGCTAATAATAATCGACACTTCTATTTTTAGATCGACGATATATAAATAGACTTTGCCCAATATTATAAAAATAGAATTTCATCTATTTTTCCAACTTGACCAACCATCCACAAATAGCATCCTGCAACTTCTGAAATATGATCACCATGTCTAAAAATAGACTTACACCTAAAAATAGCCTACGGGCCCACTTAGTGAAGGTGACTGATTTTCACTAAGCTCATCATCTTGTTGAATCTCAACACTGACTCTGCCCATGCTTTTGCATTTCAAAAACTGTCATCATGTCACCTACTACCCAAATTTTCCTCTTCTGCTTGTGCTCGCAGCGTTTAGTCTTTGATTAATAAACTGTCGCAAATGCATACCATTGTTCTGCACGTAGAGTAAGGTCTTTTCTTACCCGAGTCTGCCCTGCGTTTAGAATTTCCTTTGTAACTGCCGTAAGTCAAGACTTTAAAAGATATTCCATTACATTTAAAAACTGTATTGCGTCCGCTTCTTTGTCGCATTTCATCATTCCAACGTTCTACGTTATAATTCGAATTTTCCCTCCGATGCAATTTTTACAAAAAAAACCTTTATACTTTAGCGATAACTTCCATCGCTCCACTTCGTTATTGGACTTCGCACTTCGAAAAATCTTGTTATATTATGATCGCTATCCCTTTCGAGCTTGCAATGTGTGATATGCGAGAGGGTCCCACAGTCAGACTTTAAATACTTTAGATTCGAGCTCTGAACTATATCGCATCTGGTCCTCGTATCACATTTCATATTTCAAAGATTCAACCTTCTAATCCTCCTGAGCTTTGCGATTGCGATTTGCAATATGCGGGCAGCCCTCCACGAGCGATTACGATTTGCGATATGCGATCAGGCCTTCCACATGTGATTGCGATTCACGATATGCGATCAGTCCCTCCACATGTGATTGCAATTAAGCCTCCGAACATTTTTCTACACGTATATTTGCACGACTCTACCCTGACCTATGTGCAATGTTATGAATGCATCAATAAGACCAACTCTTGAACTGTTCTGCACGTGAATAAGCTTGACTTGACCCTTGTTGCACGCTTTTCTTCTTTGCTACTCCTCTGGCTTAGATTACAATTACAATGCTGCTACGTCCCTAATTTTAGTTCCAGTGCACATGTGATGATGATTCCTCGTTGAGCTTGTAGTTATCCTTTTGAGCATGTTGTAGGTCTTCTTGAAATTTTAATAATTGTTTCTCAACAACCTTGAATTGCTCAGAACCTCTCTTGACTTATAGCTGAGTCAAATTATGCTACAACAGATCACAAAGATGATTCTCTTCTTATCTATTTATCTTATATATACTATTACATTGTAGGACTACATATTCAAAATACCATGGTCCAAATACCATGGACTCCCTAAAAAAAGCAAATATGGTCCCAAAACCATTGATCCCTTACAAAATCACGAATTTTTACAAAAGGGAGGGGCTTCAAACCACCCCGAAGCCCTTACGACACTGCATGGTCCATTTAATTCTTAAAATATGCTCTATTGTGCGCTCCATTGTGCGCTCTACCCAAAAAAATGCAGAATCTTTGCTAAAATATAGGCCAAGTTTGGCCGCACTCAACAATTGAGAAATTGGAGCATAACCATACTTCCTTTAGCTGAGGTTTAATCTCAATGTTGTCCCCCCTCTATTTTTCCTTGAAATATTTGTACTGTAGAGTATTTTGATTCATGAATTCAAAGCATGCTTGGGGATCCATGTGAAGGATATAAAACTATGAAAAAAGTGGAAAGAGGAGAAGAGCCCCACTTTTTGAGTCAAATGGTTAAATACAAATCATATATTGCTCAGATCACTATCCATCCCAAAGCATCCACTTCCCATAGAATCTTTGGTGGGTTAATGAGGATGAAAATTAAGCAAACGCTTGCCCCCGAAAAGTCAAGGTCAATAAAGTGCACTTTATAGATCAATGACTATGATGGATTCTTGGGGGTTGGGCCTCATCTCTAAGATCACCCAAGCACCCTGATGGAGGAAGACAAATGGCCCTGCCACCTTTCATTCCATCATGGTGACTACATCAGGAGTTGAGACCACCTCTAAAAAGGCATGGAAGGCAAGCACAATTTTTTTTGATGCATCATCCTCTTCCCTTGCTTTCCACCCAATACGACTCTACCACGTGTATCTCCCAAGTCACCTCCTCATTTTCCCACCCATAAAATTTCGTATATTGACCGTTAGGATTAAAATTGGTCTATTTCAAATCTATATACTTCCTTATACTCTTCCTATTCACAACACCATTCACCTAACTTTCGATCAATGTAGAGACCACCTTGCACCCACATCATCCAATTTATTCCGGTAACTAGGTAATTCACCATTATTTTTCATCAAATAATTGTCACTATGATTAAATTAAAGAAAACTAAACCCAAAACCCCAAAGACAAAATATCCAACACCCTCGAGCCACATGGAACCCTTCATGGACACAAAGGAGGAAATTCACGACTCTTTTTCCCCTCTAAACCTATCAGACATTTGTTTCAAATTCTATGGCCACTACCTGAACAAGGAAGACCCCTTTCAAGTTGTTGAGTCAGGACTATATTATATAATCACCTAAATGGTATACCCTTTTCTAGAATTTTTTTCCTAGCTTATGGCCACCTATGTCAAGGAGAAGAAATGTTGTATTTCATCCACTAGGGAAACAAATCTAGAAGTTACCTTGGAATTGATAAAAAATGCCTTAATTTACATGAAATCCCGCAATTTGGAGAAATTTACAGAGACCACTCTCTTCTACAGTTACTATGCAATCTTAGTATAGAGAAAAAAGTCATTCTATATCTAATCTCGGCTCTAAACACCTAATTACACATTATTCAATTCAGAAACTTTTCCCATTTCCTTGTTTTCAAAAACCGTGCAACTCATTTTGTCCATTATTATTTTTTTTTTGGTGCATATGAAAAAAAAAATGTCTCCGAAGAATCCCTGGGGTTTTTACATACAAAGATGAAGCCAGATGTTGTCATTGGCATTCCTTTTTCTCTAGATGAAGCAATCAAGTTCCAATGCAACCAATTTTACCTCATCTCCTACTTCTGATATTATTCTATGGTTGTCTACCTTTTCTTGTACACCCATGTGGAAGAATTCGATTATTTATGCTTGAGAATTATAAAGACCAAAAAATAGAGCAAATTTGTAGTTGAATGGGATAATGCCTTGAAGAGTAAACCCAACAATGAAGGGTTTTCACAATTAATTTTCATTTTCATGGCCACTAATTACAAGATTATAAAAAATTCCCCCCCTCCTAGAGTCTCGCCCCAACATAAACATATTCTTCAACTTACCAAGGATGCCAGGGTGGGTGACTCGTACTTGTTTAAAGGCTACATTGAAATCAAGGTATCTGGGTATGAACTACCTCATTACCAGATGCATGCATTTATTCCCATGAGGATTTTTTCTTTGGAATTCATCATGTAGAGCCTAAACAGAGACCAAATCCATTTTTTCCCAACCAAAAAGTGTTATATGTTCAATCTTCAAATGAATGTACGTCCCTTTATTGTGAAATTTAGACAAGCATTCCAACAAGTTGATATTAGGTTAAAGGAATTAAGATTTCAATTAAGAGAGATTTGGCACAATTATCCTCATAGTATCATATATAGTAAGAGGAGGGAAATTAATTCCTTTGCTTATGAACATGAGTCTAAACCTGCGATATAATGGTAAGTTAATTTGGTAATTTTTCTTATCAATAAAAAGATGGAGGTTGATAATCTAGCCACTAAGGGGAAAACTTAGAAAATGAGCATTGGTGAGGCTAGAGATACAATAATGGAGGAAGAATAATCAACAAAGAAAGCCAAATTGTAGGAGCTGAATTATGAGGAAATTGAGGTAAAATTTGCTCAAGAAAATCTAGACCATCTAGGTTTCTAAGTACTCTTAGAAGACCCTTAGACAACTACCACTTCCAATTCAACTGAGGTGGCAGTACTTAGCTCCTTGGGGAGTACATAAGCAACAAGTCCTAAGTGGGATGAATGGAAGGTAACAGAGGATAGGAACAATAAATTTAGAGATGAAATGGTAATGTAATTGGCCTTCCATTCAGTGCCATATCAGACTAGGCTCTTGGATGCCATGGATATGGAGAGAAATAAAATCAAGATTTCCCTATACCACCCTTTAGTGTAGTCCATTTCATCTGGACCACAATTCATGACAATAAATTTATACTTAGACATGGCCAATATAAATTTTTAGGAAAAGACCAATTTACATAAGAAAGAGAGAGAGATGATTTACAGTGAGTTGAGCAAGGGAGCTGTTGAGCCCTAAAGATGTCTTTTTCTTTCACCAAATTTCACTTCATTTTCTTTGTCCTTTATCAGTTATAGGCTTAAAAGATCAATAGGATTGATTAAAGTCACTTTAAGAATGCATACAATGATTGAATTACTATACTTTCGTGGTTTTGTTGTTGTAGTAATTTTTGACTAGACTTAGCTACATAATGCAGCCATTCTGTAGCTAGTCGCCTATTCCGCAGCTATCTTCATGTTCACATAGGTTACAGGTGTCACTTAAAGGAAAAACGCATATGGTTGAATTTCAGAACTCACCTACATCATTCCTTGCCCTCTACGAAGTCTGAGCAAAAATCTGCAAGTGGTTATGCACGTGGAGGAAACCAAAACTAAGAAGTAGATTCCTACCAGGACAAGGACTCTACAGATGTCATCAGCAAAGTACGAGGCCTCCACAAGAGTTATAATTTGATTTTAATTGAAAAATACACTTATCCCTATTTCTTCTCCAGGGCAGTTATGTATCTCTCTTATAAGAATAACTCGAGAAACCGAGAGACAGTTAGTTAGTTGATGTTTTATTGTTAAGTTGTCCAAGACCGTAATACTCTGTTTTTGAAGCGTTTTCCTTTAATGAAAGAAGAAAAAATTTAATACATGATATCAAGCAATCTTGAGGAGATTCGTGTGCTAATCTGGTGGTAGAGGGCCCCTACTGCCCGAGAGGCTCTGTGCATATTGTTTAGATAAGTAACTTTAGCTCTGTTTCGTTCCTAATTAAGGCAGTTTTCTGAACTTTATGTTTTATGCTCACTTACATCGAATGTTACAGCCAGTCTTGTTCTTATGAATTGTTCCAAAATATCACTAACGCTGAATGAGATAGAACGGTAGTATTTCAGAGATTAATTGCATTGTAGTTCAGCTATAGTATTTCGGAGGTTAATCGCATATTAGTTAGGTTTTGTTTAATGTATTTTAAGTTTTAGTAGCTAGTTGTATTCTAGTTCTGTTACATTAGACTTAAAGGCCTTCATTATTTACAAACTGCTCTTGTTCTTAATCTCTGCTAATACATCATTATCATAGGAACAAGAATTGGTAATGTCATTTTTAAGTCTTGACTGTTCTGCAATTTCTCATAATTTTACAAACTGCCTTTTTCCAAAACTATTCCAAAAGATTTCTAACCCTTGAATGAGGCTTAATAGTGACATTTTGAGTTGCAGAATGGATTAATTTTAGTTTCATAAGTTAATTTAGAGTAGGGTTCCTTACTATGTTGCAGATACTATTTTCCAAATGTGTTCCAACAAATTTCTAACTATGGATGAGATTTTCTCTGTGATATTGTAAGTTGTTGTTTACTTAGAAGAACCTCATTGCATTAAACTTATCCTTTTCTCAAGTTGTTCCAACATACTTCTAATGAAATGAATTGGACTGAGTTCATGTTATGAGTTATTTTTCTTGTTAAGTTTTGCAATCTGTGAATTAGCATTTTCTGTTCCTAGGTGCTATACATAGTTTAGAATAGATTTTGCTCTGTTTAGTGTGACCAATAACTTCTCTTTGCCAACAACTTAGTTCTTTTCCTCTTAGCATAAAAACAAAAAACCAAAAACACTAGAAAAACACTAAACACAACGAAGTAGCAAGCAGATACCTAGGCACATATAGTGCACTTCACTTCAACAGTTTACTAGCCCTGGTTGACAATTTATGACATCAATTTAGGAACACTAAGTTGAGCAGACATTTTGGCGCCGTTGTTGGGGAAGTGTAACTAGGTAGCCTTGTTTCTTACCTCCAAAAAACAATGATATGCGTAGAGAAAGAGACTCAAGGGGTAGATTCATAAGAAACAAAAGCTTGATTCCTAGAACACCACTTGTTCCACCAAGACCAAGAGGCAGCACACCTCCAAATCAAACCCACATCCCATACTCCACCGATCATAGACTTCCAGAGGACTTAAGATCAGACATTCCATCAGAAAGAACTTCCACTTCATCCACTGAACCTGTCTTAGAAGAAGATTCAAGGACCCCTGCTAGAGACCTAAACTTTTCCACTTCCACAGGAGAATCAACCATGGCAAAAGAAAAAGGAGGAGTCTTTAATGGAGAACATACACTATTTGGAGGGGGTAGAGGTAGAGGTAGAGGAGAAGGGAGTAGAGGTGTAGAAGGAGAAGGAGGTAGAGGTGAAGAAGGAGGCAGAGGAAGAGGTAGAAGGGAAATGGGAAGCTCTTTTGGGTTTCCTATAGTAGATGAAGAAACCAATGCAACTATGAAAAACATTTCACCCTCTGTCCTTCCAAAATTTTATGGACTCAAAAGTGAAGATCCTGAAACCTTCCTATTTGAATTTTAAGTCCTATGTAGAACCTATGATTAATTACAAGATGCTCAAAAACTTAAACTATTCCCTTCAACATTGAAAGGAGCAGCATTAAAATGGTTAATGAGTTTGATCAACAGTTCTATTAGGACATGGGAAGACATGAAACATGCATTTCTAGAGAGTTATTTGGATTACTGTATGCCAGTCAACCATAAGGAGGAAGTGTTTAAAATGCTACAAAAAGAGGATGAAAACCTAGAAGATTTGTTGGAGAGGTTTAACTGCAACATCAAAAGAGCAAAAATGGAAAAATTAGATCAAGATACCTTGAAAGCTCTCTTGTTGAAGACAATTAGGGATGAATGGCTAGATATCATTAATATGATGGGAAAAGGGGATATATCTCAGCTCACATTACCTGAAATATTTGAATTATGTATCAACCTTTCAAGAGGGAAATCTAAAATTGTAAAAGGACCAAGAGACCCTGCTCTTGCAAGGGCAAGTAAGTCTGCTTCTGAGATAGTGAGTAGGGCAGAAATAAGACATATGCTTGATGAATTAAAATCTTATATTTTAGGGATTCTTAGTGAACAAATAGACACCCTTAAATTACAAAACAAGCAAAAAGCTGAATCTGATGCCTTAGCAATCTTTTGTCCCAAATGTAGAAAGAAGCATGCCCTGAGAGAGTGCCCTTTGGATGAAAAATTAGTAGAGACTTGTGTAATTTGTTCAGAAAAACATGAGACCAAGAGTTGTCCTTCAATTCCTGGTCTTAAAGCTGTCTTTCAAGAAGAAATCCCTACAAATTCCACAGAATCTCTCAATTTTGTCTCTAGGAGGCCTTGGCAAGGACCTCAAACACAAGGATTCCATGATCAGTTGTATAATCAACCCCCACCAAATTGGAATTCTTGGCAACAACCTTGGTCCCAATTCAAAAATCAATCTCAAACTTGGGCACAAGGAGCACAAAATACCTATAGAAGATACTCTCAGTACTATCAATATCCACCATCCTATCCACCATATCCACATTTCCCTCAACAAAATCTTCAACAAAATCCTCAACAGAATCCTCAAAATCCACAACATCAAAATTCACCACTTCCTTTACCATTTCCTCAGAAAACAAATTAGTACCCAAACCATACCAAACCCAAACAATAAAAATCCTCAAAACACATACATGATAGAATACCAACAGTTTCCAACCTATTTGATCACTCCTTTAGACCTTAATGATGTTCAACTTAGGTCTAGAAGAATACTTGAAAAGAAGAAACCTTCTGTAATCATACAAGAACAAAAAAACTCTGAGGAAGATTCTCTACGGGTAAATAAAAGTCTTGAAGAAGACACATCTTTTCAAGACCCGAATATTGAAAAATTAAAACAAAAAGAGCCAATAATTTCAACTCCTATATTAGAGCATCCATCAACATCTATCTCTACACCTCCCTTTCCAGAAAGATTACAAATTGATAGGGGTGTAGAAAAACAAATTATGGTGCCTAATTATGATTTCCTAGATGAGTTGAGAAATGTTTGTATTAGGATCCCATTATTAAAATCTATTAAGGAAATTCCAATTTTAGCAAAAACAATAAAGGACTTGAGCATGAAAAAACAGGAAAAAGAATCAAAGAGACAAAAAAAATTCAACTGGCAGGAAAAATGGCAGATATCATGATGGGTAAGATTGCCATTCCAAAGTATCTAGACCCAGGAAATCCAGTTGTTAAAATACACATCAATGGAACTGAGATCCAAAACACACTTATTGATTTAGAAGCAGCAATCAATATCATAAGTAGAAAAATCATGGATAAACTGAAACTTCCTAATCTTCTTTTTACACCCACATTATTACAATTAGCAGACAAATCTGTGATCAAACCTGATTTGGTAATAGAAGACATTCCAGTGTCCCTAGATTCTTGGGAGTATCCTGTGGATTTTATGATCCTAACTCCTAAGAATAATCTAGGAGGGCATCCTATTATATTAGGAAGACATTGGTTAGCTACAACTCATGCTTTCATTAGTTGTAGATCCGGTGATATGTACATCTCTAGTGGTAGTTCAACCAAGAAATTTACCTTGTATCCTCCAGCAAAGACAAATACAGAATTAGGTGATACTCAATGGATTGAGGATGAAGAAGACATACAACCTCTCTTCACAATTTCAGAAATTAGTGAAGATAGCCAGATTCTAAATACCTTGGAAAATTTTGAATCCTCTGCGGAATACAAACATGAACAATTTCAACAAGAATCCAACATTGAGTTTTTATCATCAAGACATATGTCTCTTTACTCCATGGATAAATTTGGCAGCTCTACAATTGAGATATTTCCAGGCAAAAATTTAAACATAAACAAGAACCTAGAGAAATCTCAACAAGAAGAGCTAGGCAAGATATTACAGAGACATTCTTCTGCATATGCATGGGAGTACACTGATATGAAAGGGATAAGCCCTAAGACTTGCACTCATCACATCTACATAGAGGAAAATTTTAAACCAATCAGACAACCTCAGAGACGGATGAATCCAAATCTTAGGGAGATTTTTAAAGAAGAATTGCAGAAATTGTTAAATTTCAACTTTATCTATCCCATTTTAGATAGTCAGTGGGTTTCTCCTTTGGTAATTGTGCCAAAAAAAATGGTAAATGGAGGGTATGTATTGAATACCGGGAATTAAACAAAGCTACTCTTAAAAATCATTTTCCCCTACCTTTCATAGATCAGGTGTTAGATACATTAGCTGGAAAAAAGTACTTCTCATTTTTAGATGGGTTTAGTGGTTATAACCAAATTCAAGTAGCACCTGAAGATCAAGACAAAACCACATTTACCTGTCCTTGGGGTACCTATGCTTACCGAGTATTGCCATTTGGACTATGCAATGCACCCGCAACATTTCAAAGGGAAGTACTAGGAATATTTTCAGATCTAATACATGATTGTGTAGAGGTATATATGGATGATTTCACAGTTTATGGAAACACATTTGAAGAAGCCTTAGCAAACTTGGAAATTTTTTTAAAGAGATGTAAAGAAGAAAATCTTTCACTAAGTCATGAGAAGTGTTTTATGATGTTTACTAAAGGAATTTTTTTGGGGCATCACATTTAAGGGGATGGGATTAGAGTTGATGAGTCAAAAGTTGAGGTCATATCTAACTTATCTATTCCAAATTGTCAAAAATATGTTAGGAGTTTTCTAGGATTTATAGGATATTATCGAAGGTTTATAGAAAAATTCACCAAGATAGCATCTCCACTTCTCAAATTACTTACCAAGGACTGTGAATTCAAGTGGAATCCTGATTGCCAGTTAGCCTTTGAGACCCTGAAAACAAAAATCTCTGAAGAACCTATTTAAGGGGACCTAACTGGAAGTTACCTTTTCATATTTCAACAGATGCCTCAGTTACAACTTTAGAAGTAGTATTGGGACAAAAAGACTTGATTCCTTATGCCATCTACTATACAAGTAAAAATTTGACTTTTTCAGAGTTAAATTATACTGTAACTGAAAAAGAGTTCTTAGCTGTTGTTCATGCCATAAATAAATTCAGACACTATATAACAGGCTATGAAACTTTTGTTCACACAGATCACTCTACAATTAAATATCTAATGAAAAAATCAATTACTAATGGCAGAGTCATAAGATGGTTATTTCTTTTATAGGAATTCAACATTACCATTCTAGATAGGCCTGGGAAACAAAACACAGTAGCTGATTTCCTATCTAGACTCCAAAACATCAAAGACAATACTCCAGTTGAAGATCAATTCCCCGATGAATATCTTTTTGCAATTTCTACTCAAACTCCTTGGTTTGCTGACATTGCTAATTATTTAGTTTCAGGGAAATTTCCTTCAATAATGAATGTAAGAGACAAAAGAAAGATCATTTATGACAGTGCAAAATATTCATGGGTTGCTAATGAGTTATACAAAACAGGTCCATATTTTATCATTAGGAGATGTGTTCGGGAAGATGAGATGCCTGAGATCCTCAAGGCATGTCATGATGAACCTTGTGGCAGACACTATGCTGATAAAAGGACAGCTTATAAGGTCCTTCATTTAGGATACTATTGGCCATCCCTTTTTAAAGATGCTAAAGAGTATGTCCAAAGGTGTGACAGTTGCCAAAGGGTAGGGAAACCTTCTCCTTCAGATGAGATGCCATTGTAGCCTCAGGTACATATTGAACCTTTTGAGAAATGAGCTTTAGATTTTGTAGGACCTATTAGTCCTCCATCAAGAAAAAAGAAATATATATTAGTTTGCACTGTTTATGTTACCAAATGGGTAGAGGCCAAGCCATTACTTTCTGATACTGAATTATCTATAGTCAATTTTATTTTTGAGGATATTTTTACTCGTTTTGGTGTCCCAAGATAAATTGTTACAGATCAAGGAGCTCAATTCACATCAAGGCTAGTGGAACAAATGATGGAGAGGTACAAAATCAGACACAGAAAATCTACTCCCTATCATCCACAAGCAAATGGTCAAGTGGAATCTAATAATAAGGTCATTGAAGGGATCCTAACAAAGACTGTTCATTTACATAGAAGAGATTGGGTAGACAGGCTTCCTGAAGCCTTGTGGGCCTATAGAAGTACATGGAGAAGCACAACAGGTCATACTCCTTATGAACTTGTTTATGGAAAACAAGTTTTGTTTCCCATAGAGTTTCAGATTCAAACTTTTAAAATGGCAGTTCAGCTAGGACTTGATCTAACAGAGGCACAAAAGCACAGATTGGAGCAGATTAATGAATTGGATGAGATTAGACAAGATGCAATCCAGAAAACAAGTATAGTCCAACAACAAAGGACTAGATGGCATGAGAAGTACATCAAGGAAAATAAATTCAAAGAAGGTGATTGGGCCCTCTTGTTTGATTCAAAGTTCAAAGATTTCCAAGGTAAATTCCAAACACATTGGCTTGGGCCATATGAAATTATGAATTTTTTTTATAATGGAGCAATAAAAATCAGGACAATAGATGAAGAGAAGGTCACTTTTCTTGTAAATGGTCATAGATTGAAGCTGTATCATAAGCCACTTTCAAGAGAAGAATTTGTCAAGAGATTTCAGGGAAATAGTGATGTGAAGTTAATGAAGAAGAATTCTTCTTCTTCATCAACTTAATTGAATTTTCTGAATTCAAATGATGAAAAAAAAAAAAAAATAAAGAAAGAGAAAGAAAAAAAAAAAAAGGTATAAACATGAAAACTAATCACTGATTAGCATGTTTATACAGAAAAGATAAAGATAAAATCAGAATCCTTCTGACACTTTAGCTTTTCAAATTTGTTCTTTTCCTGCAAGCAGCTATCACAAAATCATAAGTGCAGACCCATTTTATATGTCATATTCCACTTATGATCCATTTCACTCCATCATGTCTCACTTAATTCATACTTCATTCACTCCATTTCATGGTCCATCTCAGATTTCTAAATTTGATCTCTTTCTGCAATTGAGTATTACAAATCATAAGTTGCAGACAAATTTTTATGTTTCATTCCACTTCACATTTGTGATTCATTCCATTCCATTATATTTCACTTCACTCATGCTCCATCCCACCATATTTCATGATCCATTTTAATTCATTTCATACAACATTCCATCCATGTTTCAAATCATTTCATTCCATGTTTCAAAGCTTTTTACAGGTATATTCTGCAGCCAGACATTCTGTAGCTAGATATCCTGAAGGCAACTATCCAGCAACCACTTGTTCAGCAGAAAATTGATCCTGCACACCTATGTCAACAAGAAAAATCAAAGGGATTATGAAGACTGAAGGATCAATGATTTTAAAGGAAGACAACATATTAAAACCACAAAAATCAAAGGAAAGGCTAAGGTAAAGTTGTGAAATTATTATGATAACAGATTATGAAATTTATAGTATGGTTAAGTTATATGTATGTTTCATAAAGTTATTTTAATTATTCATATTGATCGAGCTTATCATAAAATCCTTGGACAAAATCCCTTCCATTCCGCCATACCAAATCATCATGTATTAAAAATTAACGGTTAGTAATGAAGTGACCTATTAGGTCACGTCACTAATCCAAAATATTCAGTGATGATTTTGAAATTCTCATGTGATTTTTCCGTAGTCTTTTCCTCCATGACAGCTCTCAAACTCATTAATTCGTGTGAATTACCCTCACCGTATTTCACTCATCCCATAACCACTTCATGCCATCTTTCTGTAGCCAATTCCTGCTGCATAAATAGAGAAGTCATCTTTGAGGTGAAAACAACTCTCTACAACCATTTTTATCGTGAATAGAAGAGAAATAATGGAATAGTAAATTGAAGGTTGAGAAAAGAAGCCATGGGTCTCATTGTAAAGTCCGAACCAGTTGGAACCAAATACTTAGAGGGTTATCCACAGATTAGAGAGATGCTACAGCAGGTTGGGTGGTTACAATTCTTGGAAAAGTGCAATGGTTTTCATAAGGAGGTAACCAAGACATTTGCACAGTCCTTCAACGGGTCAGAAGTTGAAATAGGAGATGTCAAGTTCACTATTACAGAATCCTTCATTGCAGAAGCAACAAAATTACCAAGGCAAGGTGAACGATGGTTCAAAAACAAGGAATTTCACAATGAGGCATGGAGGCAGATGCTCAAAACACCAGGTATGGATATTTCAGTTTTCAAGAAGGGAATTCCTAGCTCAACACTGAAGAATAAATGGCGAAATATGTTGCTCATTTTGAAAAAGTTTATAACTTGTGAGGGAAGGTTTGGTACCCTATATTTTTATCACATTCGGCTTATGATGAATTTCCTAGATGAAGAAATCAATTTACCCTTTTTCTTACTTCATAGCCTAAAGAGAATGGCTTCTAATGTCCATAGGAGGGTTCAATTTTTAGAAACCACCTTGTATCACCATGGCCTAGTTAAAATCCTAATTGAGCATCATTTGAAAAAGGTGGGAGACAATTGGGATGAGTTCCTCTTGAGGAATCACTTTGAAGAACCTAAAGAAACTCCATCTGAAGGCAAACTTGCAAGAAGAAGTAGGAGAGGAAAAATTTCCAAATCTGTTGAAATTAAAACTGGTAAATCCATACAAGAAGATAGTGAGGAGATTATCTCTAAGAAATTGGCTGAAATTAAGAAGCAACTTAAAAAGGAAAAGATAATAAGAAAGTATGCCAAGGAGAGAGGTGAGGGACCATCTAAACTAAGACAAAGCCATAGGCTTAGAGGCATATTGAAGAAGACAGGAGTTAAGCAAACAAGCATCATAGACATTGAAGATGAAGAGACACCAACTGAGAGATCTCATGAGTACCAGTATGAAGAGGATCTTGATGAAGGAACTCCAGAGATAGACCCAACACAACAACAAATCTATAATTATGTTGAGTCATTAGAAAAGAGAGCCTCAGAAAGCAGAGGAAGAACTCCTAGTCCACCAGGATCTGCAATTGAAGTACTAAGAAGAGACAAATATGAATTAGAAGTACTCAATAGGAATATAAAGAATGAAAATGAAATTTTAAGGGAGCAAGTCGAACTGAAGAGTAACATGAACAGTGAAATGGGTGAAATCGCGAAGTTGGGAAACACTTTTTGGCGGACGGCTAGAATTTGGGAGAAATTTTTAATTTCTCGTCCGAGAAAATAGTCAACTCTATTTCTCGACCGAGAGTTTTAAAAACTCTCATCCGAGAGTTTTATTGGGTTTAACCGGAGTTAAAAATCTCTCGAACGAGAGTTATGCATTTTCTCGTCCGAGAGTTTTATTGACGGAAACTCTCGGGAAGACTTTCGGACGAGAGTTTTAAAAACTCTCGGATGAGAGTTTTAAAAACTCTCGGATGAGAGTTTTAAAAACTCTCGGATGAGAGTTTTAAAAACTCTCGGATGAGAGTTTTAAAAACTCTCGTATGAGAGTTTTAAAAACTCTCATCCGAGAGTTTTATTCCTATAATAAAACACAAAAATTATTAAGTTTTTAGAATTGGTACGTTATATAATTTAAATAGTACTTTATTAAAATTAAAAAATGATAAAAAATAATAAAATTATAATTTTATTTTAAATTAATTTATTATTATTAATGATAAAAAATACATGAAGATTTAATTAAATAAAATTTGTTACAATATTTTGTAATATCAATGTTATATAAAAAACTAAAAATATTTTTATATAAAACTAATTCATATATTAATATAAATAAAATAAAATTCTAAAACATAAATCAAAATAAAAACAACTATATATAATTTATATAATATTTTTTTTGAAATTAATGAATAAATTTAAATTTAAAAAACAATTGACTAAATGAAATGAGGTGATAAAGGAGACAATGCATAGCACCTTAATATCGTTATAAATTCTTGGAAATCTCGAGAAATTTTTGAAGTGAGATGAGCTTCTTGGAATGGGTCACTTTATCTTCCACTTCAGTTTCACACAATTAACTTGAAAGGAAGTCTATTTTCCTATGTATGGATGTAAGGGAATGAACAATATTATTTGAACATTGAGTGAGATGCCCTTCTTGGAATGGGTCCTCCTATATTCCACTTTAGTTTCACAAGATTAAATTGAAATGAAGTTTATTTTCCTAGGTATGGATGTAAGGGGATAAAGAATATTATCCGAAAAGGAAATGAATGTTAAGTGTGACATTCTAAGCAGAAGTGTATGGGATTGGAGAATTATGTTATTGCATAAAACTAACCCTTGACCCCTTAACCCTTGACCCATAACCCTTGACCCCTTAAACCCTAATTCCTAACCCCTAAACCCTTAACCCCTTAAACCTTAAACCTCTAAACCCTTAACCCCTAACCCATTTACCCCCACTAAACCTCTAAATCCCTAACCCATTTAACCCCTAAACCCTTAACCCCTACCCCTAACACGTTAACCCCTAACTCATTTAAGCACCTAAACCCCAAAACCCCTAACTCCTAACCCCTAAAATACTTAACTGCTAAATCCCCTAACCCCCTAAACCTCTAAACCAATCCTAACCCATTTAACCCCCTAAACCTAAAAACCCCTAACCCCTTAAACCCTAATTCCCAACCCATAACCCTTGACCCCTTAAACCCTATTTCCTAACCCCTAAACCCTTAACCCCTAACCCCTTAAACCCTAATTCCCAACCCCTAACTAATTCAACACCCTAAACCCCAAAAAACCTAACCCATTTAAGTGTTTATTCCATTTAACCCTTAAAACCCTAACCCCTAACCCCTAAAATCCTTCACTGCTAAATCCCCTAACCCCCTAAACCTCTAAACCTATAACCCATTTAACCCCCTAAACCCTAAACCTCTAAACCCTTAACCCCTAACCCCTTAAACCCTAATTCCCAACCCCTAACCAATTCAACACCCTAAACCCCTAAAAACCTAACCCATTTAACCCCATTAACCCCCAACTTCTAACCCCTAAAATCCTTAACTGCTAAATCCCCTAACCCCCTAAACCTCTAAACCAACCCTAACCCATTTAACCCCCTAAACCCTAAACCTATAACTCCTTAAACCCTAATTCCCAACCCATAACCCATTCAACCCCTTAAACACCTAAACCTCTAACCCATTAACCCTTGACCCCTTAAACACTAATTCCTAACCCTTAACCCATTTAACCCCCTAAACCCTAAACCTCTAAACCCTTAACCCCTAACCCATTTACCCCCACTAAACCTCTAAACCCCTAACCCATTTAACCCTTAAACGCTAAACCTCTAAACCCTTAACCCCTACCCCTAACTCGTTAACCCCTAACCCATTTAAGCCCTTAAACCCCAAAACCCCTAACCCCTTAAACCCTAATTCCCAACCCATAACCCTTGACCCCTTAAACCCTAATTCCTAACCCCTAAACCCTTAAGCCCTAATTCCCAACCCTAACCAATTCAACACCGTAAACCCCTAAAAACCTAACCCATTTAAGTGTGGATTCCATTTAACCCCCAAAACCCTAACCCCTAACCCCTAAAATCCTTCACTGCTAAATCCCCTAACCCCCTAAACCTCTAAACCCGTAACCCATTTAACCCCCTAAACCCTAAACCTCTAAACCCTTAACCCCTAACCCCTAAAACCCTAATTCCCAACCCCTAACCAATTAGACACCCTAAACCCCTAAAAACCTAACCCATTTAACCCCATTAACCACTAAATTCTAACCCCTAAAATCCTTAACTGCTAAATCCCCTAACCCCCTAAACCTCTAAACCAACCCTAACCCATTTAAACCCCAAAACCCAAAACCTATAACCCCTTAAACCCTAATTCCCAACCCATAACCCATTCAACCCCTTAAACACCTAAACCTTTAACCCCTTAACCCTTGACCCCTTAAACCCTAATTCCTAACCGGGCTAACCCATTTAACCCCCTAAACCCTAAACCTCTAATCCTTTAACCCCTAACCCATTTACCCCCACTAAACCTCTAAACCCCTAACCCATTTAACCCCTAAACCCTAAACCTCTAAACCCTTAACCCATACCCCTAACCCATTTAAGCCCCTAAACCCCAAAACCCCTAACCACTTCAACACCCTAAACCCCTAAAAACCTAACCCATTTAAGAGTGGCTACATTTAACCCCCAAAACCCTAACCCCCAACCCCTAAAATCCTTCAATGCTAAATCCCCTAACGCCCTAAACCTCTAAACTTGTAACCCATATAACCCCTTAAACCCTAAACCTCTAAACCCTTAACCCCTAACCCCTTAAACCTTAATTCCCAACCCATAACTCTTGACACCTTAAACCCTAATTCATAACCCCTAAACCCTTAACCCCCTAAACCCTAAACCTCTAAACCCTTAACCCATAACCCATTTACCCCCACTAAACCTCTAAACCCCTAACCTATTTAACCGCTAAACCCTAAACCTCTAAACCCTTAACCCCTACCCCTAACCCGTTAATGCCTAACCCATTTAAGCCCCTAAACCCCAAAAACCCTAACCAATTCAACACCCTAAACCCCTAAAAACCTAACCCATTTAAGTATGGATTCCATTTAACCTCCAAAACCCTAACCCCTAACCCCTAAAATCCCTCACTGCTAAATCCCCTAACCACCTAAACCTCTAAACATGTAACCCATTTAAGCCCCTAAACCCAAAAACCCTAACCAATTCAACACCCTAAACCCCTAAAAACAGAACCCATTTAAGTGTGGATTCCATTTAACCCCCAAAACCCTAACCCCTAACCCCTAAAATCCTTCGCTTCTAAATCTTGTAACCCCCTAAACCTCTAAACCTATACCCCATTCAAGCCCCTAAACCCTAAACTTCTAAACCCTTAACCCCTAACCCCTTAAACCATAATTCCCAACCCATAACCCTTGACCCCTTAAACCCTAATTCCTAACCCCTAAACCCTTAACCCCCTAAACCCTAAACCTCTAAACCCTTAACCCCCAAACCATTTACCCCTACTAAACCTCTAAACCCCTAACCCATTTAAACCCTAAACCCTAAACCTCTAAACCCTTAACCCCTACCCCTAACCCGTTAACCCTTAACCCATTTAAGCCCCTAAACCCAAAAACCCCTAACCCCTTAAACCCTAATTCCCAACCCATAACCCTTGACCCCTTAAACCCTAATTCCTAACCCCTCACCCCTTAACCCCTAATCCCTTAAACCCTAATTCCCAACCCCTAACCAATTCAACACCCTAAACCCCTAAAAACCTAACCCATTTAAGTGTGGATTCAATTTAACCCCCAAAACCCTAACCCCTAACCCCTAAAATCCTTCACTGCTAAATCCCCTAACCCCCTAAACCTCTAAACCTGTAACCCATTTAACCCCCTAAACCTTAAACCTCTAAACCCTTAACCCCTAACCCCTTAAACCCTAATTTCCAACCCCTAACCAATTCAACACCCTAAACCCCTAAAACCCTAACCCATTTAACTGTGGATTCCATTTAAACCCCAAAACCCTAACCCCTAACCCCTAAATCCTTCACTGCTAAATCCCCTAACCCCCTAAACCTCTAAACCTGTAACCCATTTAACCCCCTAAACCCTAATCCCCTAACCCCCTAAACCTTTAAACCAACCCTAACCCATTTAACCCCCTAAACCCTAAACCTATAACCCCTTAAACCCTAATTCCCAACCCATAACCCATTCAACCCCTTAAACACCTAAACCTCTAACCCCTTAACCCTTGACCCCATAAACCCTAATTCCTAACCCCTAACCCATTTAACCCCCTAAACCCTAAACCTCTAAACCCTTAACCCATACCCCTAACCCGTTAACCCCTAACTTCTAACCCCTAAAATCCTTAACTGCTAAATCCCCTAACCCCCTAAACCTCTAAACCAACCCTAACCCATTTAACCCCCTAAACCCTAAACCTATAAACCCTTAAACCCTAATTCCCAACCCATAACCCATTCAACCCCTTAAACACCTAAACCTCTAACCCCTTAACCCTTGACCCCTTAAACCCTAATTCCTAACGCCTAACCCATTTAACCCCCTAAACCCTAAACCTCTAAACCCTTAACCCCTAACCCATTTACCCCCACTAAATCTCTAAACCCCAAACCCATTTAACCCCTAAACCCTAAAACTCTAAACCCTTAACCCCTACCACTAACCCGTTAACCCCTAACCCATTTAAGCCCCTAAACCCCTAACCCCTTAAACCCTAATTCCCAACCCATAACCCTTGACCCCTTAAACCCTAATTCCTAACCCCTAAACCCTTAACACCTAACCCCTTAAACCCTAATTCCCAACCCCTAACCAATTCAACACCGTAAACCCCTAAAAACCTAACCCATTTAAGTGTGGACTCCATTTAACCCCCAAAACCTTAACCCCTAACCCCTAAAATCCTTCACTACTATATCCCCTAACCCCCTAAACCTCTAAACATGTAACCCATTTAACCCCCTAAACCGTAAACCTCTAAACCCTTAACCCCTAACTCCTTAAACCCTAATTCCGAACCCCTAACCAATTCAACACCCTAAACCCCTAAGAACCTAACCCATTTAAGTGTGGATTCCATTTAACCCCCAAAACCCGAACCCCTAACCCCTAAAATCCTTCACTACTAAATCCCCTAACCCCCTAAACCTCTAAACCTGTAACCCATTTAACCCCCTAAACCCTAAACCTCTAAACCCTTAACCCGTAACCCTAAAACCCTAATTCCGAACCCCTAACCAATTCAACACCCTAAACACCAAAAAACCTAACCCATTTAACCCCATTAACTCCTAACTTCTAACCCATAAAATCCTTAACTGCTAAATCCCCTAACCCCCTAAACCTCTAAACCAACCCTAACTCATTTAACCCCCTAAACCCTAAACCTATAACCCCTTAAACCCTAATTCCCAACCCATTACCCATTCAACCCCTTAAACACCTAAACCTCTAACCCCTTAACCCTTGACCCCTTAAACCCTAATTCCTAACCCCTAACCCATTTAACCCCCTAAACCCTAAACCTCTAAACGCTTAACCCCTACCCCTAACCTGTTAACCCCTAACTTCTAACCCCTAAAATCCTTAACTGCTAAATCCCATAACCCCCTAAACCTCTAAACCAACCCTAGCCCATTTCACCCCCTAAACCCTAAACCTATAACCCCTTAAACCCTAATTCCCAACCCATAACCCATTTAACCCCTTAAACACCTAAACCTCTAACCCCTTAACCCTTGACCCCTTAAACCCTAATTCATAACCCCTAACCCATTTAACCCCCTAAACCCTAAACCTCTAAACCCTTAACCCTTAACCCATTTACCCCCACTAAACCTCTAAACCCCTAACCCATTTAACCCTAAACCCTAAACCTCTAAACCCTTAACCCCTACCCCTAACCCGTTAACCCCTAACCCATTTAAGCCCCTAAACCCCAAAACCCCTAACCAATTCAACACCCTAAACCCCTAAAAACCTAACCCATTTAAGTGTGGATTCCATTTAACCCCCAAAACCCTAACCCCTAAAATCCTGCACTGCTAAATCCCCTAACCCCCTAAACCTCTAAACCTGTAACCCATATAACCCCCTAAACCCTAAACCTCTAAACCCTTAACCCCTAACCCCTTAAACCCTAATTCCAAACCCATAACCCTTGACACCTTAAACCATAATTCCTAACCCCTAAACCCTTAACCCCCTAAACCCTAAACCTCTAAACCCTTAACCTCTAACCCATTTACCCCCACTAAACCTCTAAACCCCTAACCCATTTAACCCTTAAACCCTAAACATCTAAACCCTTAACCCCTACCCCTAACCCATTAACCCCTAACCCATTTAAGCCCCTAAACCCCAAAACCCCTAACCAATTCAACACCCTAAACCCCTAAAAACCTAACCCATTTAAGTGTGGATTCCATTTAACCCCCAAAACCCTAACCCCCAACCCCTAAAATCCTTCACTGCTAAATCCCCTAACCCCCTAAACCTCTAAACCTGTAACCCATATAACCCCCTAAACCCTAAACCTCTAAACCCTTAACCCCTAACCCCTAAAACCCTAATTCTGAACCCCTAACCAATTCAACACCCTAAACCCCTAAAAACCTAACCCATTTAACTCCATTAACCCCTAACTTCTAACCTCTAAAATCCTTAACTGCTAAATCCCCTAACCCCCTAAACCTATAACCCCTTAAACCCTAATTCCCAAACCATAACCCATTCAACCCCTTAAACACCTAAACCTCTAACCCCTTAACCCTTGACCCCTTAAACCCTAATTCCTAACCCCTAACCCATTTAACGCCCTAAACCTTAAACCTCTAAACCCTTAACCCCTACCCCTAACCCGTTAACCCCTAAAATCCTTAACTGCTAAATCCCCTAACCCTGTAAACCTATAAACCAACCCTAACCAATTTAACCCCCTAAACCCTAAACCTATAACCCCTTAAACCCTAATTCCAAACCCATAGCCCATTCAACCCCTTAAACACCTAAACCTCTAACCCCTTAACCCTTGACCCCTTAAACCCTAATTCCTAACCCCTAACCCATTTAACCTCCTAAACCCTAAACCTCTAAACCCTTAACCCCTAACCCATTTACCCCCGCTAAACCTCTAAACCCCTAACCCATTTAACCCCTAAACCCTAAACCTCTAAACCCTTAAACCCTAACCCTAACCCGTTAACCCCTAACCCATTTAATCCCCTAAACCCCAAAATCCCTAACCAATTCAACACCCTAAACCCCTAAAAACCTAACCCATTTAAGTGTGGATTCAATTTAACCCCAAAAACCCTAACCCCCAACCCCTAAAATCCTTCACTGCTAAATCCCCTAACCCCCTAAACCTCTAAACCTGTAACCCATATAACCCCCTAAATCCTAAACCTCTAAACCCTTAACCCCTTAAACCCTAATTCCAAACCCATAACCCTTGACACCTTAAACCATAATTCCTAACCCCTAAACCCTTAACCCCTTAAACCCTAAACCTGTAAACCCTTAACCCCTAACCCATTTACCCCCACTAAACCTCTAAACCCCTAACCCATTTAACCCTTAAACCCTAAACCTCTAAACCCTTAAACCCTACCCCTAACCCATTAACCCCTAACCCATTTAAGCCCCAAAACCCCAAAACCCCTAACCAATTCAACACTCTAAACCCCTAAAAACCTAACCCATTTAAGTGTGGACTCCATTTAACCTCCAAAACCCTAACCCCTAACCCCTAAAATTCTTCACTGCTAAATCCCCTAACCCCTTAAACTTCTAAACCTGTAACCCAGTTAAGCCCCTAAACCCCAAAACCCCTAACCAATTCAACACCCTAAACCCCTAAAAACCTAACTCATTTAAGTGTGGATTCCCAACCCATAACCCTTGACCCCTTAAACCCTAATTCCTAATCCCCAAACCCTTAACCCCCTAAACCTCTAAACCCTTAACCCCTAACCCATTTACCCCTACTAAACCTCTAAACCCCTAACCCATTTAACCCCTAAACCCTAAACCTCTAAACCCTTAACCCCTACCCCTAACCCATTTAAGCCCATAAACCCCAAAACCCCTAACCCCTTAAACCCTAATTCCTATCCCCTAAACCCTTAACCCCTAACCACTTAAACCCTAATTCCCAACCCCTAACCAATTCAACACCCTAAACCCCTAAAAACCTAACCCATTTAAGCGTGGATTCCATTTAACCCCCAAAACCCTAAACCCTAACCCCTAAAATCCTTCACTGCTAAATCCCCTAACCCCCTAAACCTCTAAACCTGTAACCCATTTAACCCCCTAACCCCTTAAACCCTAATTCCCAACCCCTAACCAATTTAACACCCTAAACCCCTAAAATCCTAACCCATTTAAGTGTGGATTCCATTTAACCCCCAAAACCCTAACCTCTAAAATCCTTCACTGCTAAATCCCCTAACCCTAAACCTCTAAACCTGTAACCCATTTAACCCCCTAAACCCTAAACCTATAAACCCTTAACCCCTAACCCCTTAAACCCTAATTCCCAACCCCTAACCAATTCAACACCCTAAACCCCTAAAAACCTAACCCATTTAACCCCATTAACCCCTAAATTCTAACCCCTAAAATCCTTAACTGCTAAATCCCCTAACCCCCTAAATCTCTAAACCAACCCTAACCCATTTAAACCCCTAAACCTATAACCCCTTAAACCCTAATTCCCAACTCATATCCCATTCAACCCCTTAAACACCTAAACCTCTAACCCCTTAACCCTTGACCCCTTAAACCCTAATTTCTAACCCCTAACCCATTTAACCCCCTAAACCCTAAACCTCTAAACCCTTAACCCCTACCCCTAACCCGTTAACCCCTAACCTATTTAAGCCCCTAAACCCCAAAACCCCTAACCCATTTGACCCCTTAAACCCTAAACATGTAAACCCCTAAACCCTAAACATATAAACCCCTAAACCCTAAACATATAAAACCTTAAACATATAAACCCCTAACATATAAACTCCTTTATAGTCGTTAGAAAGCTAGTCGTTATTGAGTTAGTTATTTAATTATTTGTTAAGGAGATTAAATAATTATTAGTTAATTAGTTATTAGGGGATTCTTTAAGTATTCAAGAAAAATTAAAAAGGTTAAAGATAATATTAAATTACTTATTAAAAATATTTAATTAAAAACAATTTAATTATTAAAATATTTCAATATTTTTATAAATATTATAATTATTTTAATAACTATTTAGATTAACTAGAAAGTATTACAAATTCATATCTAAAAAGAGGGAAATAAATATCTTAAATTAGATAAAAAGGATAAAGAAAGAAGAGGAAATTACCCTAAACATATAAAACCGTAAACATATAAACCCCTAAAACTTTTGATTAAAACATTTAATAAAACTCTCGGCCAAGAGTTTTCTAAACTCTCATCCTAGAGTTTTCAAAACTCTCGGCCTAGAGTTTTCAAAACTCTAGGACGAGAGTTTAGAAAACTCTAGGCCGAGAGTTTCATCGGGTAAACTCTCGGGCGCAAACTCTCGTCCGAGATTTTTTTAAACTTTCGGCCAAGAGTTTGGCCGTGCGTTTAAATGTAACTTTAGGCGGGTTAAACTCTCGGTCGAGAGTTTTATAAATTTCTCGTCCGAGACATTATCTCGGCCGAGAGTTTCTGGTCAACGAAAAACACAGAAAATTCTGCAGTTTTCAGGAACCTGCAACTTTGGAGGGGCATAACACCTACAAAAACAAAATGTTATATGTCAGACAAAGTACCATTAGATTCATCTTTGAATCTAGTTTCTGATGATATGAGATTTGTGGAGTTTCATTAAAAAATTCAATTTTTTATTAATTTTTTACTAAACCGTGTCACTGTGGAATTTCATTGTTCGAAAAATTGCACTGAATGAAAATTCAATAACTTTCAAATGAGGACACCAAAAAATTCAAAAAAATCATACTGCACTTCCTCTCCCTGTCTACTTCAAAAGGGTTATCTCATTTTTCTTATTGACGATCACATTGAAAAGAAAATCAAAGGATGATAAAATGTACTGAAACATCACTGTTTTTTTGTCTTCGTCCATTTCAAAAAATAATAAAAAATAGTGATTTAATCCGAAAATTACCGAACAATAGTCTGTGCACTAGTGCAATATATGCAGATTATGATGCTATGGTTTTTTTCCAAAAAATGAATAACCTTCCCTAAAAAAAGTAAAGGATTATAAAGTGACTATTTATGTTTGCCTGAAAATTTCAAGTATATGCAGTTAGTAAACAAGAAATTTACCCCTCTATATGCCAATATTTTTTTTTTTTTAAATATGGGTATGGAGGTAAGACAATTCTCTACAATTCTTGTTTTTATGTCAAAGCATAATTTGCAATAAAAATATGAGTTTAGTGGAGTTGAAGTTGAAAAAAATAGAAAATTACAATTTTCAACGTCAAAAAAGGGCAAAAAGTGTTTCCCAACTTCACATTTTCACCCTCCTCGTCTCCGCAAATGGAAAAATTGTACAAGGCTAGTGAAAAGCTAAAGAAGAAAAACAAAAAGTTGAGCAGGGCACTTATAAATTTGAGATTCAAGTTGGTCATAAGGAAACCTAGGATGCCATTGAACACCAAGCAAAGTAGAAAAAAGAGGTTAGATGTCCTAGCAGAAGTTTCAGAATACATGGATTGATTGCATGAGGACATGCAAAAGTTTTGCAGTGGGGGTATGTTGAGCCCCAAAGATGTCCTTTTCTTTCACCAAATTTCACTTCATTTCCTTTGTCCTTTATCAGTTATAGGCTTAAAAGATCAATAGGATTGATTAAAGTCACTTTAAGAATGCATACAATGACTGACTTGCTATACTTTTATGGTTTTGTTGTTGTAGTAATTTTTGACTAGACTTAGCTACAGAATGCAGCCATTCTGTAGCTAGTCGCCTATTCCGCAACTATCTTCATGTTCACACAGGTTACAGGTGTCACTTAAAGGAAAAAAACATATGGTTTAATTCCAGGACTCACCTACATCATTCCTTTCCCTCTACGAAGTCTGAGCAAAAATCTGCAAGTGGTTATGCACGTGGAGGAAACCCAAACTAAGAAGTAGATTCCTACCAGGACAAGGACTCTACAGATGTCTTCAGCAAAGTACGAGGCCTCCACAAGAGTTATAATTTGATTTTAATTGAAAAAGAAACTTATCCCTATTTCTTCTCTAGGGCAGTTATGTATTTCTCTTATAAGAATAACTCGGGAAACCGAGAGATAGTTAGTTAGTTGATGTTTTATTGTTAAGTTGTCCAAGACCGTAATACTCTGTTTTTGGAAGCGTTTTCCTTTAATGAAAGAAGAACAACTTTAATACATGATCTGAAGCAATATTGAGGAGATTCATGTGCTAATCCGGTGGTAGAGAGCCCCTACTACCCGAGAGGCTTTGTGCATATTGTTTAGATAAGTAACTTTAGCTCTGTTTCGTTCCTAATTTAGGTAGTTTTCTGAACTTTATGTTTTATGCTCACTTACATCGAATGTTACAGCCAGTCTTGTTCTTATGAATTGTTCCAAAATATCACTAACACTGAATAAGATAGAGCTGTAGTATTTCAGAGATTAATTTCATTTTAGTTCAGTTGTAGTATTTCGTAGGTTAATTGCATATTAGTTCGGTTCTGTTTAATGTATTTTAAGTTTTATTAGCTAGTTGTATTCTAGTTTTGTTAAATTAGACTTAAAGGCCTTCATTATTTACAAACTGCTCTTGTTCTTAATCTCTGCTAATACATCATTATCATAGGAACAAGAATTGGTAATGTCATTTTGAAGTCTTGACTGTTCTGCAATTTCTCATAATTTTACAAACTGCCTTTTTCAAAACTATTCCAAAATATTTCTAACCCTTGAATGAGGCTTAATAGTGACATTTTGAGTTGTAGAATGGATTAATTTTAGTGTCATAAGTTAATTTAGAGTAGGGTTCCTTACTATGTTGCAGATAATCTTTTCCAAATGTGTTCCAACAAATTTCTAACCATGGATGAGATTTTCTCTGTGATATTATAAGTTGTTGTTTACTTAGAAGAACCTCATTGCATTAAACTTATCCTTTTCTCAAGTTGTTCCAACATACTTCTAATGAAATTAATTGGACTGAGTTCATGTTATGAGTTATTTTTCTTGTCAAGTTTTGCAATCTGTGAATTAGCATTTTCTGTTCTTAGGTGCTATACATAGTTTAGAATAGATTTTGCTCTGTTTTAGTGTGACCAATAACTTCCCTTTGCCAACAACTTAGTTCTTTTCCTCTTAGCATAAAAACACAAAACCAAAAACACTAGAAAAACACTAAACATAACAAAGTAGGAAGCAGATACCTAGGCACATATAGTGCACTTCAGTTCAACAGTTTACTAGCCCTGGTTGACAATTTATGACATCAATTTAGGAACACTAAGTTGAGCAGACAAACCTCATTTCAGCAGACGTCGTGAAGCAGTTGGGCTTGTTGACCACAGCTCACCCACATCCATACACCATCAGGTGGCTTCACCAAGGATGAGATCTCTGCGTCAGTCAGCAATGTCGCCTTCCCTATAGCATCAAGCCCTTCACTGATGAGGTATTATGTGACGTTGCTCCTATTGATGTTTTTGATGTATTATTAGGACAACCATACTTGTGGAAGCGTCATGCTGTGTATGAGTCTCGACCTCGTGCTGTTATTGTTACTTTGGGAAATAAGTTGTACAGGATACTAGAGGTACCACCTCCTGCCGCTATCTCTTTGGTTACTGCAAAACAATGCAGTAAGCTCATTTCCCAAACCAGGAAATTCGTTTTCCTGATGATCCGCCCCCAGGGCAAGAAGAATACTGTGGCCACGACCTCCAGACATGGCTCCTCTACACAACAACAACAAATGGATAAGGTTGTGGAGGAGTACGGGGACATATTCACCTCACCTGCTGTGGTACCCTTCGCACCGCGAAGTCACACCACTATTCGACCCTATGTGTGCTAATACCCAATGGACCGATCTATCAGCGCTTTGTTCTGGAGAACGATGAAATCAAGAGGCATATTTAGGAGCTGTTGCAGAAAGGTCACATCCGACAAAGTTCATCGCCCTGTGGGAGCCCGATCATGTTGGTACAAAAGAAGGATGGGACGTGGAGACTCTATATTGACTATCGGGCGCTGAACAAGATCACTGTCTGGAATAGGTACCCGATCCCATGGATTGATGACCTTCTGGACCAAATAAAAGGTGTAAAATATTTCAGCAAGATCAACTTGAAGTTTGGGTATCACTAGGTACCAATTGAACCCTCCGATGTGTGGAAGACTGCCTTCAAAGCCAAGGAAGGCCTTTTCGAATGGCTAGTCATGCCTTTCGGGTTGATTAATGCTCCTGCAACCTTCATGAGGATGATGGACGACATGTTGCAGCCATTCACCAACTCATTTGTAGTGGTATACTTGGATGAAATTCTGATCTTCAGCCAAACTTGGGAAGAGCACCTTCACCACATCCGACAAGTCCTCCAAACACTGCGGAAACACAAGTTGTGTGCCAATTTGGAGAAGTGCACTTTTGGCATGACCCAAGTTCAATATCTGGGATATATTATTGATGAAAGGGGGGTGCATGTGGATCCAACCAAGATCCAAGTCATTCTAGATTACGGTACCCCCAACCACTATAACAAGAGCTTCACAGCTTTCTAGGTCTTGCTAATTTCTACCGAAGGTTCATGTTGGGATTCTCTCATATCACTTGGCCCTTGAGTCAAGTCACCAAGGGAGGAGCGAGAGAAAAATTCTTTTGGTCGGAACCTCAACAGAAGGCGTTCACAGAATTGAAAAATCACCTCTGTTCTGCCCCAGTGCTCACATTACGAGACTTGCAATGGCCATTTGAGATAGAGACAGATGCCTTTGACTATGATATTGGGGTAGTTCTTACTCAATAGGGACATCCAGTGGAATATCATAGTGAGACATTGTCTGAAACAGTTCGCAAGTATCCCACTTATGACAAAGAAATGTATTACATTGTGTAAGCTTGTCGACAATGGAGGCATTACAATTTGGGGAAGGAAACAATCATCCACACAAACCACCGGCCCCTGCAGTTCATACAGACACAAGGGAAGTTACGGAATGATCGCCATTAGAAGTGGTCCACATATCTGCAACAGTTTCATTTGAACATCAAGTACAAGAAGGGTAGCACCAATAATGTTGCAGACTGCCTCAGCCGACCACCGAGCATGGCGCTCACCACCGTTCTCAAATATTGTGGGCACAAGACTTCTGATTGGCTGCTTCTCTATGAGAGTGACCCAGAATTCGGCCACACTTACAAGGCACTCTTAGGGGGTACGCAAGTTCCAAATTTTCACCTCCAAGATGCTCTTTTATGTCACCTGGGACACCTTTGTGCTCCTCCAAGTGAGCATGCCAAGATGATATGGGAAGCACACTATAGTCAAGTCGCTGGGAATTTCGGGGTCAAGAAAACAGTAGCTGTATTGCAGAAATATTTCTATTGGCTGAACCTTCGAAAGGATGTCGGGAAGCACATCAGATCCTACACTGCCTGTGCCATTGCCAAACTGACCATCAAGAAGCAAGGCATATATACTCCACTACCTACCCCTAGTCGACCTTGGGAATCCATCTCGATGGATTACATGTCGGGCCTGCCTTCTACTAAGCATGGAAATGACTGTGTTTTCATGGTCGTCAACAGATTCTCGAAGATGGACATTATGGTGGCCTGCAAGAAGAATATCACAACAGAAGCCACTGCTAAACTCTTTTTTGAATGAGTGTGGGTGCACTTTGGGATCCCACAGTTTATCATATTAGATCAGGATAGCAGGTTCCTCAGCACATTTTGGTCCAGCCTCTGGTCAATGCTAGACACCAAGCTCACCAATTCCACAGCTTTCCATCCCCAAACATATGGCCAGATAGAGGTCGTCAACAGAATGATTGTACATATTCTGCGCATGTACAATTCAAAGCATCCACGCACATGGGATGAGAGCCTCCCCTATGTACAACATAGTTATAACCGGGCTCTCCACAGTTCAATCGGCCATAGCCCCTTTCAGGTGGGCTTGGGATTCCAACCACTATGTCCCATTGATGTAGCCATGCCATTTGTGGCTACTCAGGCCGATTCGTCTCATGTCCAGTATTAAATTGACGAAGCAAATAGCTTCATCGAGCACATTCAACACATACACCAACAGGTTCATGAAATATTGGCCAGAGCCAATGATAAGTACAAGTAATGCCATGATCAACACTGGGTGCCACACAACTTCTAGGTGGGCAACAAAGTATGGTAGTTCGAAACGCGTCTGTTCCAAAAATTCCTTATGTGATTTCCCGGAAGATTTATGATTAAAAAGTATGGATACATTTGCAGAAGGAGCGCCTCACTGGACCCCACCGCAAGCTTCGCCCGCTCTGATACGGGCCGTATACCATCACCAAGGCTGTAGGGAGCAATGCCTTCGAGCTCAGTATTCCACCATTCCTTGGTCTGCACCCAGTATTCAATGTGGACCGCCTTTGTCCTTACTTCCCACCTCTACTAGACACCTCTGACATTGCAGAACAACTCACACCAACAGAGTTAAACCCAGAATGCATGGAACAGGCCACCAGAGATTGTATCATGGACATGCAAATCAAGAACACTCGCCAACAGAAGATCCAACTATATTGGGTTGTCAAAGCTGGCCAACTCCTGCACCAAGGAAAGTGGTTCACCGGGGACCAAGTTTAGGAGAAATTTCCTCATCTCATATAGGAACTTAATGCAATGGGGACCATTGCTTCCCAAGGGGGGAGGAATGATCCAGGTGGATCTTGGTGGTCACCTGCCTATTCCACTTGGGGCCCCACCATTGTCTCTTTCAGTTTTTTTAGTTTGGGCACAACTTACTATTTTTAGCAGTTTTTCGGGTGCTGAACTTCTGGAGCCATTTTGAGACCCTAAACGATATATTTTTGGGAAAATAGGGAGCAACATGTCCATGGACTGATGTTTCTCACTCAAAATTTGTAGTCCTCGGATAGATCATTCTAACGAGATATGGTACGCATCAAATGGAGATCGTATGCCAAAGTTACGTCCCTAGGAAGTTGAAACACCAATTTACCCAAACGGGGCCCATAGTTTTGGCGCTTCATCTCCTAGGGTTAGGGTTTTGGCTGTTTAGTATTTCCCAATGTTTCTAAATAATAAATAGGCCCTCGAGCCTCATTGTAACTCAGTTCATAGGCCTGTAGCTGCCACATCTCTTCTCAGAGATAGCTACCAGCACCCTAGCTAGTTTTATTTCCATTCTATCTGTAAGCAAATTTCAGTTCTTTGATATTAATGAAATGAAGTGTTATTTCCGCTGCATATTTGTATTTATGGTTATATGTTTATTCTTTTGTGTTCCTGCATAAATCTGGATCAGTGGCTTACTTAATTTGTAGGATAATATATGGTGTTGGGCAATGGCAGATGCTCTACAGGTAAATACTGTAGTATTCTGATGTGATGCCTCACGGTTCACACCTCAGATGTAAGAGAATGGAAAAATACACAGGAAGTCCCGCTACAAGTTCTTTTATATGGTATTGATGTGTTGTGATGTATGGTGCGTGATATTTTATTTCCTGTTCTTTACGTTCGAGACAACTACTGTAGTAGTCTGATGTAATGCCTCATGGTTCGCACCTCAGATGTAAGAGAATGGACCAATACACAGGCAAGTTCGGCTACAAGTTATTTTATATGATAGTGATGTGCTGTGCTGTATGGTGTGTGATATTTTATTTTCCGTTCTTTACGTTTGAGACTACTACACACTATATATCTGAGGAGATTCTCGGCCATGGAGGGGAAAACCAGAATCTTTTGCCGCTGAAACCCTAGGCACCGAAACCCTTCCTGAAGGCCCTGAAAACCGCAGAAAATAACAATTATCCATGCGGTGGGAGGTAAATTTATGTCCACAATTTTCCCGCAAATTTTAATGAAGACATGCTTAAAGAATGCTGGCGACTGAACCTGTGGACAAACATGTGTAAATTCACATCAAATTCCAGGCTTGGCCCTCCCCTGGAGATTACCAAGGGTGTTTTCTCGAATACTGGATGGTTTGCGACGAATCAATTCGCTATGGATTTTATTTTCCACAACAGGATGAAGCAGTATGAGTGCCTGATGAATGATTTGTCAATGGTCGCGGCTGTGTATGTCCCCTTTTATGCGGGTCTCAATATCTTGAGACATCTGTGGGACTATAATATATCTGTTAGAGATGTTGTTTCGCCACAAATCATGGATTGGTTAGTTAGTAGGTCGGAATGGGGTACCAATAAAGGGCATGATAATTTTCTTGTTGGGAGAAGAATAACTTGGGATTTCAGAAGGCTTATTGATTCCAAGACTGATTGGGGAAACAAGCTTCTATTTTTGCCTCCTATGAAAAACATGACCATGCTAGTCGTTGAGGGGAGTCTGTGGAATCAGAACGACATGGAAATCCCTTATCCCACATACTTCCATCCTGCCAATGATTCCGATATCATCGAATGGTAGAACAAGATGCAGGGCATGAATCGACCATCGTTGTTTTCCTTTGCTAGGCCCCTCACCCCGACATACCAACATCGATCATGGGGAAGATCATGGATCAATGCAAAAAATTGAATGTAGGTAATCTTTTGGAATGTGATCTTGGTGAGAGAAAATGTGACTCACCGAGTACTATTATGAAGATGTTCAGGAGTCTGTGTTCTGCTTGCAGCCCCAAGGTGATTCGTATACGCGCAGATCCTTTTTCGACTCCATGTTGGCTTTTTGTATTTCACTCTTGTTCCATCCTAGTTCTGCATATGTCCACTATATCTATCATCTTCCAAAGAAGTATTCAAATTATTCGGTGTTTATTCCAGAGGACGACATCCAAAAGAGAAATGTTAGCATAGGGCAACAACGTTGTCAACTAATCCCACAAGTATTGGGGAGCATTTGAAAAAAGGTATGGCGTAGGATGACCTGCACAAACATGTATGGCAGAGGATGGAGGATGAGTTGCAGAAATAGGAAAAACAGGTATGGCGGGTGCAAAAACAACAGGTATGGCAGAGGATGAGCCACAGAAAAACATGGAGACATGGAAAAAAGTGGGTTGAAATGAATGGACATATGAAAAATTTTCATTACTTAAGAGGACAAATATACATGGAAAAATTTAATTGGATAGAAGGGCGAATTTGAATAGTGTTTTCCCACACCCCAAGTCAACAAAGAAAATGCCAAACAGCGTAAATATTCTAAAATTTAGAATTTTTTTCCAATATAAGGAATAGTTGCATATCAATAAAGCCCTCAAAATTCCAAAAAAAAAAACCAAATATATTTTCTCTATAAAATCATTGTTAGATAATGCCCTGAAATGGTAACCACTTTACTTGAGGTCAATTTGATGAGATTCGCCGCGTATGGTAGCTCAGGGAAAAAGCAATGATTCACATATGGTATATGCTAATCTATTTCTAGTAGAGAGGGTCGTATTAACAGGAAGGATGAGAACCCCGTAGAAACACCCTTTTATTATAAAAATGCACGTTTCATTAGGGTTTAACTGGGAACAAAAAGAATAGTGCTAGGTATTATATTTTTTTTATCCCAAATAAAAAAAAGGAAGGAAGGACCATCTACAGAAATCAAACTCGACTGAAGGAGCTAACCTTTTCATAAGCACTTTCACCCCTGAATTGATTGATCCATAGCCAACATGCTAACCAGTCGGTCGATAAAGAAAACATGAGTCTTTATAGTGTGTATATTAATAAGATGCAAGGCACGTCCGCTTATTTAATTATGGATTATAGTTTAAGTAAAATATTGCTAATATTTTATTATTTCAAAGTTTCATTGAATATTTTCATTAAATTTGATAGTCCATTTTCTACAAGTAAACAATGATCATAACACATCTCATAAAAAATGAATGTCAATATTTATTACATCTCTAATATAATGCACTATTGAAAATTTATCAGATAATCAATAATTATAGTTTTTAATAATTTACAAGTGTAAGATTATAATGTTTTTTAATTCTCATATTTTCTTATAGTTTGTTTTCTTGGTAAGTACATTGTACAACATGAATAATTTTTTTTAATTCTTATATTTCTTCATAGTTTTTTTTGGTAGGTATATTGTACAACACGAATCTTTGAAGTATTTATAAGAAATTTTTTAATTTCTATTTGTTTGCATTTTTTATTATTTTAGGTATTGATGATGATGATGATGATGATGACAACGATGATGATGATGATGGTGGTGGTGGTGGTGGTGGTTGTCGTAACCATGAGTGAGACCAATGCGGTCTATTGGACCTTAAGATGGAATTTCAGTTTGATTCTTCAAAATCTTGGTTCCATGGTCAAAGGAAATAAGTGCTCCAAGATAGCTATAGATAGATTGGATTAAAAGGTCGAGAAGATTGGAAGTGTGACAGATGGTAGGGAATTGAGAGCGAATGTGAGTAAGAGTCAGGCAGTCTAAAAGGAAGTGTTTTTCATCTTCCACCTGCTTAAAATCGCAGATTTGACAGATTCTATTTTTCCAAGGGGTCATGGAAATAGATAGCCCCCGGTCTCACTCGGAAGCTCATGGGAATTATCATCATCATCAAAACCCAAAGTATTTACGTACTCTTTTGACGTACCCTTCATAAATAACATAAGAAACATTTAATTGAGATAAGCATTGAAAAACTTAAGAATTTAAAGAAGTTCACATTGCAAATGGCTAGAGAAATTAACAAATAGTTGCATGTGTTTTCTCATGGATATCAATATTTCTTGAGCTATAGTTTCATTAATGTATTTGGGTAGTATATGTCAACTCTTGGATTTACACAAGTAAAAAATCCAAGGTTGACATATAGTGCCCGAGTGAATTAATGGAGCTATAACTCTAGAAATATTGGTTGTCCTCTTCTGGTGAAGCATATGGATATATTGATTCTTTGAATAGTAATAAAATAATTGCAAAATAATTTCAAAACCTAAAGCATTTGCGTTTGAGGTACACACATCATTAAAATATAGAAGGTGGAGTATAGGGGAAGCATGTACATAAATAATGATTACAAAATAAGACTTATAAGAGTTGAATGAATTTGATTTTAAATAAATAAATTTATATATTATAAAAAAATAATAAAATTTAATTGCTAATGTTAAACTATAGAGCAATTGTAAAAAAAACTTTGGTCAAATAAAACTAATAGTTAGTTAATACAAAATTCAATACTTTATACATTGCGTGAGACATAATAAAAACAAGCTACATAGTAGCGAGTACATGCGGCTTAGTTTAAATATAGATAAATTAAAGTGAGAAATTATGAATATTTGACAAAATGGAAGCCTATATAACTGCATGTAGAAACATGAAACCAAAACTAGAAGAAAAAGAAGTAAAATTGAAAAACAAGAGATTAGAAGAAAAAAAAGAGCTCAGTCAAAATCTACAATAATAACTTATATTTTTTTATGATTACAAATAAATATTTAGAAATATTATTTTATAATTTTAAAAAGCACCCTAGTCATAGTCAATTAAAAAAAAATTGTCATTCCATGACCTTCACTTTTAACATTATAAAAAAATAGAAATCCAATCTATTTATTTATCAAAAAAATTTAAATCATATTTAAAAATAAAATTGAATATAAAAAATCTAAAACCAAAAAACCAAAAAACCTTGAAATTCATTAATATGATAACACCTTCTCCTATATTTCACATGAATAAAAAATAAGAATTATTCCAAAATATATTAATGTTTCCACTAATTTAATGATGGATCATAGTTTAAATAAAAAATTACTAATATTTTATTATTTAAAAATTTCACTACATTAAATTGATAACCTATTTTCTACAAATAAACAATAATCATAATATATCTCATAACACATCATATATCTTAAAACACAACACATTAAAATGTCAATATCCATTACATATATAATATAATGCAATATTTAAAATTTATTAATCATATTTTGAACTAATTTATATATATAAAATTCTCATATTTTTTAATTCTCATATTTCCTTATAATTTGTTTTTCGGAGTAGATACATCGTACAACACCAATTATTAATCCCTCAGATTTCCTCGTAGTTTGTTTGATTACAATATACAACACCAATTTTTGACATATTTATGCGAAACTTTTTAGTTCTTATATACAAGCTGCAATATAATATCAAAACCCCAAAGCATTTGGGTACACAGCAAGCAAGATTTAATTGAGATAAAAATACACACAAAAGGATTTGATATGAGAGTGTGGATGACCCAGGACTCATTGAAAGACTAGAGAAGTTAAAGCAGTCCACGTTGCAAATGGCCAGCGACATTAACAAACATTTATGTGTCTTCTTGGTAGGGCATATGGATATTTTGATTCCTTGCATGGTAATAAGATAATTGCAGAATAATTTCAAAACCCAAAGCATCTTTGTTTGGCTTAGACATAATTAAAATATCGACTGTGAAGTATAGGGTATGTTTGTACCTAAATAATAATTACAAAATAAGATTTATAGGCAGGCCTGGAATTTGACGTTCATATTTTCCATTTCGGAATGTATTTGACAGCTACTCGAAAATTTTAGGCGTCGGCTTTTACATGCAATATAGATCAGATGTCCATCAAAATGACCTCAAATTTCAAATTGAAACCATCAAAATCTCTGGTAGACTAAAATCCTTTGCAGCAATGATTTTTATGAATTCTCTATACCAACGAATAAATTTATTTGTTCACCTGCTGCCATTACAAGCTTTGCTTTAAGTTTTTGTGTGTTTGGCCCTTCGGGTAAGGACAATGGCATTCAACGCTGCAATATCAATATCATATCTAACATGATCACTCACTAGGGCACTTAATTGGAAACTTAGTGTACTGTTATCAAGAGAGACACAGTTGTCAAAGTATATGAGACAAAGGACTGCGTTACCAGATGTGTGAATAATAGTTTCCTGCATAATTGAGCTGAAACGTTATCAATATCATGCAACAGGTTTCAGTAGAACTACCAGGAGCTTCAGCCAAAGATCCAACGCCTGTTGACTCTGAGGAGGATTAAGACTTTATTGCTCTTGTGCTGCATCCTTTTGTTTAAGGTTCTTATGTTGCTTCCTTTTTGTATATGATATGGTCTCTAGGTTTGGATATCCAGTATAGACAGATTTGGTATAGGTTGTTAAGACCTTTTATGTTCTGGTTGACTTATTTTGAACTCAGATGGCCAAAATCCCTGGTTTCCTATGAGAAGGTTGAGGTCTAGTTTTGTGTCTTTTGCCCGATTTTATTAATAGAAAATAGAAGGTACCACCTAAGCTTACAAAAAAAAAAAAAAGTTATCAATATCATTGAAATGAACGTGCAATATCTGGATTGGCATTGGAAAGTATTTGAACTTCAAACAAATGAATTCAGTAAGAATATGGGTGAATTAGATTTGAATCTGTTGGATTTTGAAGCATAATTGAAGAAATTAAGCTAAGAAAGGGGAGTAAATCACCTAGCTTGAAAAAGAACGCTGCTGAGGAGCCTGCACATGAAACCTAATAGCTCCCCTCAGTCTGCTCCGCAGCCATGGCCCCAGGAGGGGGCCCCGAGATCAATTCCTCACTCCACATGAGATTCCTGCCTTCAAGACGCCGGTGGCAAGCAGATCCAAGCGCCCAGCAAGCGAAAACCAATAAAAAATTGTTAAAAGAATGGCTACTATCCCAACAGTCGATCTCCCGATTGATGAGCCCTATAGATCAGCCCTAAATCTTACAGAAAGGGGGCTCATTGGACAGTTCATTGGGCTCTGGCCCTCACCCAAAGCTGTCAAGGCCTGGATCCAAAGCAACTAGCCTCCCCTCATCAAATAAGGAATCAAAAGCTTCCTTGTAGGTAAGGGTTTCTTTGTCTTTGTCTTTGAAGCAGTAGAAGATAGGAATCTGATCTTCCGAAATGGCCCGTATTTCATGGGCCCCCAGGGCCTATATATGAATCAATGGACCCCTTATTTTGATCCAAGTCAAGATATTCCCTCGACAGTTCTGTTTTGGGTGTGTTTGCCCCACATCCCTCTCCATTGCTAGAACCCTAAATCCTTAGAAACTATTGGAAACAAATTGGGGAAATACATAAACAGAGCATAAAAGAAATATCAATACTCATGTGTAAGAATCTGTGTAGAATTTGATATGGAAGAAGGCCTTCCCAAGGCTATCAAACTCACGGTAGCAGACTAGTATCACATCCAAGAGCTAAACTATGAACATCTCCCATTTAAGTGCAGGTATTGCCATGGATATGGGCATTTTTCCAGATATTGTAAAAATAAAATAGTGGAAGAGACCGACAACTCAAAGAGGAACAATGGACACAGGTTCAAAGAGCCGCTCCTAACAAACATAACAACAAAACAAAAGGGAAAAGCAAGCCACTAGGAACTACCGCACCTACCTCGGTGGTGCAATGGGCAGAGCCCCTAGGCCCTCCAACAACAGATGCAAAAACAAACCCTTTTGAAATCCTAAGTACTCATGAAGAAAAAATAGCTCCAACAGAAGATGTAGTGGAGGAACCACAACCTAAACCAGCAACAGAAGAGAAAATATAAGAAGAAGTCACCTCAATACAAACTAGATCTTGCAAAGGAGCAACCAACTCCCTATCCTATGAAGAAATGACAAGAAAGAAGCCCCTATAATCCTCTGGATCCTCAGAAGAAGAAAATTTTGAGAGGCCCATCAAAAGAATCGGAAGGAAGTCTTACAGAGAGGCAAGAGAAGAAGAGGTCGAGAAGAAAAAAATGCAAGGCACTCAATCCATGATTGAGATGTATATAGGTAGAAATACTAGACCCAGGCCTCACAAAGGCCATTCCTCTACAATTAAATAATGTGTATAATCTCTTGGAATTGTAGAGGTCTGGGGAATCCCTGAAAAGCGGAAGTTGTGAAGAACCTTATAAAATCTGAATCCCCCAAGATCCTCTTGCTCCAAGAGACCAAAATAGAAGGATTTGCCCTTCTTGATCTGAGTAAAGACAAATGGAAAAAAAGAGTTGGGAAAGTAGTAAGTTCTAGGGAAACCTGTGGTGGTCTTACCACTCTCTAGGAGGTGTTGAAGACCCGAAAATCGGGTCTTCAACAAGGGGGATACCCACCCGGTCTGGATCTTGGTTGGCAGCTCCTTTTCTGTTTGGTATAGTGGATCCGACTGGGGATAATGGGACCAATTTCTCAATATGTGTGTGTGTGTTGAGAATTGATATTTTGTTTCTAAAAGTTTCTAAGTGAAATGCTTTTATTCTAGTTCTAATCTAATAACATGCAATTGTATTCTAATTAAACAAAAATATCTAATTCTAAACTAACCCGGGATGTAATTTTTTCCTTATGCGATCTAAAATGATTTCAAATAACAATTGGTAATAAAGATCATTCAACTGTTATAAGAAAATAATTCAATAAAGATAAACCACTTCGTATAAAAATTTAGACGAAACAGTTGTGAAAAACATATCACATAATAAGCTATTCATATATTAAGCATAAACAAATAGCTACACCGTACAAAAGTGTCAAATGATAACTCAAGCATTCAGGCATTAATATATAAACAACTGAACATAAATATCACTTTAACACAGAGGCGGAAATAGTTAAGAGATAAAAGTACCATTTATAACTAGTTCTACTAATGAGCTCCAAGCAATAATGAATTATCTCTTCTTAATCCAACATCCACTAAGAGTACAAAAATGCAACATCAGTAGTAGATATTGAACGCAGATATCAATAAATCTTGTTCCATTCATTCATCAAAACCTCCTCGGAGGGTGCAAAATTGCATGTTCTGAGGACAAGTTTTTGACAAATTTCAGGACCCTTCCCTAAATGCATGAGAAGGGTTTAAATACTACTAACTAAATCTAAAAATAATTTATTACAAAAATGTAGGATACAGTTTAAATGACCGTCCTCTTTTTAGGCAAAAAATAAAGAGAAACTAATACTAAATTTAAAATTAAAACTTAACAACTAACTACTCGTGAATCTGTTCTTTGAAATTGCAAGTGTTCAACATCGATTTGAGAAGAGTAGGCTAGCCGACTTCAGATTTTAACTGTCCCGTGAAAACAAAATTGGCAAGAGCTGGAGCCATCTTCTCAGAAGAATTGATGATACACTTGAGAGTCATGCACTGGCTGTGTGGTTTTACCAGACACGCCTAGTAAGAATCCTAATTTAACTTTGTTAATATTTTAATCGATTTTGCCTTTTCTTGAGCCTTCTGTCTCCAGTCTGTCTGCAGTGGTTGTGATTTCGGTAGGTACCCTGGAGTAGTTTCTGAGATCATATTTGTCTTGTGAAAATTTTCATTTATGCAATCAATAATATTGATTGCTGTTGTGGCTGCTTCTTCTGCCGCTTGCTCTTCTTTCCTGATTTGTGCATCCCAATTATTAAAGACCATTACTTTGTGATTGCCATTGATTATTGGTGCACTTGTTCTTTTCCCCTCCTCTGTTTCTTGCCAAGATAAATAGTCAGTAACTCTTTTATCAATTAAATCATAATTATGTCGTAAGTCTACGACATGATTAGTGATTTTATCATTTTATTCACAATAAGAGTTCCACTGTGATATTCTTTGGCATAATATTTCCTGTTGCTGCAGTAGTTGATCATTTAAGGAAATAGAATCTGTGATGAATTCTGTAAGCTTGGGATCATCCTTGTGCATCTCTTGCATAACCTGTAGCTGTTTTTCTTTTTCAGCCAAACTGTTCTGATATCCTATCTGCATTTGTTGGAAGTCTTGCTGTAATTTTTCAAGTTGTTTCTGTGCTTCATTGTTGGCGTTGGCTTGTTGTAGTTGTTGTTGCAGAACCTGTACTTGATCTTCTTTTTCATTCAATAATCGTCGTATCTCAGATGCGTTATCAATGGCTACAGAGGCATATGCTCCTGTGATCTGAGATAATTTGGTGATATTTTCAGTTGGATCAGTAGTAGGATCTTGCCATAAGACATCTAATTGTTTTGCATCATGAGATAACACATTTTCCAATTTTCTTTTCTTCCTTTGTCTTCTTACCACTGCCTTGTGTTGTGGACTATAGAATACATGAAGAGGAGGAATTTTCTCTATTTTGAGCATAAGTTCAGAGGATGGGGTAATGGGAATATGTTCCATTTCTGAGACATTGGTAGTTATTCCTGTGACTATATTTTTTGTTTTCTGTACATTACTCACAGGTGTCTGTGTGTTTTGTCCTTCAATATTAATCAAGTCATTGAAGGTCTCACATTCCTTATCTAACTCAGTTCTGACTAATGGTTGCTATACAATGAGAGGGGGAAGATTTAACTGTGGAAAGGTTGAAACCTGTTGCTGTGAAAGCTCCTTTGACTGGGCAGTATCCCTTACTGACCCTTCATTGTTATCATGTTCATTGTCAGACCTCTTAGAATGTTCAGAGGTTTCTTTCCCGGACTTAGACTTGTTTGTACCTGAACTTCCACTGAGACTAATACTGGGAGTTGGTTCCCTTACGGGTTCCAAGCGTAATTTATCCAAAGGGATAGTAGTTAACCTCCTTTCCTTGTATATCTTGAACTCTTGAAATTCTGCTGGAGGAAACCATATTTGGGCTGAATGTAGAACCTCTTTCAGTGTGCTTTTTCCTTGGAAAATGTCATCAAAAAGATCATCTTCTTTATAAAACACTCTTATTTTGACTGCAGTAGTGAAATTTTTAACAATATCATAGGGGTCAAACGGTCTTCTTGGAAACTTGAACAATCGTAAACATGTAATTTTGTTTACTTCTTTGAATGCATGACCAACATCAAATAATGAAAATGCCACACAGGCCAGAGAAAATTGTGGCCAGATAGCCTTCTTTTTGTCCTTCAAATCTTTAGTCAAACCTCCTTCTCCGCAGGTTTGATAAGCAATTTCTCGTGCCATGAGTTTATCAGGAACATACAAAGGTAAAACATGAGGGGAAGCAAACCTTCCAAATATCCTAACATATGTAAACAATTCTTCTCCAAACCATCTCGCAACAGGAAGTATGTCTACCTCTGCTTCAGGAGAAAACCTTGGATCGTCTTTATCATATATCATTTTGTACAAGGGCAACATGATTCCATGACAAATCTTGTAAAAATAGGGAATGAACTTTGAATCACACAATTCTTTGTGATAAACATGAATGGATAGGAGATCTTGAGTTGTCAATTTCCAACCCATTAAAGGAAACTTAGAAACATAACAGATTGAATCCATCACATAAGCAGATAAGTAAAAAGGGGGATATATTCTCTGAGAAACAGTTCTTTTGGACCGATAATTCAAAATAGTTCTGGCTAAGTTGTCAGATAATATCTTAGCCCAATCCACAATAGTAGTATTAACAGCAGCATTCAATAATGGTAGCCATTCAGATGAAAACTTATTAATATCTGGCTTTCAAAAAAGTCTACAGAGCATAGCAGCAGCAAGGAAATATGGAGAAGTGAGAGAACCAGTACTATACATACCTGTTTATCGTTGTTTAGTGGTTCATCTCTCCTTGACCAGTCCTTGGTGCATTCCGCCAGGTTTTCATTTTCTTTGGCAAACTTCTCCAAGAACTGTTTGTTATAAGTTGCATGTGGCTCCGGCAAATGATACATGAGTCTCAAATCTTGTGGAGTAAATGAACCAATGAGTTCTTGAACCTGAGTCTTAAACTATCTATTTGTAATATCCGTGCTTTCCAGTACCCATTTAACCATGTCCGTGTATGGAAGAATTTTAGGCCTCGCTGCTATCCGGTGCAAGAATGAGCAGGCTAGCTCTGTAATAGACACTTCAGATGACCCATGTGAGCCTGCAGTGGCTGTAACCTTCATTGCTCTGGGGTTCTCTTCCTCAAGTATATTATACATGCCATCGCAAGTAGTAATACCAGCGTCTTTGTTACAGGCGGTGTCTGTATACAAGGACGTCATTTCTTTATCTTCAGAACTCGGAGCCTTGTATTTCTTTCCCATAATACCCTGAATACTGCTTTGTATAGTTCTCTGTTTTTCGCTCCTGCAGTTTACGAATTAAGTGAGAATAATGATAGGAAAAAGGTGACGGGAAAGTTTTAAATGCTGAATATGTATAAAATATACCACCTTACGTGAAATAGCTCTTCGATTAGAAAGAAACGATATTTCATTAATGATTGACAACCAATTCATTGATTAAAATTAAAGCGCATAACCAGGTATCGGTTTATGGAAAGATTTTTTTCGTATAATGAGCCTTAAAGATGTGCGATAAGGTGATCTGCGATTTTCTTTCGCAATATCGCAGATCGCAATCACGTGGAATTATAATATCACAATAGCGCAATATCGCAAAATAGCAAAATCGTTGGATCGCAATATCGCAAAATCACAAGAACGTAACATATGACAAACATCCGTTAATGTGTTTTTCTGTGAAATGCGATTTGCGATATGTGTCATCGCATATCGGTGATTGTGAGATTTTTCAACATGACATATGACATTTGAAGCACGCGATGCGATGAATGTCCTTTTAGTGCGTAGTTTCGCATCGCAATCTCGCAATCTTAGAATTCTGCTTGTAAGGAGGTATTCATTACCTTTTTGAGATGTGATATTCCTTAAAAAATGATTTTTATTCTATCCTATCATAAAACTTAAGTTTTTTAGATTTTTCAAAGAATATTTTCCTAAGTTTATGATAGGAAGTTTTATTGAAAAAGGAAATACAAGCACTAATCAATTTTTAAAATTCTTGCTAAGGGTCCCCACTTATTTAGTATTAGTGATAATACTAAATAAGAAGGGGGGTTGTTGCTGGCCACAACAATTGGCGATTCACTTGGAAGAACCAGTTATCTCTGCTTTTCTTTTGAATTTTCTAAACTTTCAAAATAGAAAATTTTTCAGAAAATCAAACTTTATAATAGAAAGACAAAGTACATTATGCTTTTATCTATCAATGATATTTTGTTTCTTCTATATTCAACTTTGACTATTTACTTCCTCAAGCTAGTCCTTGTATCTATATCAGTCACTACTTGGTCATAAAGATAAAAACAAAGTCCTCTCTGTAAATCAGTTTTAAATATGCTCATTTTTCGTAGGTAGAGCCTCTGCTACCAGCAGGCGTCTATAGCCTCGGCAGGGTTACCTGTTACCCAACAATGATCTTGTATCCTACTTAGATAAATATATAATTTTCAAAGAGAAATCCATATCCACACTTATTGCTTTCATTTTCTTTTTTATCATTAAAGAACAATGTCTTAGTTTGGTAGCCAATTTATGACAGTGCCATTCACTTGATTTATAACTTTGCTGAACAAGTTGGCTCATGATGAGACCCCTTGTCTTTTGATTGCAACAATCTTAAGTCATTGCCCTGTTGTGGTATGCAGTATTGGAAAAGTCAGCAAGTTATAATATCTATGTTCATGATAAGTCGGCTCGTGATGAGACCTCTTACTCTTTAAGTTAAAGTGTATCATTGGATTATTCTCTGAACATTGTAATTTCCTAGGTGGGGAGGAATTCATTGTTTCCTTAAGATATTCTGGACGACAATGATAGAGTTTTGGAAAGTACATTTTTACAGAGAATCTTCATTTTGTTATTGATACCTTTCATTAGACTGATATATAACAGTTTCCCACTAAAAGTTGTTTTTTATCAAAATTTTCAAAGTTGAAACTAGTATCATTTCTAGGCCTAAAGCTTTTAACTGCATCTTTCAATAATAATGATCAATTTTCTTAGAAGAATTCTATTTATACAAGTGAAAAAAACAAAATCTAAAAGTGAATTTGTATCTTTTTCGTGAATTCCAAATGTAACCATTAACAACTAGTTTTATTATGAAAATAAAGAAAACTAATATACAAAAATAGAAGAATGATCTCCTATGGAAAATATTTTTTGAGGACATGTCTGTTAACAGGTAAAGACTATCTTTTTCCTGTTAAATCCTGTAACATAAAAGTAGATGAACATATGATCTCTACGATTTGGAAAGGACCAAGCCACATTCGTTGAAATTTCGTATGTTTCCCTTTTTCCTCATGAGCCTTGTCCCATTTTAAAACTAGATCTCCGACTTGAAAATCCTTTCTAGATATCATGTTTGAATCAAAAGAAGCTTTAACTAATGCTTGGTGATGAGCATGAGTTATTTTGGCCTGTTCTCGTTGTTCTTCTAGCTTAATTATTTCCAGTTGTCTTAGTTGTAAGGAAGAAGTTGGTGCTTCATTAATATATTGAACTAAGGCCAAAGAATGAATTGTTAGATGAGTTGGAAGAACCACTTATTTCCCATAAACTAAATTAAAGGGAGAAGTGCCAATGGAGGCTTTCTGTGTTATTTGATCTGCCCATAAAGCATATATTAAAGGCTTATGCCAATTTTTATGATTTTGATCAATGGTTCGCTTAATAATTCTGATTAAGTTTTTATTTGTAGATTCAGCTAACCCATTCCCCTATGGATAATAATTGGCAGAGTATTTTACTTTGAAACCTCTCTTGAGTGAAAATTCAGTCATAGCATTACCAGAAAAATACGACGCATTATCAAACATTAAAGCATAAGGTAAACCAAGCCTGGTGATTATGAACTGATCTATGAACTCGATGATATGTTCGGCATTAGCAGTCTTAACAGGAACTGCTTCTACCCATTTAGTAAAATAATCAGTTGCTGTAATGATATACCTATGTTGCTTAGAAGAGTGAGGAACGATCTCACCTATTATGTCCAATCCCCATTAATCAAAAGGCTGTTCAATGTTGACTAGTTGTAACGACAATGATGGTTTCTTTTGTCTTCCAGCAGTGGTTTGACAAATTTGACATTTCCTTACATAGCTATGTGAGTCTTTGAATAGTGTGGGCCAGTAATAGCCTGCGCGGAGGATTTTATGTGCAGTAGTATCTCCAGCATAATTTCTGTCTGCTGGTCCATCATGGAGTTCCTGCAAGACTTTTTCAGCTTCAGATTTCTCAAGACATCTAATGAGAACATAATCATAATTTATTCTTAACAAAACATCATTTACAAGCTGATATTGTTTTGACTTCAACCTTAGAGCTATTTTCTTGGTGTAATCGAGATTTGGAGGAGCATATCCATTCTTTAGATAAAATATGATATCAGCATATAATGATTCAACATCGTTTAGGCTTACCTCATACATTTGTATCTCTGCAGATGGTTTTTCAGAAATAAGCGATGCTCCCGCTAGTAATTTGCAAAAGCCTTGACCTCTTACGATACTTGCTGGTTTGATTTCCTCATCATATTCTTGTAAGGCAGTAACCCAATTGGCTCTTTTCTTACCCACATATTTCTGTATTAAGAGATTTCTTACCGCTGGAAACGGTACTATGATTTTTGTATGGGTTTTAAGTAAAACGGGTCTGAAATATTTAATTGCTTTGAAAACAGCATAAGCTTGTTTCTTTACATCTGAATAATTCAACTCAGCCCCTTGTAAATTTGAACTGAAAAAAGCAATTGGGGCTTCTGCCTTGTCTTCATTTGCTTGAGTGAGTATCACAGCATATGATTTATCAGAGGCAAATGTATACAAAATAAAAGGATCGGAAAAATTTGGAGTTGCTAAAGATGAAGCATTAACAATTGCTTGTTTGATCAGATTGAATGCCTCATATTCGTTTTAGCCCCATTTGAAGTTTGAATTCTTTTTAATCATTGCTTGTAAAGGAGATACAATTCTTGAAAAATCTGGCACAAATCTCTTTACAAAATTAATCTGGCCAAGGAAATATTGCATAGCTTTCTTGTTGTGAGGTAAGGGTATTTCAAAAATTTCCTTGATTCTATCAGGATCAATATGAATTCCAGATTTTGATACTATGAATCCAAGAAGTTTTCCTTCACTTAATGCAAAAAAAGATTTTTTTGGGTTAAGTGAAATTCCATACCTTTGACAACGTTGAAAGATCTGTTTTAAATCTCTAAGATGATTGCCTCATTTCTTGGAACACACAGTTATATCATCCAAATATATTACCACTGATTTGTTAACTAATCCATTGAAGGCGATGTCCATGGCTCTCTAAAATGTGGCACTAGCGTTGACCAGACCAAAAGGCATCTTTTGATATGCATAATTGCCCCATTTGGTTCTGAATGTGGTTTTCAATTGATCATCAGGATGAACCAACACTTGGTTTTAGCCAAAGAAACCATCTAAGAAAGACATTAATTCTGATCCTGCAACTGCCTGTAATATTTGCTCCATAGGGGGCAAAGGAAAATTATCTTTTTGGCAGGCTTTGTTAAGATTTCGAAAGTCAATGCAAATTCTAATGTCTCTGTTCTTCTTTCTAACGGGAACCATATTGGAAACCCAATTAGAATGTCGAACGGGAAAAATAATCTTGGCTTTCAATAACTTATTGATTTCAGATTTAATCTGGTTTTCTAGATTGGGATGGATCTTTCTCAGCTTGTTGGACAGGTTTTTCATCGTTTATCATTGGGATAGTATGTTGGATGATAGAAGTGTCATAAGTTTTAAGTTCATCGTAATTCCAAGCAAAGACACTTTTGTATTGTTTCAAGAGACGAACATACACTAATTTTTCTTCAGGAGCTTGGGTGAGGCGTAGGTTGATATTCTGTGGTTTGGTATCAGTTACTAGATTTACTAATTCATAGTTCAAAGTTGAACTTTGCAGTTTTGAATTGGTAGATCTTTTGAATCGATCTTTCAAATCATAAAGGTCTTCTAACTTGACTACTGACTTTGGCATAACATTATTAGTGCTATCTTGTTGTAATTGTCTGTCATGTTGGTCCTCATCAATTATCTGATTGGTGTAAGATCCATCAGATGTGAGGAAGCTTACAATATCAGGATCATCGTTTAAAATCCTCCAATTGGTAATATTATCAGGAATCGAGGGTCTAAAGATTAATTCGATTGAAAATCGATCAGGGCTATAGTCTTCTGCAGGAATGAGCTTGGAAGCTACATTAGCTAGAAGGTCTGCACTAGCATTCTGGAGTCTGGGAATTGATGAAATATTAAATGCTATAAATTGTTCAGTCAGATATTGAACTAAAGATTGAATAATGCTTTAAATGACCTGATAAACAGTGTATAGTATTGCGTACATGTCTGATTACAATTTCAGAATCTCTAAAAACTTGTAGATATTTGATATCTAATCCGATTGCTTTGTATAATCATTGGACTAAAGACTCATATTCTGCGATATTATTGGTGCAATCGAACTCGAGTCTGCAAGTTAGCACAATTTTTTTCCCTATGGACTAATCAACACGCATCCTGCTCCTGCTCCTTCATTAGACTTAGAACCGTCAAAAAATAACTTCCAAAATAAAGATTTATTTACAGGAGTATCTACAAAATTAATGCATTTGGAACTATCTGTTTGAGAAAAAGTTTCTATTTGAGATAAAACATAATGTTCTAAGTAAGGTGAAGTATGAGCATTAAAATTTCCTAAAAAAGAATCAACTGAATAGTTTCCAATGATATTATTGCTGTATGCAACTGGTTCATTTTCTCCTTCCAGTTCTGTTACTATGTATTTTTGATGTTTTTCTCGCTCAACTTTTATCTGATTTGGTTTACCATTGTAAGGAAGTCACATGTGCGACCAATCAGTTGCAAAGTATCCATGAAATTTTTCTGGCCAATCTCTGCTAAGAATTAAGCCATAAAATTCTGGAATATCTGCAACTAAAATGTCGATCACTTCAACTTGTGATCGATCTAACTGAACTATGCGTACAACAGATTTTTGCGGTTGAATGTTCAACTTTTCACATATTGATTTTGGTAGAATATTAGATGAAGCTCCAGAATCCACTAAACAATTATGCAAATTTTTATTGAAAACTTCATAAGTAAGAAGAAATGGAGGAGTATGAGATCTCGACCTTCCTCCAATTAAAGCGATATTTTCTAGATCAAATTTACTAATCGCATTAGTTTGAGGTCTTCCAATCTCGTTGGAAGCTTGAGAAATTACAGGATCAGGCAAAGGTTTTTATGGTATAGCATGTAATTCTTTCAAAAGTACCTTTTGCTGGTGTTTTAACTTGCTCAATTCATAAAAAGTGATGTTAGCCCTAGTCTTTTTCATGTCTTCTATGATATTATACTCCATTTCATCCGAAACGATCAGTGTTTTTGATGGAGTTGATGAATCTGTTTGGACTGGGCTAGTTTGAGTTGCTTTGGATGTCGTTTTCTTGGATGCAACTTTATCCTTAGTCATTGAGCTTGCGCTCTTTGGCTTAGGAGTAGGTTGAGGAGGATCAAGTTGATTTCTACTTCGAGTGCTAACCGGGGATGCTTCTTGATCTTCCTCATCTGGGAGGATGAAATCCCACATACCTATTGTCGCTCCTAGAGACAACCTAGAGTTGTGATAAACCAGTGCCTAGGACATCTTAGCATAGCAAGGAGCGTATAATATAATGTATGAAGTTTTCAACTTCAACTCTCATGCTATTTCCTGTAAACAGGGAAATAAACTAGAATGGGACCAAACTCTCAGAAACTGATATAGGAAAAGAAATACTGCAGAGGCAAGGTGTAAAACTCTAATACAAAGCCTCAGACAATTCAGATACAGTTTACTACAAAGCGGGCCGATTCAGAAATACTTCACAGACATAAATTATCAGAAGGTGTATGTAGTGAAAGAAATATTGAGAAGATATTAGTTAACATTGAGCTGATACCCAGATATACAATACCACCATGCATGGGCTTACCAATCTAAGAATCCATACATGATAATAACATTTTAAAAGCACCCTCCCAAAACAACTAATATAGCAGAAGTATGGTTTAGCTGAATAATGAAACAGAATATCATGCATGAGCCATATTTAAAGCGCTTGAATGATTTGAGCATGGGCATCAACTAGGACGAATCCATACCAAAAATCAGTGAGCCACTTGCATTCCAAAACATGATACAGGAAAGATGGATGAAATGAAATGATATATTAAAATAACACATAAGAGAAAGTTACAGACTGTGAAATACCAAAGACTAGGATCCTCTTTAACAGATGGAACTCCTCCTCACTGAGACCCTATGGGCTCTGTGCCTTCATACAAGAGCTTTACAAAATGTATCCAAAAATCCTTTCACTGCATCATTTTCTGATAAAATCTAGAACCCTTACAATGCATTCCTTCATGGTTTTTATAGGAGAAACCAAAACCTAGTAAAAGAGGTAGATGATGAACATTTAATTTGCATAATTAAGGAAAAATGGCAGAAACATTCACGCCCATACTGCTGAATGAATAAGTTGTGCTGTTTGTACTCTGCGACCTGCTTTCTGAAGTAAATGCACTGGGTAAAAATATCTTCAGGAACACGGTATAGAATTAAAATCACATGGACATTCCGTCCTTTCCTAGAGGAAAAATACCCGCTGAAATAAAACCTGGAGGGTATTGTTTCTTCTGCAAAAATCTTTGGAGTGATCTGCAAGATCTTCGATCTGGTACTGCGCCTTCAAAAGGTTAGATCAAGGCCCTAAAATCTTCAATTATATGTCTTCAATTTCCAACCTTTCGCTGATATTCTCTATCTGCTCCATTAGTGTTTCCATCTGCAAAATCTGTGTATTTTAATAACTCTGGAAGGTTTGATAGATTTTTCATCCCTGCTCCTTTAATGAGAGCCGTGTCGTAACAACTTCCTGGATTTCCCTCATAAATTATGCCTATGAAAGATGGTCCTTTGATGCATTCTCGACTTTTGAAATGGAAACTGTGAATTATGGCGACTTTCCACCGCTGTAACCCTGCAAAATCCACAAACTCGTTAAAAATAAACATGCCCAAGAAGGTGGATGCAATGGGGGAATAATGAGAAATGACAGTGCGGCATGGCGGACTGGTGAAAAAACTGTAGGGCAATGGTAGGAAATGCAGCGTAACAGTGTCGGATGGCCATGGAGAAAGATAATGTAATGCGAAAATGATCGTGAAAATATGAAAGAATCGCAGGAATGAACCAAATATAGGTTCGGGGTGATGGAGAGTACAAGGAGAACAATTTGAGGACAGGTGGCGCCATACTAAGGCGATGGGAAATGGATGACGTGGAGTGTTGACAGTGGGACCGGTCAACGGTGGGGATGATGAAATCTTGGCCATTCGATCTCAGGAGGAGATCGACGGTTGAAAGAGCGTCGAGGGCGATGGACAGTGGGCCAGGGGCGCATTTGTCGCAGGTTAAAACTCGTGCAGCTTCGATGTGCGATGACCGTTCGATGAGAGTCTCCAGATCCGACGGCTGACAGTGATATAGCTGCGCATCTCTTGCCGAACAATAGCGTGAGATGAACAGTGGTTTTGGAACCATATGCTGGGACGCGTGGTAGACAGTGTATGGAATCGCTGGCCCAAGGAGAATTGCCACCTACTGCCGAAAGGTGGTGCGATACATACCACCCGGTTTTTGAAATGGGAGCGGGAGTGGGGACCACCAGGACAGGTGGGCTGCAGACCGTTGATTTCAAGGTTTGATCAGACGATAGGCAGGTGAAATACGGGCGCGACTGGGATGAACAGTCGTCATCCGATATGTTACAGATCTACGGTTCAAAATGAACCCGATATACATTTGATAAACGACTTCCGGGCTGGCACCTGGTCTAGCTTCCAAGTTACATGGAGGAAAAGATAGAGGGGCTAGGGCCGAAGGAGCTAAGCCCTGAATATTTTCAAATATGGATTTTTAGCCTTTTAAAATGTGATTTGCGAGTGGAAAATGGCACGATAGGCAGAAAAATATTTTTAGGCCAAAAGAAGGGGTTTGAAAGGTTTAAACAGAATTAATGGTCGGGATTTTTGGCAAAATGCTGACATGATCAACATTGGCTCCACCTGGGGGTGACACATTCATCCCTGACTGTGTTGAGAACTTTGCAGACCCTCTGATCATATTCTGTGCAAACTCGGCTCTTCAGCAACCTTTATTTTCACTTTACGATTCATAATAACACCCACATTATTCAAATGAAAACAAAAAGGAAACTATCTTACAATATAATACATCAGGCTGCCTTTGCCTGAATCAGAACTGAAAGTAGGGCTTGAGGAATTGACCATTTACAGGGGCATCCAGCAAGTCGCCCTGTAAATTCTCCAACCTGAAAGTATTATTGCCCCCCTGTTCCACAATTTTGAAAGGGCCAAACCAGAGGGGGTCGAATTTACCATGTTTTCCTTTTTCGGCTCTTCGTACATCTCATCTGAGCACCAAATCACTGATCTACAACTTCCTGTCTTTTGCATACTGATCAAAAATGTGTTTCGTTTTCTCTTGATATTCTATTAACCTCTGATTCACCTGGCCCCGTGTTTCTTCTAATTCCACCAATTGATTGATTCTCCTAATCATATCATCAGGTTCCTCCTGGCTTTCTTGCATGAAGCGGGCCACTGGTAAAGCCAGCTGTACAGGAAAAACTGCTTCTCGTCCATATACCAATTCATATGGAGATTTCCTAGTTTCCCTCCTGCTGGTAATTCTATTGGCCCATAGAGAAAATTTCAATTTGGATTCCCAATTCTTCTGATTTTCATTGATAGTCTTCTTCAAGGCCCTCACCAGAGTTTTATTTGAAGACTCTGCCAAGCCATTTCCTTGTGGATAGTAAGTTGTAGAGTGACTCAGTATGATATTGTATTGCTGGCAGAAATTCATAAATTTTGGAGACTTGAAGGCCTGTGCATTATCAGTCACTATCCCAGCAGGACAACCGAACCTGGATATGATATTCTCCTCCATGAACTTTATGATCACAGTATCTGTAGCATTCCTTGCAGGTATGGCTTCCACCCACTTTGTGAAATAATCGGTGGCAGTTAAAATCCACCTATGCTGACCACTCGATGGAGGGTGTATTTCTCCAATAAAATCAATACCCCATTGACGAAATGGTTCATCCACATGCACTGGAATCAGGGGAAATGGTGCCAATTTCTGTCTATCAGAAAATTTCTGACATTTATCACATGCTCTTACTCTGGAAAAAACATATCCAAATAACTTTGGCCAATAGAAGCCAGCTTTCAGAATTTTATGAGCTGTGGCCCTCCAGCTGTAATGACCTCCACAGATCCCTTCATTAAATTCTGCTATAATTCTCTCAACTTCATTCTTTGTGAGACACAGGAGTAAGATGCCTGAGGGATCTCGCCAGTATAGCCTGCCATTGGCGACTATGTACTTCTGTGACTTCAGTCTCAACGCTCTGTATTTAGTTTTATCATAACTTGGAGGGCAGCTTAGTGTAAGGAGATATTCTACTATCTCTTTGTACCATGGACTGGTGAGGTACTTTAGATGTGTTTCTGGAGAAGCCACTCCAATTCCCTGTCGTTCTTCTTTCTCCTCAGATTCCTCACCTACTATAATGGATAAATTTATGCCCAGGGCTTGATAGTTTGATTCAGATAACATTTTATCAAGCCCTTGTCCTTTGATCAGCTTAGTAGGGCGGATGTATAAGTCATACTATTGTATTTTGGCAATCCTCTTACCTCTTTTTCCTTCACTATCCCCCTGAATAAGGATATATTTTACAGCAGCTGCAGGCACAAATGCAGTGATGTGGGACTGTAAGATATATACATGGAATGCTTTGAGGGATTTCACCAGGGCGTATGCTTGCTTTTCCAATATGTTGTATTTTAATTCTGCATCACGGAGCACCTGACTGAAAAAGGCAATAGGCTGCTCATACCCTTCATCATTTTTCTGCAATAAAACTCCTGCTATTGTATGAGGTGATGCAAAAGAAAAAATCATGAAAGGTTTATCATAATTTGGTCCAGCTAGCACAGGGGCTTCTGCAAAAAAATTCTTTATCCTGGTAAATGCCTCCCGTGATTCTTGTGACCACTTTACCTCATTATCCTTCTTCAGCATATCTGTTATATGCCTAACTATCTCAGTGTAGTTAGGAATAAACCTTCTTAGGAAATTAATACGCCCAAGGAATACCTACACCTCTTTCTTATTTCTGGGGAAAGCAATACCATTTATAACCTCTACCCTCTTAGGGTCTATTTTCACCCCATCCTTAGTCACGATATGGCCCAAAAGCTTTCCCTCTTATAATGCAAATAAAGAATTTTGAGGATTCAGAGAGAGACCATACCTTTTGCATTTCTCAAAAGTTCTCCGCAGATGTTCAATGTGCTCAGCCTCATTCTTTGAAAACACAGTTATATCATCAAGGTAGACTACTAGAAATTTATCTTGCTCCCCAACAAAAGCAATATCCATGGCCCTTTGAAAAGTGGCCCCTGCGTTAATCAATCCAAAGGGCATCCTGGCATACATAAATGTCCCCCATGGTGTGGTGAAAACAGTCTTCTTTTGATCCTCTAGAAGTACAACGACCTGGTTATACCCAGAGAATCCATCCATCATTGACATTCTGGAAGCTCCAACCACTTTCTGCAGGATGTGATCCATTTTAGGCAGTGGATAATTATCCTTTAGGGATGCTCTGTTTAAATTTATAAAATCCACACACAGCCTTATTTCTCCATTCTTCTTTCGTACAGGGATGAGGTTTGCCACCCATTCAGAGTACCTCAGTGGTACAATTATTTTGGCTTTTAGCAGCTTCTTGATTTCCTTCTCAATAGAAGGCAGCAGCAGAGGATTTATTTGTCTGAGCTTCTGCTTATGGGGCTTTGCATCTGCCTTCAATGGAATTCTGTGTTGCATAACACTGATATCAAAAGTTTTCATGTCCTGATAGGACCATGCAAATACATCTCTGTAAGACTGAAATAATTTCTAATATAGCTTTTTATATTCTCTGGGGATTTTCTTGGACAATTTTACAATCTTGGGATCAGCCTCAATACCTAAATTCAGGTCTTCAACCTGATTTTCTTCTACCACTTTTCTTGGCTGTAGTGGGACATCATTCTTGTTAAATAATCTTTCTAGAGGCACCAGCCCTCTAGGTATAATGTTTCCCTTTAACTGCAACACTTTATTTCCTGCCATTTTCTCCTCCCAATTTCTTTCTGAAGTATCTTCAGACTCAACCTCTTCTTTAGCATCAATCTCCATATTGGAGAATTATCCTACTGTTTCCAGGAATCTTTTCATTTTTTCTTCATCTTCAAACACCTGCCAGTGTTTGATGTTATCCGGGATTGAAGGCTGATAATGCACCTCAACTTCATATCTTAAAAGAGGGTTCTAAGGTGGTCGAAATGTACTAGCAGCCACAGCAAGGGAATCAGCCATCCTATTATATTCTCGGGGCATGAATTGGATATTAAATGCCAAGAAGAAATTATTTACCATGTCCCAAAATTCATTCCTATAATCCTTTAGCCTAGGATGTTTGGTTTGACACTGATTCCTGACTTGTCTAACCACCAGTTCCGAATCTCTCAGAACTTTTATACTTTGTATGTTCATGCTCCTAGCTGTCTGCAATCCTATCAGCAGTGCTTCATATTCAGCCACATTATTTGTAGCTTTGTATTCTAGTTTGAAGGACAATGGTACCCATTTTCCTGAAGGAGAAATCAATAGTATTCCGGCTCCATTAACTTCTTTAGAATTCTCTCCATCAAAATGAAGTATCTATATTCCTGCATCATGGCTCTCTAAGGACTGCTCAGTCTGAATCTGGCAGAAGGATGGTTCATTAGCATAATCTTGATATTCTTCCAGCATTAAGCACGAGAAATCTCCTTCTTTACTGTAGACTGGTGAATTTACGGAATTTTCAGCCTTAGTCACCATCTTGACAAATATAGTCTCCCTGTAAAACCTCCTCTCTTGGCCACCAAAAACCGGGATTGTGGCATATGTTAAATCTAACTTGATTGACCCACCAATTTTTGTTCCCCAGGACCTTGACAACAACATGCCAAAGCAAGCTGGGATGTCAGCTACCACGATATCCGTGACCACACTTTTTGCTGGGATTTGGGCCAAATTGACCACCAAATCCTTGATCATCCCCAAGCATTTAACTCTTTTGGAATCAAATGAATAGAGGTCTTTATATGAACATGTGATTTGCAAACCTAGTTGTTCCATGACTGATAGAGGCATAATATTATGGGAAGCTCCAGAATCTAACATGCAGTTATGTAATAGCAGGCCACGGATCACTAGAGACACATAGAAGGGAGGAGTAAAGGGATATATCTCCTCAACGTGTGGGCCAAACACTACCATGGGTCTTTCTTCTTGAAGGTTGAGACTATCTAGGATGATTGGTGCTTCTGGAGGGAGCATGAAAGAGGTGACTTGAGATTGATATGCTGGTTGCTTCAACAATTCAGTCAAGGGAACTGGGATTTTCACTTTTTCAAGTTCCTTTTTCAAACTAAAAACTGGGGGGGATTTCTCCATCACAACCTCTTTTGACTCTTTATTTCCAACTGGGGGCTTGAATTCTTTAGACACAGACTTGGTATTAGGAGGAATGACTACTTTTGGAGCGGAAGGACTTTGATCATTAGACTACAAAGGTTTGTTTAGAGGGCCTTTACCTTTGTCTGCGAATTTCTGCATTGTAGCCTCCTTCGGAGCAGGTGCTTCCTTCTAGGGTATCTCTTCTTCTTGCTCTTGGGTACGAGTCCTATTCCTAGAAGATCTGAGATCATATCTTCTATTGAAATGTGCTTGCATGAAATCATCAAATTGTTTACAATAATGATCAAATTCTGCTTCATCTGTGTCTCTGATATTTTCTTCCTCTTGCAATGAGAACCCAGCTTCATCATTCCCTTGCAAAGGGAATTCTTCTCCATCACTATTTGAAAAGGCAAGATTTTCATCCTCCAGTCCATAGGCAGTATCCTCAGTAGAATCATCTACTGGACCTTCTAGGTACAATGGGTGTGGTACTTGATCTTGTTGTTCTTTTGATTCCCTTGGCAATATTTGCAAGGGTGGTCTTCTGAATTGAGGATTGTAACCTCTGTTCGGAGAATTATGGAAATTCTTGAAGGTCGAGTTCTTGGCTTCCAATTCAAGCTTAACCATTTTCTTAATCAATTTGCTCATTTCTTCCATTTTGTCATTGGCCGAGTCTCTGTCTTGGTTAGAGGTAGATGCCTCTTCTTTGCCCCTTTTTCTGGTATCTTGTTCAGATCTTCCTTTTGATTTTCCAATGGAGGCAAAGTTTTCTTCCAACTCTAGTGCATCTTCCTGAGCATCATCCAGAGTGGCAGGCTTTCTTTCTCTGAGAGAGAAACCAAAGTTTGAATCAAAGGCTGCTACAAAAACAACTTTAGCAGCAGTTTGATGGGCTTTCATATCAGCAGGGAAACTCAGATACAATTTATTAAATCTCTTGATAAATTTTGACACTCCTTCATTGTGTCTTTTATTTAGTGTATTGAACTCAATGAGACAATTTCCATGATCCTTTTTCTCTCCCCATTTCCTGAGAAAAGTGTCTTCCATGTTATCCCAAGTGGTAATAGAACAGCCAGCCAATGTCTTAAACCATTTTCTAGCTTCACCATCAAGAGATTGCACAAACAGTCTTAAGACCACATCTAAATGTTCAACATTAAAGTTCTCTACAAAGGAGCATAAAGTCTCAAGATGTTTTTGAGCATCAATCTCATTTTCCCCATTGAATCTGGGCAAGATCTTCAGATAATCTTGGGGCATATCATTCAACACCTGGGGTAATGCCAGGGGAGCATATTTATTCATCAAGAAGGCCGGAACATTGGCCATTGGAGGAGGTGGAGGTAGTGCAATAGAATGATGAGTAAGAGGAGGATGAGGAGGTGGAAGTGGAGTATGAATAATAATAGGAATATACTCAATTGCAGCTTGAGGGGTTGAGGGGAACAAAGGTCTGTTAACAGTAGATACTTCGGTTACTTCCTTGACCTCTTCGACCTCAGGAGTAGGATGAAGACTATCTTTATTTCTGATACCCTCTCGGGGTGGACTATCCGAATAATAATAATCAGTATCTCCCACAGTGGATTCGGGATCTGGCACTTGAGCTTCTTGAGAAGAAGAGGATGTAAAGTCTTCTACAGATAGTTTAGGGATTTCGGAACGAGATGATTTCCTTTCCCTCCAATTTCTTCTATGTATAATCTGGTCAGGGTTAGACACTAAAGGTGTCTTTGTCTTAGACATATCTGACCTCAGGTGTGGCTTACGAGGAGCCAGGACTACAAATAGATTTATCAAATGAACCAATGTCGAGTCGCCAAGGTGAGGGATCTACAACTCTCAACTCTCTGCGCTCACCTACTTAGAGAGTGAATATGATTTGTCGAGGCCCAGGGATTCTGATTTTCTTAACTTCAATCCCCGGCAACGACGCCAGGAAAGATGTTGTCGCTCCTAGAGACAGCCTAGAGTTGTGATAGACCAGTGCCTAGGACATCTTGGCATAGCAAGGAGCGTATAATATAATGTATGAAGTTCTCAACTTCAGCTCTCATGCTATCTCCTGTAAACAGGGAAATAAACTAGAATGGGACCAAACTCTCAAAAACTGATATAGGAAAAGAAATACTACAGAGGCAAGGTGTAAAACTCTAATACAAAGCCTCAGACAATTTAGAGACAATTTACTGCAAAGCGAGCCGATTCAGAAATACTTCACAGACATAAATTATCAGAAGGTGTATGTAGAGAAAGAAATATTGAGAAGATATTAGTTAACATTGAGCTGATACCCAGATATACAATACCACCATGCATGGGCTTACCAATCTAAGAATCCATACATGATAATAGAATTTTAAAAGCACCCTCCCAAAGAAACTAATATAGCAGAAGTATGGTTTAGCTGAATAATGGAACAGAATATCATGCATGAGCCATATTTAAAGCGCTTGACTGATCCGAGCATGGGCATCAACTATGATGAATCCATACCAAAAAATCAAAGAGCCATTTTATCTCAAAACATGACAAGGTGAAAGATGTGATGAAATGTACATATATTAAAATAACACATAAGAAAGTTACAGACTGTGAAATACTAAAGACCAGAATCCTCTTTAACAGATGGAACTCCTCCTCACTGAGACCCTATGGGCTCTATGCCTTCATACAAGAGCTTTACAAAATGTATCCAAAAAGCCTTTCACTGCATCATTTTCTGATAAAATCTGGAACCCTTACAATGCGTTCCTTCATGGTTTTTATAGGAGAAACCAAAACCTAGTAAAAGACGTAGATGCTGAACATTTAATTTGCATAATTAAGGAAAAATGGCGGAAACATTCGCGCCCGTACTGCTGAATGACTAAGCTGTGTGGTTTGTACTCTGCAGCCTGCTTTCTGAAGTAAATGCACTGGGTAAAAATATCTTCAGGAACACGGTATAGAATTAAAATCACATGGACATTCCGTCTTTTCTTGGAGGAAAAACACCTGCTGAAATAAAACCTGGAGGGTATTGTTTCTTGTGCACAAATCTTTGGAGTGATCTGCAAGATCTTCGATTTGGTACTGCGCCTTCAAAAGGTTAGATCAAGGCCCTAAAATCTTCAATTATATGTCTTCAATTTCCAACCTTTCACTGATATTCTCTATCTGCTCCATTAATGTTTCCATATGCAAAATCTGTGTATTTTAATAACTCTGGAAGGTTTGACAGATTTTTCACCCCTGCTCCTTTAATGAGAGCCGTGTCGTAACAGCTTCCTGGATTTCCCTCATAAATTTTGCCTCTAAAAGATGTTCCTTTGATGCGTTCTCGACTTTTGAAACGGAAACTATGAATTATGGCGAATTTCTGCCGCTGTAACCCTGCAAAATCCACAAACTCGTTAAAAATAAACATGCTCTGGAAGGTGGATGCAATGGGGGAATAATGAGAAATGACAGCGCGGCATGGCGGACTGGTGAAAAAACTGTAGGGAAATGGTAGGAAATGCAGCGTAACAGTGTGGGATGGCCATGGAGAAAGATAATGTAATGTCAAAATGATTGTGAAAATATGAAAGAAACACAGGAATGAACCAAATATAGGTTCGGGGTGATGGAGAGTACGAGGACAACAATTTGAGGACAAGTGGCACGATACTAAGGCGATGGGAAATGGGTGACGTGGAGTGTTGACAGTGGGACCGGTCAATGGCGGGCACGATGAAATCTTGGCCATCTGATCTCAAGAGGAGATTGACGGTTGAAAGAGCGTCGGGGGCGATGGACAGTGGGCCAAGGGCGCATTTTCCACGGGTTAAAACTCGTGCAGCTTCGATGCGCGACGACCATTCGATGAGGGTCTCCAGATCCGACGGCTGACAGCGATATCTCTGCGCATCTCTTGCCGAACAATAGCGTGCGATGAACAGTGGTTTTGGAACCGTACGCTGAGATGCGTGGCAGACAGTGTAAGGAATCGCTGGCCTAAGGAGAATTACCGCCTACCGCCGAAAGGCGGTGCGATACATACCACCCGGTTTTTGGAATGGGAGCGGGAGTGGGGACCACCAGGACAGGCGGGCTATGGACCGTTGATTTCAAGGTTTTATTGGATGGTGGGCAGGTGAACTACGGGCGCGACGGGGATGAACAGTCGCTGTCTGATCTGTTACAGATCTACGGTTCAAAATGAGCCCGATATACATTTGATAAACGACTTCCGAGCTAGCACCTGGTTTAGCTTCCAGGTTACATGGAGGAAAAGGCAGAGGGGCTAGGGCCGAAGGAGCTAAACCTTGAATATTTTCAAATATGGATTTTCAACCTTTTAAAATGTGATTTTCAGGTGGAAAATGACACGATAGGCAGAAAACGATTTTTAGGCCAAAAGAGGGGGTTCGAAAGGTTTAAATGGAATTAATGGTCGGGATTTTTGGAAAAATACTAACATGGTCAACACCTTGTACCTCTACAACTTCTTCTTCATCGGTAGTTTCTTCAGTAGCAATCTCCTCTTCTTCTTCTTCTGATTCAGCATTTGTGATAGCATTTGGCGGTTTTGAATCAGTTGAAGGGTTTCTTCTATAAGGCCTGAAAGACTTTTTAGAAGATGTTTCTGCTACTTGTTTCTTAATGTCAACCATTTCGTTGGACATGGTTTTCAGAACTTTTTGCAATCCTTCTAAATCAAATGGATCTTTCGATTGTTTTTTCTTGGGGTCTTCCTTAAAAGTAACCTTCTTGGATTTTCATTCTTCTATCACATTTTTCTTTTCTAGAGCAATGATACATTTCTCTACTGCTATTTATTCCTTCATATTGTCAGCTAAAGTTGTTTTGTTAGCCCTATCAACGAAGATTGCTATATTTGATGGTAAAGCAGAGATGTACCATTCACTTCGCACTTCTTCGCTAGGCTTGGAAGCAGTAAGAATTTTATTTAACAATTTATTGAAACGTGAATTAAAATCCTTGATGGGGTCTTTTGACTCAGCTCTAAGATTAGACAAGTCATTGATCAGTGTCATTGTAGACCTGTCATAACCAAACTTAGTCAAAAATTGATCTTGAAAGATATCCCAACTAGTAATAGATCCAGATGGTAATGAGAAATACCATGATCCAGTTGCTCCTTGTAAAGTATAGGGAAAAAGTCGAACGACAACGTCTTCATTAGTAACTCCATTGAGATTTATGGACAACATAAAGTTATTTATATGTTCTTCTGCTAGCATGCCTGCTTCAGGATTAAACTTAGGCAACCATTTTTCAGGATGGGCCGGTATTTGACTCAAGGGTGCAGGCATTAAGACTGCCCCTGGGTTATTCCATGGAGATTGAGCCATCGCTGAACTACCAACAGAGAAAAGTGCAGAAGAAGATCCCTGCGGTTGTGAAGATGAGGATATTACGATTCCAGATGTTTGAGAAGGAGATGTGGAAGTTCTAGTGGAATGAAGGACAATAGTCTGAAGTGGAGGGGTGGATGGTTGACTTCGCGGTGAAGAGGTTGAGATGGATGATGATGATGAAAGAGTCTCACTATCAGACCCTTTAGGTGATTTCCTTTCTTTCTTCCTTGTAGGTAGAGGTAACTCAGTTGGCTGAATTCCAAGCTTTTCGCTCTGTAATCTGGTAAGAAGATGAGCAGGATTATATTGCGAAGTTACACTGCCTTGAGATTTATCAGATCTTTGAGGTGATATTGAAAATCGCTGAAGTTTATGAATCAAAGATTCAACTTCAGGAGGTTCAATAGCAGATTCTTCTGAAAATTCAGGGTTTGTGGCAGTGGCTGTTGTTATTTCGACTTCTGGCTCTAGATTTAAAGATTCTATGTGAGATGGAGAAGTCGGGGGAGATGGTGAGGGCAATTTACTCTCAGAATGGTATTTAGATTTTGAATTACTTGCCATTTATAATTCGGAGGTTCAAGCCCTCCTTCTAGCGCCAAATATGTTGAAGCCCCGAAAATCGAATCTTCAACAAGGGGGATACCCACCCGGTCCGGATCTTGGTTGGCAGCTCCTTTTCCGTTTGGTATAGTGGGTCTGACTGGGGATAATGGGACCAATTTCCCAATATGTGTGTGTGTGTTGAGAATTGATATTTTGTTTCTAAAATTTTCTAAGTGAAATGATTTTATTCTAGTTCTAATCTAATAACATGAAATTGTATTCTAATTAAACAAAAATATCTAATTCTAAACTAGCCCGGGATGTAATCTTTTCCTTATGCGATCTAAAATGATTTCAAATAACAATTAGTAATAAAGATCATTCAATTGTTATAAGAAAAGAATTAAATAAAGATGAACCACTTCGTATAAAAAGTTAGACGAAACAGTGGTGAAAAACATATCGCATAGTAAGCTATTCATATATTAAGCATAAACAAATAGCTATCACCGTACAAAAGTGTCAAATGATAACTCAAGCATTCAGGCATTAATATATAAACAACTGAACATAAATATCACTTTAACACAGAGGCAGAAATAGTTAAGAGATAAAATTACCATTTATAACTAGTTCTACTCATGAGCTTCAGGCAATAATGACTTATCTCTTCTTAAACTAACATCCACTAAGAGTACAAAAGTGCAATATCAGTAGTAGATATTTAATGCAGATATCAATAAATCCTATTCCATTCATTCATCAAAACCTCCTCGGAGGGTGCAAAAGTGCATGTTCTGAGGACAAGTTTTTGACAAATTTCAGGACCCTTCTCTAAATTCATGATAATGGTTTAAATACTACTAACTAAATCTAAAAATAATTTATTACAAAAATGTAGGATACGGTTTAAATGAATGTCCTCTTTTTAGGAAAAAAATAAAGCAAAACTAATACTAAATCTAAAATTAAAACTTAACAACTAACTAGTTGTGAATCTGTTCTTTGAAATTGCAAGTGTTCAGCATCGATTTGAGAAGAGTAGGCTGGCCGACTTCAGATTTTAATTGTCCCGTGAAAACGGAATTGGCAAGAGCTGGCGCCATCTTCTCGGCAGAATTGATGATACACTTGAGAGTCATTCACTTCCTTTGTGGTTTTACCAAACATGCACAGTGAGAATCCCAATTTAACTTTGTTAATCTTTTAATCGATTCTGCCTTTTCTTGAGCCTTCTGTCTCCAGTCTATCTGCAGTTGCTGTGCTTTCGGTAGGTACCCTGGAGTAGTTTATGAGATCAGATTTTCCTTGTGCAAATTTTCATTTATGCAATCAATAATATTGCTTGCTGTTGTGGCTGCTTCTTTTGCCACTTGCTCTGCTTTCCTGATTTGTGCATCCCAATTATTAAAGAGCATTACTTTGTGATTGTCATTGATTATTGGTGCACTTGTTATTTTCCCCTCCTCCGTTTCTTGCCAAGCTAAATAGTCAGTAACTCTTTTATCAATTAAATCATAATCATGTCGTAAGTCTACGACATGATTAGTGATTTTATCACTTTCTTCACAATAAGATTTCCACTATGATATTCTTTGGCATAATATTTCTTGTTGCTGCAGTAGTTGATCATTTAAGGAAATAGACTCTGTGATGAATTATGTAAGCTTGGGATCATCCTTGTGCATCTCTTGCATAACCTGTAGTTCTTTTTTTTTTCAGCCAAACTGTTCTGATATCCTATCTGCATTTGTTGGAAGTCTTGCTGTAATATTTCAAGTTGTTTTTGTGCTTCATTGTTGGCGTTAGCTTGTTGCATTTGTTGTTGCAGAACCTGTACTTGATCTTCTTTTTCATTCAATAATTGTCGTACCTTAGATGCTTTATCAATGGCTGCATAGGCATATGCTCCTGTGATCTGAGATAATTTGGTGAGATTTTCAGTTGGATCAGTAGTAGGATCTTGCCATAGGACATCTAATTGTTCTGCATCATGAGATAGCACATTTTCCAATTTTCTTTTCTTCCTTGGTCTTCTTACCACTGTCTTGTGTTGTGGACTATAGAATACATCAAGAGGAGGAATTTCCTCTATTTTGAGCATAAGTTCAGAGGATGGGGTAATGGGAATATGTTCCATTTCTGAGACATTGGTAGTTATCCCTGTGACTATATTTTTTGTTGTCTGTACATTACTCACAGGTGTCTGTGTGTTCTGTCCTTAAATATTAATCAAGTCATTGAATGTCTCCCTTTCCTTATATAACTCAGTTCTGACTGATGGTTGTTGTACAATGAGAGGGGGAAGATTTAACTGTGGAGAGGTTGAAACCTGTTGCTGTGAAAGCTCCTTTGACTGGGCAGTATCCCTTACTAACCCTTCAATTTTATCATGGTCATTGTCAGACCTCTTAGAATGTTCAGAGGTTTCTTTCCCGGACTTAGACTTAGACCTGTTTGTACCTAAACTTCCACTGAGACTAATACTGGGAGTTGGTTTCCTTACGGGTTCCAAGCGTAATTTATCCAAATGGATAGTAGTTAACCTCATTTCCCTGTATATCTTGAACTCTTTAAATTCTGCTGGAGGAAACCATATTTGGGCCGAATGTAGAACCTCTTTAAGTGTGCTTTTTTCCTGGAAAATGTCATCAAAAAGATCATCTTCTTTAGAAAACACTCTTATTTTGACTGCAATAGTGAAATTTTTAACAATATCATAGGGGTCGAATGGTCTTCTTGGAAACTTGAACAATCGTAAACATGTAATGTTGTTTACTTCTTTGAATGCATGACCAATATCAAATAATGAAAAGGCCCCAGAGGCCACAAGAAATTGTGGCCAGATAGCCTTCTTTTTGTCCTTCAAATCTTTAGTCAAACCTCCTTCTCTGCAGGTTTGATAAGCAATTTCTCGTGCCATGAGTTTATCAGGAACATACAAAGGTAAAACATGATGGGAAGCAAAACTTCCAAATACCCTAACATATGTAAACAATTCTTTTCCAAACCACCTCGCAACAGGAAGTATGTCTACCTCTGCTTCAGGAGAAAACCTTGGAGTGTCTTTATCATATAACATTTTGTACAGGGGCAACATGATTCTATGACAAATCTTGTAAAAATAGGGAATGAACTTTGAATCCCACAATTCTTTGTGATAAACATGAATGGGTAGGGGATCTTGAGTTTTCCATTTCCAACCCATTAAAGGAAACTTAGAAACATAACAGATTGAATCCATCACATAAGCAGATAAGTAAAAAGGGGGATATATTCTCTGAGAAACAGTTCTTTTGGACTGATAATTAAAAATAGTTGTGGCTAAGTTGTCAGATAATATCTTAGCCCAATCCACAATAGTATCATTAACAACAGCATTCAATAATGGTAGCAATTCAGATGAAAACTTATTAATATCTGGCTTTCCAAAAAGCCTACAGAGCATAGCAGCAGCAAAGCAATATGGAGAAGTGAGAACCAGTACTATACATACCATGTTTATCCATATTTAGTGGTTCATCTCTCCTTGACCAGTCCTTGGTGCATTTTGCCAAGTTTTCATTTTCTTTGGCAAACTTCTCCATGAACTGTTTGTTATAAGTTGCCCGTGGCTCCGAAAAATGATACATGAGTCTCAAATATGGTGGAGTAAATGAACCAATGAGTTCTTGACCCTAAGTCTTAACTGTATGTTTGTAATATCTGTGTTTTCCAGTGCCCATTTAACCATGTCCGTGTATGGAAGAATTTTAGGCCTTGCTGCTATCCGGTGCAAGAATGAGCAGACTAGCTCTGTAATAGATGCTTCGGATGACCCATGTGAGCCTGCAGTGGCTGTAACCTCTATTACTCTGGGATTCTCTTCCTCAAGTAGATTATACATGCCCTCCCAAGTAGTAATACCAGCGTCTTTGTTACAAGCGGTGTCTGTATACAAGGGCGTCATTTCATTATCTTCAGAATTTAGAGCCTTGTCTTTCTTTCCCATGATACCCTGAATACTGCTATGTATAGTTATCTGTTTTTCGCTCCTACAGTTTACGAATTAAGTGAGAATAATGATAGGAAAAAGGTGACGGGAAAGTTCTAAATGCTGAAGATGTATACAATATACCACCTTACGTGAAATAGCTCTTTGATTAGAATGAAACCATATTTCATTAATGATTGACAACCAATTCATTGATTAACATTAAAGCGCATAACCAGGTCTCGGTTTATGGAATGATTTTTTTCATATAATGAGCCTTAAAGATCTGCAATAAGGTGATCTGTGATTTGCTTTTGCAATATCGTAGATTGCAATCTCGTGGAATTACAATATCAGAATAGCGCAATATCGAAAAATACCAAAATCGCTGGATTGCAATATCGCAAAATCGCAAGAACGTAACATATGACAAACATCCATTAATGTGTTTTTTTGCGAAATGCGATTTGCGATATGTGCCATCGCATATCGGTGATTGTGAGATTTTTCAATGTAACATATGAAATTTGAAGCATGCGATGCGATGAATGTTCTTTTAGTGTGTAGTTTCGCATTGCAATCTCGCAATCTTAGAATTTTGCTTGTAAAGAGGTATTCATTACCTTTTTGCGATGCGATATTCCTTAAAGAATGATTTTTATTCTATCCTATCATAAAACTTAAGTTTTTTAGATTTTTCAAAGAATATTCTCCTAAGTTTATGATAGGAAGTTTTATTGAAAAAGGAAATACAAGCACTAATCAATTTTTAAAATTTTTGCTAAGGGTCTCCACTTATTTAGTATTAGTGATAATACTAAATAAGAAGGGAGATTGTTGCTGGCCACAACAATTGGCGATTCACTTGGAAGAACCAGTTATCTCTACTTTTCTTTTGAATTTTCTAAACTTTCAAATTAGAAATTTTTTCAGAAAATCAAACTTTATAATAGAAAGATAGTACATTATGCTTTTATCTATCAATGATATTTCGTTTCTTCTATATTCAACTTTGACTATTTACTTCCTCAAGCTAGTCCTTATATCTGTATTAGTCACTACTTGGTCATAAAGATAAAAACAAAGGCCTCTATGTAAATCAGTTTTAAATATACTCATTTTTCATAGGTAGAACCTTTGCTGCCAGCAGGCGTCTATAGCCTCGACAGGGTTACCTGTTACCCAGCAATGATCCTGTATCCTACTTAGAGAAATATATAATTTTCAAAGAGAAATCCATATCCACACTTATTGCTTTAATTTTCTTTTTTATCCTTAAAGAACAATGTCTTGGTTTGGTAGCCAATTTATGACAGTGCTATTCACTTGATTTATAACTTTGCTGAACAAGCTGGCTCGTGATGAGACCCCTTGTCTTTTGATTGCAACAATCTTAAGTCATTGCCCTGTTGTGGTATGCAGTATTGGCAAAGTCAGCAAGTTATAATATCTATGATCATGATAAGTCGGCTCGTGATGAGACCTATTACTCTTTAAGTTAAAGTGTATCATTGGATTATTCTCTTAACATTGTAATTTCCTAGGTGGGGAGGAAGTCATTGTTTCCTTAAGATATTCTGGACGACAATGGTAGAGTTTTGAAAAGAACTTTTTTACTGAGAATCTTCATTTTGTTATTGATACCTTTCATTAGACTGATATAAAAAAATTTCCCACTAAAAGTTGCTTTTTATCAAAATTTTCAAAGTTGAAACTAGTATAATTTCTAGGCCTAAAGCTTTTAATTGCATCTTTCAATAATAATGATCAATTTTCTTAGAAGAATTTGATTTATACAAGTGAAAAAAATAAAATCTAAAAGAGAATTTGTATCTTTTTCGTGAATTCCAAATGTAACCATTAACAACTAGTTTTATTATGAAAATAAAGAAAACTAATATACAAAAATAGAAGAATGATCTCCTATGGAAAATATTTTTTGAGGATCTGTCCGTTAACAAGTAAAGACTCTCTTTTTCCTGTTAAATCTTGTAACATAAAAGTAGATAGACCTATGATCTCTACGATTTGGAAAGGACCAAGCCACATTCGTTGAAATTTCGTATGTTTCCCTTTTTCCTCATGAGCCTTGTCCCATTTTAAAACTAGATCTCTGACCTGAAAATCCTTTCTAGATATCATGTTTGAATCAAAAGAAGCTTTAACTAATGCTTGGTGATGAGCATGAGTTATTTTGGCCTGTTCTCATTGTTCTTCTAGCTTAATTATTTCCAGTGGTCTTAGTTGTAAGGAAGAAGTTGGTGCTTCATTAATATATTGAACTAAGGCCAAAGAAGGAATTGATAGATGAGTTGGAAGAACCACTTCTTTCCCATAAACTAAATTAAAGGGAGAAGTGCCAATGGAGGCTTTCTGTGTTATTCGATCTACCCATAAAGCATATATTGAAGACTTATGCCAATTTTTATGATTTTGATCAATGGTTCACTTAGTGATTCTGATTGAGTTTTTATTTGTAGATTCAGCTAACCCATTCCCCTGTGGATAATAATTGGCAGAGTATTTTAGTTTGAAACCTCTCTTGAGTGAAAATTCAGTCATAACATTACCAGAAAAATACAATGCACTGATCTATGAACTCGATGATATGTTTGGCATTAGCAGTCTTAAGAGGAACTGCTTCTACCCATTTAGTAAAATAATCAGTTGCTGTAATGATATACCTATGTTGCTTAGAAGAGTGAGGAACGATCTCACCTATTATGTCCAATCCCCATTGATCAAAAGGCTGTTCAATGTTGACTGTTTGTAACGACAATGATGGTTTCTTTTGTCTTCCAGCAGTGGTTTGACAAATTTGACATTTCCTTACGTAGCTATGTGAGTCTTTGAATAGTGTGGGCCAGTAATAGCCTGCGCGGAGGATTTTATGTGCAGTAGTATCTCCAGCATAATGTCCGCCTGCTGGTCCATTATGGAGTTCCTGCAAGATTTTTTCAGCTTCAGATTTCTCAAGACATCTAAGGAGAAAAGAATCATAATTCATTCTAAAAAGAACATCATTTACAAGCTAATATTGTTTTGCCTTCAACCTTAGAGCTCTTTTCTTGGTGTAATCGAGATTTGGAGGAGCATATCCATTCTTTAGATAAAATATGATATCAGCATATAATGATTCAACATCGTTTAGGCTTACCTCATACATTTGTATCTTTGCAGATGGTTTTTCAGAAATAAGCGATGCTCCTGCTAGTAATTTGCAAAAGCCTTGACCTCTTACGATACTTGCTGGTTTGATTTCCACATCATATTCTTGTAAGACAGTAACCCAATTATCTCTTTTCTCACCCACATCTTTCTGTATTAAGATATTTCTTATCGCTGGAAATAGTACTATGATTTTTTTATGGGTTTTAAGTAAAAAGGGTCTGAAATATTTAATTTCTTTGAAAACAGCATAAGCTTGTTTCTCTACATCTGAATAATTCAACTCAACCCCTTGTAAATTTGAACTGAAAAAAGCAATTGGGGATTTTGCCTTGTCTTGATTTGCTTGAGTGAGTATCGCAGCATATGATTTATTAGATGCAAATGTATACAAAATAAAAGGATCGGAAAAATTTGGAGTTGCTAAAGATGGAGCATTAACAATTGCTTGTTTGATCAGATTGAATGCCTCATATTCGTTTTGGCCCCATTTGAAGTTTGAATTCTTTTTAATCATTGCTTGTAAAGGAGATACAATTCTTGAAAAATCTGGCACAAATCTCTTTACAAAATTAATCTGGCCAAGGAAAGATTGCATAGCTTTCTTGTTGTGAGGTAAGGGTATTTCATAAATATCCTTGATTCTATCAGGGTCAATATGAATTCCAGATTTTGACACTATGAATCCAAGAAGTTTTCCTTCACTTGATGCAAAAAAAGATTTTTTTGGGTTAAGTGAAATTCCATACCTTTGACAACGTTGGAAGATCTGTTTTAAATCTCTAAGATGATTGCCTCGTTTCTTGGAATATATAGTTATATCATCCAAATAAATTACCACTGATTTGTTAACTAATCCCTTGAAAGTGATGTCCATTGCTCTCTGAAATGTGGCACCAGCATTGATCAGACCAAAAGGCATCTTTTGATATGCATAAGTGTCCCATTTGGTTCTGAATGTGGTTTTAAAATGATCATCAGGATGAACCAACACTTGGTTGTAACCAGAGAAACCATCTAAGAAGGACATTAATTCTGATCCTGCAACTACCTGCAATATTTGCTCCATAGGAGGCAAAGGAAAATTATCTTTTTGGCAGGCTTTGTTAAGATTTCGAAAGTCAATGCAAATTCTAATGTCTCCATTCTTCTTTCTAACGGGAACCATATTGGAAACCCATTTAGAATGTCGAACGGGAAAAATAATCTTGGCTTTCAATAACTTATTGAGTTCAGATTTGATCTGGTTTTCTAGATTGGGATGGATCTTTCTCATTTTTTGTTGGACAGGTTTTTCATCGTTTATCATTGGGATAGTATGTTGGATGATAGAAGTGTCATAAGTTTTAACTTCATCGTAGTTCCAAGAAAAGACACTTTTGTATTTCTTCAAGAGACGAACATACACTAATTTTTCTTCAGGAGCTAGGCCGAGGCCTAGGCTGATATTCTGTGGTTTGGTTTCAGTTCCTAGATTTACTAATTCATAGTTCAAAGTTGAATTCTGCAGTTTTGAATTAGTAAATCTTTTGAATCGATATTTCAAATCATAAAGGTCCTCTAACTTGACTACTAACTTTGGCATAGCATTATTAGTGCTATCTTGTTGCAATTGTCTGTCATGTTGGTCCTCATCAATCATCTGATTGGTGTAAGATCCTTCAAATGCGAGGAAGCTTACAATATCAGGATCATCATTGAAAATCCTCCAATTGGTAATATTATCAGGAATCGAGGGTCTAAAGATTAATTCGATTGAAAATCGGTTAGGGATAAAGTCTTCTGAAGGAATGAGCTTGGAAGCTACATTAGCTAGGAGGTCTGCACTAGCATTCTGGAGTCTGGGAATTGATGAAATATTAAATGCTATAAAGTGTTCAGTCAGATCTTGAACTAAAGATTGATAATGCTTTAAATGACCTGATAAACAATGTATAGTATTGCGTACTTGTCTGATTACAATTTCAGAATCTCTGAAAACTTGTAGATATTTGATATCTAATCCGATTGCTTTGTATAATCCTTGGACTAAAGCCTCGTATTCTACGGTATTATTGGTGCAATCAAACTCAAGTCTGCAAGTTAGCATAATTTTGTTTCCCTCTGGACTAATCAACACGCATCCTGCTCCTGCTCCTTCATTAGACTTAGAACCATCAAAAAATAACTTCCAAAATAAAGATTTATTTATAGGAGTATCTACAAAATTAATGCATTTAGAACTATCTGTTTGAGAAAAAATTTCTACTTGAGATAAAACAGAATGTTCTAAGTAAGGTGAAGTATGAGCATTGAAATTTCCTAAGAAAGAATCAGCTGAATAGTTGCTAATGATATTATTGTTGTATGCAACCGGTTCATTTTCTCCCTCCAATTATGTTACTATATACTTCTGATGTTTTTCACGCTCAACCTTTATCTGATTTGGTTTACCATTGTAAAGAAGCCACATGTGCGACCAATCAGTTGCAAAGTATCCATGAAGTTTTTCTAACCAATCTCTGCTAAGAATTAAGCCATAAAATTCTGGAATATCTGCAACTAAAATGTCGATAACTTGACATACCTTTGGATTAGATGACAGCCTTATGGTAACCTGATTTAATTCGCCGATCACTTCAACTTGCGATCGATCTAACTGGACTATGCGTACAACAAATTTTTGCGGTTGAATGCTCAACTTTGCACATATTGATTTTGGTAGAATATTAGATGAAGCTCTAGAATCCACTAAACAATTATGAAAATTTTTATTGAAAACTTCGTAAGTAAGAAGAAAAGGAGGAGTATGAGATCTCGATCTTCCTCCAATTAAAGCGATATTTTCTAGATCAACTTTACTAATCGCATTAGTTGGAGGTCTTCCCATCTCGTTGGAAGCTTGAGAAATTACAGGATCGGGCAAAGGTTTTTCTGGTATAGCATGTAATTCTTTCAAAAGTACCTTTTGCTGGTGTTTTAACTTTCTCAATTCATAAAAAGTGATGTTAGCCCTAGTCTTCTTCATGTCTTCTATGATATTATACTCCATTTCATCCGAAACGATCAGTGTTTTTGATGGAGTTGATGAATCTGTTTGGACTGGGCTAGTTTGAGTTGCTTTGGATGTTGTTTTCTTGGATGCAACTTTATCCTTAGTCATTGAGCTTGCGCTCTTTGGCTTAGGAGTAGGTTGAGGAGGATCAAGTTTATTTCTACTTCGAGTGCTAACTGGGGATGCTTCTTGATCTTCCTCATCTGGAAGGATGAAATCCCACATACCTTGTACCTCTACAACTTCTTCTTCATCGATAGTTTCTTCAGTAGCAATCTCCTCTTCTTCTTCTTCTGATTCAGCGTTTGTGATAACATTTGGCAGTTTTGAATCAGTTGAAGTGTTTCTTCTATAAGTCTTGAAAGACTTTTTAGAAGATGTTTCTGCTACTTGTTTCTTAATGTCAACGATTTCGTTGGACATGGTTTTCAGAACTTTCTCCAATCCTTCTAAATCAAATGGATCTTTCGATTGTTTTTTCTTGGGGTCTTCCTTAAAAGTAACCTTCTTGGATTTTCGTTCTTCTATCGCATTTTTCTTTTCTAGAACAACGATACATTTCTCTACTGCTATTGCTTCCTTCATATTGTCAGCTAAATTTGTTTTTTTAGCCCTATCAACGAAGATTTCTATATTTGATGGTAAAGCAGAGATGTACCATTCACTTCGCACTTCTTCGCTAGGCTTGGAAGCAGTAGGAATTTTATTTAACAGTTTATTGAAACGTGAATTAAAATCCTTGATGGGTTCTTTTGACTCAGCTCTAAGATTAGACAAGTCATTGATCAGTGTTGCTGTAGACCTTTCATCACCAAACTTAGTCAAAAATTGATCTTGAAAGATATCCCAACTAGTAATAGATCCAGATGGTAATGAGAAATACCATGATCCAGCTGCTCCTTGTAAAGTATAGGGAAAAAGTCGAACGAAAACGTCTTCATTAGTAATTCCATTGAGATTTATGGACAACATGAAGTTATTTATATGTTCTTCTGCTAGCATGCCTGCTTCAGGATTAAACTTAGGCAGCCATTTTTCAGGATGGGCCGGTATTTGACTCAAGGGTGCAGGCATTAAGACTGCCCCTGGGTTATTCCATGGAGATTGAGCCATCACTGAACTAACAACAGAGGAAAGTGCAGAAGACGATCCCCGCGGTTGGGAAGATGAGAATATTACGATTCTAGATGTTTGAGAAGGAGATGTGGAAGTTCTAGTGGACTGACAGACAATAGTTTGAAGTGGAGGGGTGGATGGTTGACTTCGCGGTAAAGAGGTTGAGATGGATGATGATGATGAAAGAGTCTCACTATCAGACCCTTTAGGTGATTTCCTTGCTTTCTTCCTTGTAGGTAGAGGTGACCCAGTTGGCTTAATGCCAAGCTTTTCGCTCTGTAATATGGTAAGAGGATGAGTAGGATTATATTGTGAAGTTACACTGCCTTGAGATTTATCAGATCTTTGAGGTGATATTGAAAATCGCTGAAGTTTATGAATCAAAGATTCAACTTCAGGAGGTTCAATAGCAGATTCTTTTGAAAAGTCAGGGTTTGTGGTAGTGGCTGTTGTTCTTTCGACTTCTGGCTCTAGATTTAAAGATTCTATGTGAGATGAAGAATTCGGGGGAGATGGTGAGGGCGATTTACTCTCAGAATGGTATTTAGATTTTGAATTACTTTTCATTCATAGTTCGGAGGTTCAAGCCCTCCTTCTAGCGCCAAATATGTTGAAGCCCCGAAAATCGGGTCTTCAACAAGGGGGATACCCACCCAGTCCGGATCTTGGTTGGAAGCTCCTTTTCCGTTTGGTATAGTGGGTCCGACTGGGGATAATGGGACCAGTTTACCAATAGGACCAGTTTCCCAATATGTGTGTGTGTGTGTTGAGAATTGATATTTTGTTTCTAAAAGTTTCTAAGTGAAATGCTTTTATTCTAGTTCTAATCTAATAACATGCAATTGTATTCTAATTAAACAGAAATATCTAATTATAAGCTAACCTGGGATGTAATCTTTTTCTTATGCGATCTAAAATTATTTCAAATAACAATTGGTAATAAAGATCATTCAACTGTTATAAGAAAATAATTCAATAAAGATAAACCACTTCGTATAAAAAGTTAGACGAAACAGTTGTGAAAAACATATCGCATAATAAGCTATTCTTATATTAAGCATAAACAAATAGCTATCACCGTACAAAAGTGCCAAATGATAACTCAAGCATTTAGGCATTAATATATAAACAACTGAACATAAATATCACTTTAACACAGAGGCAGAAATAGTTAAGAGATAAAAGTACCATTTTAACTAGTTCTACTCATGAGCTTCAAGCAATAATGACTTATCTCTTCTTAATCCAACATCCACTAAGAGTACAAAAGTGTAACATCAGTAGTATATATTAAACGTAGATATCAATAAATCCTGTTCCATTCATTCATCAAAACCTCCTCGGAGGGTGCAAAAGTGCATGTTCTGAGGACAAGTTTTTGACAAATTTCAGGACCCTTCTCTAAATGCATGAGAAGGGTTTAAATACTACTAACTAAATCTAAAAATAATTTATTACAAAAATGTAGGATACGGTTTAAATGACTGTTCTCTTTTTAGGAAAAAAATAAAGCAAAACTAATACTAAATCTAAAATTAAAACTTAACAACTAACTACTTGTGAATCTATTCTTTGAAATTGCAAGTGTTCAGTATCGATTTGAGAAGAGTAGGCTGGCCGACTTCAGATTTTA
>JAXQQM020076623.1:0-13523 GCA_034641835.2 Pinus albicaulis
AATTGTGCTTTCCTTCACTTCATTTTACCTCATTTTCCCTTTTCCATTGCTATCTTAGACCCAATTGATCAATAAATATAGTTAAAATTACTTCTAGAATGATTTACATGACTGACTTGTTAAATTTTGTGATTTTTTCCATTGTTAAGCATTTTGACCGGAACTAGCTGCAGAATGCAGACATTCCGTAGCTAACCGGCGATTCTGCAGCTGCCTTCATGTTTGAGTATGTTCCAGGTGGCCTCTTGAGAAAAATCGCATATGAGCATGATCCACATCATTTCTACATGGTTCATTGCTCATCATGGAGGAAGAAATGAATTCTGGGTATGGTTTTGAACGTGGGGAACACATTTAGGAAGGAAGACTTCTATTAGGACTGTCTCAGTCCAGATGTCTTTTCTTCTTCACGTAGCCACTTCAAAGAATCCTAACGTGATTTGGATTAGGAAAGACAGTGTTCCTGAATTATTGTAATTATTGTTACGTGCATTTTCTTTATAAACTCTTGGGAGACCGAGAGCTATGTTGGAGATTTTATGTTAGATTTGCTGCTAGATTTTGTTTAAACTCTGTGTTACATTCCTGAAAACGCAGAGTGTTAAGTTCAAACTATTTCATCATTAATGGAGCAGACAAAGTTATTTTGAAGGCGTGATTTAATTTGGAGTTGAATGTCGTCAAGTGGTAGAGGGCCCCTGCCTCTTGCACGGATTTATTTTGCGTAAATTAGATAAGTTTTCTTAGCTGCCTTTACGTTTTGCATTTGAATTGGTAGTTGTTTTTTTAGCTACTGTAGTCGTATTCATTCTAGCTCTTCCACAAGAAGACACTCTTCCAACAGATTAAAATGATGAATGTTGAATGACTATAGTATTGTAGGATTAGGAGTTGAATTTATAGTTTTTTTAACTAGCTACTGTAGTTATATTCATTCTAGCTCTTCCACAAGAAGACACTCTTCCAACAGATTATAATGATGAATGATGAATAGCTATAGTACTGTAGGATTTAGTTGTAATTTTTGCTATTCACTATCACAGTTACACTTGTTCTAATCACTCTTCCACAAGAAGAAACTTTTCCAAGAAATTCTTAAGAAGTTCAAGACATGAGTGTGATAATGAATGATTTAGTTGTGTGTTTGTACTAAGTATCATCTCTGTTCTTGCTCTTAAACGCTTGCCCAAGACATTATAATGACGAGTAGGGTATGGATATGATAACTTAGTTTTTCATTTGCTTTCAGTCTATTTGCTTACAATTGCACTCAATTACATAGTCAGAATTGTTTTACCTCTTCCAAAAGAAGGAACTCTTCCAAAATATCACTAATGATGAACAAACAGATTGTGTAACTTCATAGAATAACGCATGTTAGCATAGTTAGAATGCTCCGGAGTTTCATTGCATTTAATTCATGTTCAATTACTTTGTTTCAAGTTTGATGACGACTTATAGTTCAACATTGTTCTAGATTAGTGGCATCTTAGGTTCATTCTTAGATTAACTCATTGCACTTGCACTTCATATTCAAATTGTCATCCATTGCACAATAAATTACTTCAGTTGTTAGGATTAACAAGACAGCCTTCATTATTCACAAACCTCTTCCTGTTCTAAAATTCCTAATTGATCTATAACCATATGAACAGAAGATAACACCATTCTAAGGCCTGAAGTATCTCTGCAATTTCCTCATCATTTTATAAACAGAGCTCTTCCTCAAAAGACTACTTTAGAAAGAAATCAATAACTCTTTGAGTAAAGGTTCTGTGATATTCAATTAAATTGCAGAATAGAACTAGGAATTAGTCATAGAATAGAAGAGCTTAGAACAAAATGTTGCATCATGGTAAAATTAGTGTTTAACTGTTTAGTTAGAGGATTTGCATATTTAGTGATCATTTCTCAAGTTTAGTTTGTGTCATTTGCCTAAAAAGTCATTATCAAGCTTTTGCTTTTATTTAGTCATAGTTCAGATTTTGCTTCAGTGTTTCCAATTGCATTTGCCATTCCATACATTAGGCTTAACTCTGCTTTGACCACCAACCCCTTTCCATTAGTTTTCTAGACATTTCCATTGTGAACATAAAAATCACCAAAAGACCAAAAACATCATAAATCATCACAAAAGACCAAAAACAACACAAAACACTACACACAACGCATTAGGAAACAAGCACCTAGGTACATATGGTACACTTCACTTCAGCAGTTTACAAATCCTGGTTGACAATTAAATGAGCTCAGTTTAGGAGACTAGATTGAGACACAACATTTTGGCGCCGTTGTCGGGGAAGTGAAAACTAGGTAACCTTTGTTTCTTAGCATCCAAAAACAATTTTATGCGTAGGGAAAGAGATTCAAGGGGAAGATTTATAAGCAGCAGAGGCAGAAGTTTGATTTCTAGAACACCACTTGTTTCATCTAGACCTAGAACTAGTACACCTTCAACTCAAACCCATCTTCCATCCTTTACTGATTCTGGACTTCTAGAAGATCTAAGGTCACCTATTCCATTAGAGAAACCTTCCACTTCATCCACTAAACCTGCTATAGAAGAAGATCTAAAGACTCCTATTAGGGACACAAACCTTTCTACTTCCACAAGAGAGTCAACCATGGCAGAAGAAGGAGGAGGAGGAGTTGTTAATGGAGAACATACATTATTTGGAGGAGGTAGAGGTAGAGGTAGAGGAGAAGGAGGAAGAGGAGAAGGAGGTAGAGGTGCGGATGGAGGAAGAGGTAGAATAGGAAGCTCTTTTGGGTTCCCTATACTTGATGAAGAAACCAATACAACCATGAAAAACATTTCACCCTCTGTCCTTCCCAACTTCTATGGACTTAAAACTGAAGATCCTGAAACTTTCTTATTCGAATTTGAAGTGCTGTGTAGGACTTATGACTACTTACAAGATGCTCAAAAACTGAAATTATTTCCTTCAACTTTGAAGGGAGCAACATTGAAGTGGTTTATGAGTTTAAACAATAGTTCTATTAGAACATGGGAAGACATGAAACAAGCATTTCTAGAGAGATACTTGGATTATTGTATGCCGGTTAATCATAAGGAAGAAGTGTTCAAGATGTTACAAAAAGAAGATGAAAACTTAGAAGATTTGTTGGAAAGATTTAAATACAACATAAAAAGGGCACAAATGGAAAACCTATATCAAGACACTTTAAAAGCTCTTTTGTTGAAAACAATTAGGGATGAATGGTTGGATATCCTTAACATGATGGGAAAAGGGGATATATCACAACTCAAATTACCTGAAATATCTGAGTTATGTATCAACCTTTCCAGAGGGAAATCTAAAACTGCCAAAGGTCCAAGAGATCCTGCTCTTGCAAGGGCAAGTAAATCTGCTTCTGGGACAGTAAGTAGATCAGAAATAGGACATATGCTTGATGATTTTAAATCCGACATCTTAGGGAGTCTTAGTGAACAAATAGACACCCTCAAGATACAAAACAAGCAAAAGGCTGAATCTGATGCCTTGGCAATCTTTTGTCCCAAATGTAGGAAGAAAAATGCCTTGAGAGAGTGCCCTTTGGATGTAAAAGTTGTAGAAACCTGTGTTATTTGTTCTGAGAAGCATGAGACCAAGAATTGTCCTTCTCTTCCTGGTCTCAAGGCTGTTTTTCAAGAAGAAACTCCTACAGACTCCACAGAATCTCTTAACTTTGTATCTAGAAGACCTTGGCAGGGACCTCCGACACAAGGATTCCATGATCAAATGTATAATCAACCTCCACCTTGGAATTCTTGGCAGCAACCTTGGCCCCAATTTCAAAATCAATCTCAAGCTTGGGCATAAGGATCACAAGGTCCCTATGGAAGATACTCTCCATATTATCAGTATCCACCATCCTATCCACCATATCCACATTTTTATCCTCAAAATCCTCAACAAAATTTTCCTCAAAATCTTCAACAAAATCCTCAACAACATCATCCGAACCAACCTCATCAAAATCAACCACTTCCATTACCGTTCCCTCAAAAATCCAATCAATTGCCAGCTCAACCCATACCAAACCCCAATAATAAGAACCCTCAGAATACATACATGATAGAAGGACAACAATTTCCAACTTATTTAATTACTCCTCTAGACCTTAGTGATGTTCAACTTAGGTCTCGAAGGATACTTGAGAAGAGGAAACCTTCTGTGATCATACAAGAACAAGATAATTCTGAGGAAGACTCCCTACGGGTTAATAAAAGTCTTGAGGAAGATACATCCTTTCAAGACCAAAACATTGAAAAACTGAAACAAAAAGATCCAATAAATCCAACTCCAGTATTAGAGCAACCATCCACATCTACTTCTATACCTCCCTTTCCGAAAAGACTACAAATTGATAAAGGTGTAGAAAAACAAATAATGGTGCCTAATTATGATTTCTTAGATGAATTGAGAAATGTTTGCATTAAAATTCCATTATTGCAAGCCATCAAGGAAATCCCAATTTTAGCCAAAATAATAAAGGAGTTGAGTATGAAGACAACAAGAAAAAGAATAGGAGAAACCAAGAAAATTCAACTGGTAGGACAAATAGCAGACATTATGATGGGTAAGATTACTATTCCAAAGTACCTTGACCCAGGAAATCCAGTTGTCAAAATTCACATCAATGGAATTGAAATTCAAAACACACTCATCGACTTAGGAGCAGCAATAAATATCATGAGTAGACAAATCATGGACAAACTGAAACTTCCTAATCTTCTCTTTACACCCACACTATTACAATTAGCAGATAGATCTGTGATCAGACCAGATGGGGTAATATAAGACATTCCAGTGTCCCTAGACTCTTGGGAGTATCCTGTGGATTTCATGATCCTAACACCCAAGAATAATCTAGGAGGCCATCCTGTTATACTAGGAAGACCTTGGTTGGCTACAGCTGATACTTTTATTAGTTGTAGTTCCGGTGATATGTATATTTCTGATGGTAGTTCAACAAAGAAATTCACTTTATATCCTCCAGCTAGGACAATTACAGATCTAGATGACACTCAATGGATAGAGGATGAAGAATATTTACAACCACTCTTCACAATTTCAGAAATTAGTGAAGATAATAAAATTCTCAATACTCTAGAAAACTTTAAATCCTCTCCATAACACAAATATGAATCATTTCAGGAGGGATCCAATATTGAATTTTTGTCATCTAGGCAGATGTCTCTTCATTCTATGGATAAATTTGGCAGCTCTACAAGTGAGATTTTTCCAGGAAAAACTTTGAACATAAACAAGAACCTAGAAAAATCTCAACAAGAAGAGTTAATCAAAGTATTACAGAGACATTCTTCTGCATATGCATGGGAATACACTGACATGAAAGGGATAAGTCCCAAGACTTGTACTCATCACATCTATATAGAGGCAAATTGCAAACCAATCAGACAGCCTCAAAGACAGATGAATCCAAATCTTAGGGAAATTGTTAAGGAAGAACTGCAAAAATTATTAAATGTTAATTTCATCTATCCTATTTCAGATAGTCAGTGGGTTTCTCCTTTGGTGATTGTGCCTAAGAAAAATGGAAAATGGAGGGTGTGTGTTGACTACCGAGAACTTAATAAAGCTACTCTTAAAGACCATTTTCCCTTACCTTTCATAGATCAAGTATTAGATACATTAGCAGGTAAAAAGTACTTTTCATTCCTGGATGGATTTAGTGGTTACAATCAAATCCAAGTAGCACTTGAAGACCAAGATAAAACCACATTTACTTGTCCTTGGGGTACCTATGCCTACCGAGTATTGCCATTTGGGTTATGCAATGCACCCGCAACATTCCAAAGGGCAGTATTAGGAATTGTTTCTGATCTGATACATGACTGTGTAGAGGTGTATATGGATGATTTCACAGTTTATGGGGACACATTTGAAGAGGCTTTAGAAAACTTGGAAAAAGTCTTAAAAAGATGTCAAGAAGCAAACCTTTCTCTTAGTCATGAAAAATGTTTTATGATGTTCACTCAAGGTATTGTTTTAGGGCACCACATTTCAGGGGATGGGATTAGAGTTGATGAGGCGAAAGTTGAAGTTATTTCTAACCTATCCATTCCAAGTTGTCAAAGAGATGTTAGAATTTTTCTAGGATTTACAGGGTATTATTGGAGATTTATAGAAAACTTCACCAAAATAGCATCTCCACTCTTCAAATTACTTACCAAAGATTGTGAATTTAAGTGGACTTCTGATTGCCAGTTAGCTTTTGAAACCCTAAAAACCAAAATTTCTGAAGCACCTATATTAAGGGGGCCTAACTGGAAGTTACCTTTTCATATCTCGACAGATGCTTCCGTTACAGCTCTAGGAGCAGTATTGGGACAGAAAGATTTAATTCCCTATGCCATCTATTATACCAGTAAAAATTTGACTCCTGCAGAGTTAAACTATACTGTAACTGAAAAAGAGTTTTTAGCTGTTGTTCATGCCATAAACAAATTTAGACACTATATAACATGCTATGAAACTTTTGTTCACACTGATCATTCTGCAATTAGATACTTAATGAACAAATCAATTACTAATGGCGGAATCATAAGATGGTTATTGCCCTTACAAGAATTCAACATTACTATTCTAGATAGGCCTGGAAAACAAAACACAGTAGCTGATTTCCTATCTAGACTCCAAAATATCAAAGATGACACTCTAGTTGAAGATCAATTTCCTGATGAATATCTTTTTGCAATCTCTACTCAAACTCCATGGTTTGCTGATATTGCTAATTATTTAGTTTCAGAAAAATTTCCTTCAATTATGAATGCAAGGGATAAAAGAAAAATCATTAATGATAGTGCAAGATATTCATGGGTCGCTAATGAGTTGTACAAGACAGGTCCAGATTTAATCATTAGAAGGTGTGTTCGTGAAGATGAGATGCCTGAAATTCTCAAGGCATGTCATGATGAACCTTGTGGCGGACACTTTGAAGATAAGAGGACAGCCTATAAGATCCTTAATTTAGGATATTATTGGCCATCCTTGTTTAAAGATGCTAAAGAGTATGTCAAAAGGTGTGACAGTTGCCAAAGGGTAGGGAAACCTTCTCCTTCATGTGAGATGCCATTACAACCTCAGGTACACATTGAACCTTTTGAAAAATGGGCTTTGGATTTTGTAGGACCTATTAGTCCTCCATCAAGACAAAATAAATATATATTAGTTTGCACTGATTATGTTACTAAGTGGGTAGAAGCTAAACCATTACTTGTTGCTAATGAATCATCTGTAGTTACTTTTCTTTTTGAGGATATTTTCACTCATTTTGGTGTCCCAAGGGAAATTGTTACAGATCAAGGAGCTCAATTTACATCAAGGCTAGTGGAGCAAATGATGGGGAAGTACAAAATCAGACATAGAACATCTACTCCTTATCATCCACAAGCAAATGCTCAAGTGGAATCCACTAATAAGGTCATTGGAGGAATCCTAACAAAGATTGTTCATCTACATAGAAGAGATTGGGTAGATAGGCTTCCTGAAGCCTTGTGGGCCTATAGAACTACATGGAGAAACACAACAGGCCATACTCCTTATGAGCTTGTTTATGGAAAGCAAGTTTTGTTTCCCATAGAGTTCCAAATTCAAACATTCAAGATGGCAATTCAGCTAGGACTTGATCTAACGGAGGCACAAAAGCATAGACTGGAGCAAATTAATGAATTGGATGAGATCAGACAAGATGCAGTTCAGAAAACAAGTCTAGTCCAACAGCAAAGGGCTAGATGGTATGACAAGTACATCAAGGAGAAGAAATTCAAAGAGGGTGACTGGGCTCTCTTGTTTGATTCAAAATTCAAGGATTTTCAGGGGAAATTTCAGACACATTGGCTTGGGCCATATGAAATTGTTCGAATTTTTGATAATGGGGCAGTAAAAATCAAAACTATAGATGAAGAAGAGGTCACTTTTCTTGTGAATGGTCATAGACTAAAGCTATACCACAAGCCACTCTCAAGAGAAGAGTTTGTCAAGAAGTTCCAAGAAGACAATGATGTGAAGTTAATGAAGAAGAGTCTCTCTTCTTCATCAACTTGATTAAATTTTCTGAAGCATTTCTCTTCTAAATAAAAAAATAAAAAAAAATAAAAAAAAATAAAGGTATAAACATGAAAACCAATCATTGATTGGCATGTTTATACAGAAAAGATAGGGTGAAAATCAGAGTCTCTCTGACACTCTAACTTTTCCCATTTTTGTTTTTATAAGCAGCTGTTATAAAAATCATAAGTTTAGTTCCATAGTGCTTATGATTCATTTCATCTCACTCCATTCACTTATCCATCCATACTCCATTTCATTCCATCACTCATATTTCACTCCATTCCACATTTCATTCATCTCATTCCATCTTCCATCCATCTCATTTTCATATCAAAATACAAAATTTGATGTCTTGCTGTAAGTGAATAAAACATGTCATGAATTGCAGTACAGTCCTTATGTTCTTTCATTCCATTTCATGAACTGAATCCATTCCATTTCATCATCCACTTCATACACATCATAATCCATCATCCATTTTCATTCATACCATTTAACATTCCACCCATACTCCAAAAACATTCCATTTTCATGATTAAAGTGCTCTACAGGAACATTCTGCAGCTCAGTGGACATTCTGCAGCTGATCAGCCTTTCTGCAGCCCGACAGTCTTTCCGCAGCTATAAACCTTGAAGGCATCAACCAGCAGACATCAGAATTACAACAAAGTGACCCAGTGTATTCATGAATCAAAAGCATCAAGAAAATTATGAAGACTCCTCCAAAGGTGAACAAGAAGACAAAGGCTACAAAAATCAAATAAAGGGTAGAGGTAACAAGTTTAAATTACAATGGCATTTCATAAAAGTTTAGCATAGTTTAGTTATGGATTGTTCGAAAAGGTTGTTTTAATTGTTTTTATTGATCAACACCAACAAACCCTCTACAAACTTTGGATTAAAATCTTCCATTTCAAATTTCATATCCGATAGCATTTAAGCGGTTAAATGGCCGAGGTGTTTGAATTCTCCACGTCTCTTAACCAAATCATTCAATGATGATTCCCTCTGCTGTCATAAAATCCTCCGCCGTCTCTTCAATCATTAATACAATCCCTCCACCTCACTCCACTACTCCATTCCGTGACCACTGCCATAACTTCATTCTGTAGCCGGCATTCCATTCCGAAGACAGAGATATTATTATCACCGAGAGCAGAGCCAAAGGATATCAGTTTGAATAGCATTGAGCATTGTAAACGCAGAACAGAGCAGAAGGGTAAATTTGGAAGTATAACAGTGTGAGGACTTGAAGCCACTTGATCCCGTGGGCAGATAAAATATCACTGTGGACGGAGTTTGAAGCATTTTCACTATAAACACAGAATTGTTGCAGTGATTGAGTTTGAAGTCTTTTGTTACCAGAGACAGAGGTGTTGCAGTGATTGAGTTTGAAGTCTTTTGTTACCAGAGACAGAGGTGTTGCAGTGTTAAAATCGAAATCATTTGCTACCAAGAGCCAGAGGTATTGCACAAAAAGAAAATTTGAAGCCATCTGCCACTGTCTATCAGAGACATATCAGCTCGGAATTTGAAACTGTTTTCATTATCAAACAGAGGCATATCACTCCAAAGTTCAATTGTCAACAGAAGAGTTTGAAGTTTTTTTTGTTACCAGAGACCGAGGTGTTGCAGTGTTGAGTTTGAAGTCTTTTGTTACCAAAAGACAGAGGTGTTAAAATCGAAACCATTTTCTACCAAGAGCCGGAGGTATTGCACAAAAGAAATTTGAAGCCATTTGCCATTGTCTATCAGAGACATATCAGCTCGAAATTTGAAACTGCTTTCATTATCAAACAGAGGCATATCACTCCAAAGTTCAATTGTCAACAGAAGCATATCAGTCCGAGGTTTTGAAGGCATTTTTCATTATCAATCAGAGGTATGTCATTCCAAAATTGAAGCCATTTTCATTTAGAACTTGAAGCCATTTCAATCCGAAAGTGAAAGTCATTGTTTTGTGGGTAGAAGAGTGTTAATTTGATATTGAAAAAAATCATGGGTTTCATCGTAAGGACTGAACCAGTGGGTTCAAAATATTTAGAAGGCTACCCACAATGCAAAGAAATGTTACAAAAAATAGGATGGCTTCAATTTTTGGAAAAATTTAATGGCTTTCATAAGGAAGTCACTAAAACATTTGCAAGATCATTTCAAGGAACCGAAGTTGAAGTAGGGGATGTCAAGTTTATTGTCACTGAAGTTTTTATTGCAGAGGCTACAGGATTGCTCAGAACTGGAGAGAGATGGTTTAAAAATAGAGAATTCCACAATGACTCCTGGAAACAAATTTTAAAATCACCAAATATGGATGTTAGTGTATTCAAGAAAGGAATTCCCAGTTCTGCATTGAAAAACAAATGGAGAAACATACTACTTCTTTTGCAAAAATTTGTTACATGTGAGGGTAGATATGGGACATTTTATGTCTACCACATCAGACTAATGATGCATTTTCCGGGAGAAGACTTAAACCTACCATATTTCTTGCTTCAAAGTCTGAAGAAGATGGCTTCCTGTGTTCAGAGAAGAGTTCAATTTTTAGAGACAACCCTGTATCATCATTGTTTGGTCAAAATTTTGATTGAGCATCATCTAGCTAAAACAAATGATACATGGGATGATTTCTTAATAAGAAATCATTTTGAAGAAGCAAAAGAACCATCACCTAAACCACAGCCTACGAAGAGAAGTAGGAAATGGAGGGCTTCAAAAGTTGAAATTGACAAACCAGTCCAAGAGAGCAGTGAAGAAATCATTTTAGAGAAGTTGACTCGAATCAAGAGGCAACTTAAGGAAGAGAAGATAATCAAGGAATCTGCCATAGAAAAAGGAGAGGGATCCTCTCAACCTAGGAGAAGCCACAGATTAAAGGGAAAACTGAAGAAAACACTGATCAAACAAACAGGGGTAATCAATATAGAAGATGAAGAAACACCCATTGAAGAGGATGATGAAGAGGATTTTTATGAAAGAACCCCTGAAATTGATCCTGCTCAACAGGAAATTTATGACTATGTGGAATCTTTAGAGAGGACAGCTTCAGAAAGCAGAGAGAGAACCCCCAGTCCTCCACTGTCTGAAATTGATATATTAAGAAGGGATAGGTATGAGTTGGAATTATTGAATAGACACATCAAAATGAGAATGAAATTCTCAAAGATCAAATCAAGCTCAAAACTGATATGAACTCAACCTTATCCCTGCATATAGACAAAGTGGAGAGGACCAATGAGAAGTTGAAGACAAAGAACAAAAAGCTAATCAGGGCACTCACCAACCTCAGGTTCAAATTTGTGATCAGGAAACCCAGAAGGCCTCTAGTTTTCAGACAAAGGAGAAGAAGGGGATTAGATGTCCTTGCAGAAGCCTCTGAATTCATAGGATAATTTGCATGAGGACATGCAAAGAGACAGCAGTGGGGGTATGTTGAGCCTCAAAATTGTGCTTTCCTTCACCTCATTTTACCTCATTTTTCCTTGTCCATTTCTATCTTAAACCCAATTGATCAATAAATATAGTTAAAATTACTTCTAGAATGATTTACATGACTGACTTGTTGAATTTTGTGATTTTTTCCATTGTTAAGCATTTTGACCGGAACTAGCTGCAGAATGCAGACATTCCGTAGCTAACTGGTGATTCTGCAGCTGCCTTCATGTTTGAGTATGTTCCAGGTGGCCTCTTGAGAAAAACCGCATATGGGCATGATCCATGTCATGTCTACATGGTTCGTTGCTCATCATGGAGGAAGAAATGAATTCTGGGTATGGTTTTGAACGTGGGGAACACATTTATGAAGGAAGACTTCTATTAGGACTGTCTCAGTCCAGATGTCTTTTCTTCCTCACGCAGCCACTTCAAAGAGTCCTAACGTGATTCGGATAAGGAAAGACATTGTTCCTAAATTGTTGTAATTATTGTTACGTGCATTTGCTTTATAAACTCTTGGGAGACCGAGAGCTATGTTAGAGATTTTATGTTAGATTTGCTGCTAGATTTTATTTAAACTCTGTGTTACGTCCTTGAAGACGCAGAGTGTTATGTTCAAACTATTGCATCGTTAATGGAGCAGACAAAGTTATTTTGAAGGCGTGATTTAATTTGGAGTTGAATGCCGTCAAGTGGTAGAGGGCCCCTGCCTCTTGCACGGATTTATTTTGCATAAATTAGATAAGTTTTCCTAGCTTCCTTTACGTTTTGCATTTGAATTGGTAGTCGTTTTTTTAGCTACTGTAGTCGTATTCATTCTAGCTCTTCCACAAGAAGACACTTTTCCAACAGATTAAAATGATGAATGTTGAATGACTATGGTATTGTAGGATTAGGAGTTGAATTTATAGTTGTTTTAACTAGCTACTGTAGTTATATTCATTCTAGCTCTTCCACAAGAAGACACTCTTCCAACAGATTAAAATGATGAATGATGAATAGCTATAGTACTGTAGGATTTAGTTGTAGTTTTTGCTATTCACTATCACAGTTACACTTGTTCTAATCACTCTTCCACAAGAAGAAATTCTTCCAAGAAATTCTTAAGAAGTTCAAGACATGACCGTGATAATGAATGATTTAGTTGTGTGTTTGTACTAAGTATCATCTCTGTTCTTGCTCTTAAACGCTTGCCCAAGACATCATAATGCCGAATAGGGTATGGATGTGATAACTTAGTTTTTCATTTGCTTTCAGTCTGTTTGCTTACAATTGCACTCAATTACACAGTCAGAATTGTTCTACCCCTTCCAAAAGAAGGAACTCTTCCAAAATATCACTAATGATGAACAAACAGATTGTGTAACTTCATAGAATAATGCATGTTAGTATAGTTAGAATGCTCCGGAGTTTCATTTGCATTTAATTCATGTTCAGTTACTTTTTTTCAAGTTTGATGATGACTTATAGTTCAACATTGTTCTAGTTTAGTGGCATCTTAGGTTCATTCTTAGATTAACTCATTGCACTTGCATCTCATATTCAAATTGTCATCCATTGCACAATAGATTACTTTAGTTGTTAGGATTAATAAGACAGCCTTCATTATTCACAAACATCTTCTTGTTCTAAAATCTACAAATGATCTATAGCCATAGGAACATAAGACAACATCACTATAAGGTCTGAAATCTCTCTGTAATTTCCTCATCATTTCATAAACAGAGCTCTTCCTCAAAAGAACTACTTTGAACAAGAAACCAATAACTCTTTGAGTATAGGTTCTGTGACATTCAATTAAATTGCAGAATAGAACTAGGAATTAGTCATAGAATAGAAGAGCTTAGGATAGAGTATTGCATCATTGTAAGTTAGTTGTTTCACTGTCTGTGTAGAGAATCTGCATACTTAGTGATCATTTCTCAAGTTTAGTTTGTGTCATCTGCCTAAAAGTCATTATCAAACTTTGCTTTTATTTAGTCACAGTTTAGATTCTGCTTCAGTGTTTCC
>JAXQQM020072972.1:0-94688 GCA_034641835.2 Pinus albicaulis
TAAAAAAAATAAAAAATTGAACCCGCTGTCGCTCTTCGAACACCCTATAAGTGTCAGTTTTCGTAATCGTCGGAAGACCGATGTTACATTTAAAAAAAAAATTTAATATGCCGTCGGAAAAGCAATGTTTGCCAACGTCAGAAGAGCGACGTTCCCAAACCAAAACGTCGGAAGAGCAACACCACTAGCGTTGGAAGAGCGACTTCTGCACAATGTCAATATTGCGACACATCAAAGTGTGGTTAGCCATAACGTCGGTCTTCCGACACTATACGAGCGTCTGTATTGCAACACTTTAGAAGCGTTGTTAGCCATAACGTCAGTATTGCGACACTTCACAAGTGTCGCTATTGTGACACTTCATAAGCGTTGGTATTGCGACGCTTCTGCAAAACATCAGAACAAGTGTCGCAATACCGATGCTTTATGGAAGTGTCGGAAGACCGACGTTATGGCTAGCCACGCTTTGAAGTGTCTCAAACTGTCGCTCTTGTGACGACCAGGTGTCAGAAAACCGACAAATTGGCCGTAAAAATTTCAGCCAAATTTTCCAGTGTATATTCCGGGAAAAGAATGTTCAGGCTGACAGATTTGCTAAAAAAGGTCTGTCAGGGGAGTTTGGTATCATGCATTATGAATTAGTGGATGCGGAGGGTCAAGGAGCTGCTGGTTCTGTGCTTTTTTCTTGATTTATTTCGGTTCACTGTTTATGATTTTTCCAGGTCTATTGTCCCATCTTTTCTTCTGGAAAGTTTCTGGAGGGTACTTTTTTATACACTTTTGGAAGATGCTATTGTTATAACTCTGATTTTTGAGATCTCCTATCTCCAATTAATACGAAATTGTGTAGTTTTTTTATTTTCAGCTGGGGCGCCTAAGCTCTGATCTGGGGCCTCCCTGTTGATCATTTTCCCACTGTTGGGGCGTGTTCATGGAGTAATGTTGTATTTGTCGGGCTTATCTTTTTGCTGTAGACTAGGATTATGTTTTTGTTTGGAATGTAATGTATTTCCTTGGAGGAACTCTACGTTTATTTTTTCTAGATCAAAGATCTATGCTGTATGGCAATTCATATTTCAAGACTTTTTAATGGCACAATATATAAGCCATACTTTTTTCATCATGAAAAAAAAGGGTGAAGAAATCAATCCAATTGTTTAAGCTAGAATAATTAGTTAAATTTGTAGGTTAGAACCTAGATTAGGACAATCTCTCCGTCAAAGAAAAATAAGAAGGATTTTCACATTTAAATGCACCCTTATATGATGAGAATAAGCCTTGGTTTTGAAATATTAGGATATAAAGGGTGAAAATGCAACAGTTTCATGTTTGAAAGCAATATAAAGTTTATCCAAAGTTTGGCGCTGCATTATAAATTCAAGAAATGATAAAGCCTCTTGTCGTGTAGAGGTTAACCATCAAGCATGATCCAACCCATGATGAATTTCTCACCCGAATCGACTACTTGGAATATTCCCCCCCCCCTTCCCTTCCTACCTTTGTCGACGGAGGGGGGGTCCAAAAATTTGTTTTGCTCCCTCTAGCCCTACACTACGTGTAAACTCCATATTCTTTCAACCCCCTCGCTCAATACCATATACTACCCACCCCCCCTCTGAAAAATTCCTAACCACTTCCCTTTTCCCGCCTACGGTTCTTGGCGCCAACACCACCAATCCATCCACGACACCAGTCTGTCACCCTCACCCATTACACTGTTTTGCTGCATCTAATTCCACTGAATCTTATTTGTAATTTCTCAGTTTTACCTCGGAAAGTCAAATTGTCCTGACACTGAGCATAAATGCAGGGCACCTTTGTGTGAGCATCGCCATTATCACCAACGTTGAAAATCAACCAATTTCCTGGGTAAACTACACCACTGTTAAGCCTTTTCGCATTGTTTGAATTTCCCAAAAAGGCTTCAAAGGGTAAGAACAGTGAAAATTCTAAAAATAATATGGTTCCCCCACCCATTGATCGTGGTCACATCCCTTTGGCTGATCGAGATTACAAAATATCAGAGCTAATTAAGTGTGAATTCGATTGATTGGAACTACACAACTAGCTCAAAGACAATTTCCTTCACTAGAGTGACGGAATTAGGCTTTGGGTATCCAATCTACCCCTATACATGCTTCCCCAAACTTATCATTTCCTCGAATTTGTCCTTAAATGAAAATATGGATATTTACCCAGTCAGAGAGCCATTGTAGTCCACAATGGTGAAATTTTGTTTACAATTAACCCTCAGACAATTGACCAAATGTTGCAGATCCCTAAGAATGACTCCACCACTCCTTTCTCATTTGAAGCCTTAAATGAATTATATCAGAACCTAAAATTTTCCCAAAGATCCAAGATTTTTGAAATCTTTATACCTAAAGATTCCCAACTACCAAAAAATAATCCACCATATCCCTCCTCCATTTTTCCTGAAAAAGCTAAGCAAATCATTTCCCTACTCTCATGTTTACTAGGATACTATCCAGATGAATGAGTAGATGAAACTATTCTAGGTTTTCTGTCCATTTTATCCACTGAAGAAAAGCCCTTAGTGATTTTCAACTTCAGCGAGTTCCTTGCTGACAACATTCACGAACAATTCATGAAGTTTCAAACTGAAGGAATGTTCAAATATGCCTCCATTTTGGTTTATATGTTTCTATTTTATCAAGCAAACATGTTTCCATTTGCAGTACAAAAGATGAATGAACAGGGAAATCCACACAGTTATTTTTTGGAATTTCTTAGTGAGAAGGAATTCAGAGGAATAAAACTTCAAAGACTTCATTGATTAGTTTATCCACTCAACTACATGTTTGTTGAGCAGTGATACAAAAACCAAGGTCAGTGCTGGATTTTAGAAGATTTTACAGCTCACTGAACAAGTTAAGACATGTGACTGGTATTTGTACTAGAATTATACTAAAATAAGAGTATATGGGTGTGAGATTCCACCTTAAAAATTTCCCAGATATCTCCCAATGAGGATTTTCGCATTGGAGTACATCAGGAAAATGATAAACTCTGATGAAGTCCATTTTGTCTTGGCCAAGAAGAAATCACAATTCATGATAAAGACTCATATAGGACCTTTTATTTGCAACAGTAGGACAACAGGAGAGAATTTAGATACCCTCCTAAAGCAGATGAAGTTCCCATTGAGTTTCACTTGGTCTTATGACCCATTTTATGTGATATCCAAACTAAGAGTGGAAGAGAAAACCACTCCATATGTTCACACTCAAAGGCCTGGAATTGAAATGTACATGAACCAAGATGAATGGGAAGAAAATACTTTACAAGAAGCAGAGGAGAAACTTCTGTCTAAAACTACTCCAAAAACTCCCACACCTCAGGAAAAAGCTAAGAAAAGGCCAAGGGAAGAAGACTCTCCTTCAGTCACAGAGGCTTCAACCAAATAATTCAAGATTTACAGGAAGAAAACAAAGACAAATCCTAAAACATACTTTTTAAAAGAGGGGGAAGGGAAAGCTACTATAACACTGAAGGGTCCACCCTCTTCAGAAAAATCAGATAGCATCTTTACAATATCTTCAACATCTTCATTTTCATAAGGTAATCCAGACACAACTCAAACATCAGAATTGATTCACGGACAAACAAAGACAAGTATATTTGATAAATATAAGGAGATAAAGCAGAAAAATGAGCTTCTCAAAGTCAACACTTATGCTCAGTTTTGGAAACAAACTAACAAAACCAAGCATAGGATATTGCCAGCCTTTGACATTGAGAAAGGAAAAATGCAAATGGAATTCTTGGAGGCACATGTCCCCTATCCTAAATTAGAAGCTGATTACAAGAAGACTACATTTGAGTTTGATGCAAAATATATCCATCCTATTGATCAGATGGATATGCACAGGAAAACAGGGGAAAATATATGTTCTACATTGACAAACAATGCAATGACTGCTTCCAAATTTCATGTATCCCTCACCATATGCAGTCCCAATTGAATATTGAAAATATTTATTTTTTAATAAATGATAATAAGATAAAATCCTTGAAAGACTTGGTGATAAAAAATTGGATATGACCCAAGTAATGTTAAGGCAACAGAGGAAATAATTAAAAATAAGAATTCTAACTTAGAAGCACTCAGAAAACAATTGAATTTCTCAGCAACTAAGGAACCACAAAATAAATAAATGGGGGAGACATAAACCCAAAAAGAAGACACACTCAGGTTAATTATGGAACAAAATGCACATATAAGGGACATGGAAGCAGAAATGGACAAGCTAGTCATGGGAAAATAACATAATGAATAGCTAGCTATATTCCCACTTGATGCAGTACCCCTTACAGTGATAGCACATATAAGAATGGCTACATCAACAACATAACGAGTTTCTACATCAAAATCATCCCCAACAAAAACTTCAGATACCTCTGGTAAACTAGTAGAAGCTATGGAAGACATGTCTATAAAAGGAGAGGAAATCAAGAGGTTATAAGTGCAGGTAAATTACCTACAAGAACAAAAAGCAAGGATTGAGACCTCTCATCTGGTCGAAGTACAGAAATCCGACAGTATCACTCAAATGATACAACAGTTGGGGAAGGAAACTGCCATGGCTCAAACCTTATCCCAGGGTAAGGAAAATATATGGATAGATATCAACAAATCCATGACTGCTATCTGGCAACCAATACAGATTATCTTTGAACAAAATGACCTAATTCAGAAATCTAGAGGAGCCATTGAAGAAATAAGAGAAAAGATGGGAGAAAAACCAACTGAAGCCACAAATTTCATCAAATTTATCAACTCCAAAAACATGCATGAGTTAGAAGAATTAGAGATTTAAGACAAAGCTGAGACTATATTGGAAGTTAATAACGTATTAAATAAGAAAAATCTCATGTTGCAGTTGGAGGAAAAATGTCAAGTCCTGGAGATTGGTGTCCAAAGATTCTTTAAAAAATTTGAGGTGCTCAATAAAATATGACTTCTAGATTTATTAGTGATGAATGATAAATTAATTACTTTTACTAATTACAACGAGAAATTAATGACCGTTGCGAAGGAAAGTTCCAAATTTGCAGGGATATAGGGAAGTGTCACAGGGAAAGCCTTCCTAGAGACACTGGAGTTTGATTTAAACATCCAACATGAGATCAGACACATCTTTATCACTAAGCCCACTTTTTCCAAATATACAAAGGTAGATGAAATTTACAGAAAGTTACTCAAGCTCTCCATCCTAAGTGAAGATAGTTGGGACAAATTGTGTGAGTTACTTGATTGAAATATGGGTTCTATTTTCAACAGCAAGACAGGTAACACAAGAAAAGTCAAGGGGCAGATCAACAACAATTTCCACAAAAGTAGTGCCAGCAATCCAAGTAGTTCAACTTTTACTGTATTTGTGTAATAAGAGATGTATTTAGATTTTTATATCCCTAAATTACATCCTGATTTGTTATATCAGGATATTTTGTAAATAAACTTATAAATACTTCTCATTTCGAAGTATGAGGGGTTGATTTTTGCATCCAAGAAGGCTATTGTACATTTCAAGTTCCAATGGACTTATCAAGAATACATAAAGCTCTTTCACATGATTCTCATGTCAAACTGTTGGTGAAGTGCACCTATTGTTGTTTATATGTTTACTTTCCTTTGTTTACCATGCTTATGTGTTTACATAGTATGAATGATTCAATAGAAAATTGAAGAAAAAATTGGTTTTAATGCACACTTGACTCTGGATTTGAATAATTTCAATGTTTTCAATTGAAATTAAGTAAATGAATTCTTAATTTATCTTTACGTAATGGAAATTATTTCACCTCTTCTTATTCACTTCATTTAAATTTTACAGAATCCAATTATTTTGGCTGTGTTTCCCTGTGAAATATATCTATAAAAGCTGAAACAAATCCATGTTTTAAGTCATAGACTCCATAGCCCAATGGTAATTTATAAATTAATCAATCAAACAATTCAAATAAATAAAAAAAACATTGAACTTTCATAACTAGCCTAATATATTAATACAAAAAAATCTGAATCTGAGAGAGAGATCCCTCTCTAAAGCTGGCAGCGCTAGATCCTAGCTTCCATAGTGGTTTGTGGCTACCTCTGTAATTTCTTTTGCAACTTTAGAAATTATAGAGTGATAACAAATTCTATAAACATCATGGTTACATAGGCCTCATTGATACTTTTCAAATGGAATATTCTTCTTTTAAAATCTCCTCTCGGATGAGAAGTTATGGCCAATGGAAGTTTGATATGAATTAAAGGATCGAAAATTTATGAAAAAACCCCAAATGCCAAATTTTTTTACAAGTTTGCATCTTCAGGGTGAATCCACCACAAACAGAGAAATTAATGGCCTTAGGTGCCAAAATTATGCATTGTTAAATGACATTAAGTATTTTGCATCTAATATTCCAATCAATGATAATCATAAAACTTAAATGAATGGTTGGTATCGAAGTTATGCGATGTTAAACTAATCCTTTCAACCTAACCAAATAATGACAAGTGGTAGAATTTCATATGAAAATGAGAAGGACCCTTTCTATGAGTGACACGTGTATCTTTTGCATAGTCAACCAGATACATTAACATATGATGTCATCACAATGACATGGTGCCACCAGGGGTTGCCACATGGTAGGGACAAGTAGAAGCTTTGGATTGGTGAAAAACATGAAAATGGGTGACATGTGGCAACCCTCATGGGACACTAAGTGGCATGATGACCAGGGATGCTTATGGACTTATTCATATGGTACGGTCACATGGACCTTGCCACATAGTTTAAGGCTCGAAGGCATGGTCGTATGGTAAAAACGTGTAGCCTTTAAGGCATGCACTTTGGCCCATTGTCAAACAATTTGACCCCCCAATACTACTTGAAGTGTGTGTGTCTATATATATATATATATATATATATATATATATATATATATATATATATATATATTACTAAAAAATTGACCATTAATCATCACTCACCACTCACATTCCAAAATTTCTGGTTGTTATAGTCCATTGTAATTTATTTGGTCTTGGTTTCAAATCGGGTGAGTGGAGGCCTTGTGTTCTAGTTTCTTAGGTCTACAATCTGTGGAGGTAGCCCACAGTTGAAAAAGGGTATACACAATTTTAGCATTCAAAGGAAGCCCACATGGACAAGGTAATATACAGAAGTTTTGCACACAGAGGTAGCCCACATAGATAGGCACATATGCACAAGTTTTGCACGCAGAGATAACCCACGTGGAAAAGTGTGTATACACAATTTTTTCATGTAGAAGTAGCCCACACAGAAAAGGGTGTATAAAAAAGTCTTGCACATAAGGGTAGTCCATGGTGGATAGGGAAAAATCTACTTATAGACACAATCAGCTCATGTGAATAGGGAATATACACAAATTTTTGCATAGGCTCATCCCACATGGAGGACAATTTATACATACAAGTATAGGCCATGGAGGACGGGCCATGTTCACTAGCAAAAATTTGACAATGCATGGTATTCACCAAAGTTGAAATGTGTATTAAAATGTGTCCATGCACCACCATCAACATTGAACCATAATGTAACTACATTATGTTATGTGACCAACTCACTAAATAGAAGAAAAGATAGATCAACGACTTGAGAAATATCATCTTCAAGGGGGAAACCTCCTTTACATGACATAAATGAACAATTATTGGATGATACAAATGACACTACCTCATTTTTTTTTATAATAGTCTAAGGGGTCACAATATAATCAAATTCATCATAACAATAATAATGTACGAGCACACCAATAACAATAGTGGGATTCTATGGGGCACAACAATAAAAATGTGGTGGTTACATGGGCACAACAATAACAATAAGGGGGCTACACTAGTATTATAAGGACATAACATGCTCCTCTCCTAAAAAAAAGTGTTGTCCTCAACGCTTGAGTAGTTCTAGATGCTTCTGTATAAAATTTTCATCCTCTAACGTGGAATCTTCAGCGGGTAAGTTCTTCCACTTAATGGAATACTCTGAAATTCGTCAATTCCGTAGTTGTTGGGTTCTTTTTTCTGTGACTGATTCAGACTCCAATATGATTTTTCCTTCCTCTTCAATTTTTGGAAATATTGTTTGAACTAAGATCTTGTCACCAATAACCTTATTTAATCTTGAAACATGGAAAACTGGGTGTACTTGGGAATATTTGTATGCCATAGTACCAATCTTTTGCAACACCTTTACCGTAGTACTTGGGTAATAATTTATTATCCTTATTGGCTTGATTGAGGGACATTTGTTTGTATAGTTTTAGCCATAAAAATACCCAGATACCTACATCAAACTTCTTTCACTGCGACGATGATTTGCAAGTTGTTTCATTGGATTTTGTGCCAGAGTGAGGTTATCCTTTAAGAGTTGGAGAACTTGTTTTTGATGCTTGATGTGATCTTCCACTTCTTGAACCTTATAATTTTCTCTTGAAGATGATGTGATGGATGGTGGATGATATCCATAAAGTCCCATAAATGGGGTAATTTTTGCTACAATATGGAAGGAAGTGTTATACCACCATTTAGGTAAAGGTAACCACTTGACCCATTGTGTTTCTTTATTAGATACAAAGCAACAAAGATATCCTTCCAAACATTTGTTCACTATATTAGTTTTCCCATTAGAATGAGGATGATAAGATGAGCTATGAACTAATTGAGTACCCGAACAAGAAAATAATTCCGTCCAAAAATTTCCAGTGAAAATGGGATCTCTATCACTTACAATAAACTTTTGGGTTTCCATGTAGATTTTGAATTGTTTCCGTAAATACAATAGCAACAATACTAGCTTCAAAAGGATGGGATAATGCACAAAAGTGTTCATGATTGGTAATTATATCAACTACCACCATGATGACACTCTTTCCTCTTAGGCTTAGGTACACATTGTGATAAAATCCATCGAGACCTCCTCATAACGCTTACTTAGAATGGATAAAGGTTGTAACAGATCGGGGATCTTAATTATTTCAACTTTATTTTGTTGGAAAACCAAAAATTCTACAGCAAAATTTTGAATATAAGATTTAAGGTCGTCCAAAAAAAATTGATTCTTGACCCTGTGGTATGTTTATAAAAATCTTGAGTGCCCTCTTAAAGGAGAGGTGTGCAATTCCAAAAGAATATTTTGTTTGAGTTGGGAATTCTTACATAGATATAAGCGATCTTTGTACCATAATAAGTCATTTTTCCAGATTATCCGATGTATTGGGATCTTGTTGCAACTTTCGAATGAGTTTCCACACATCTTCATCATTCTTTCATTCCTCCCTTGCTTTAGTTATCTAGTCAGGTTGGATAATCAAAATGGATTAGAGCAATGCTTCCACATCCTCATCCCTTCTTTAGAGTGCATTTGCAACAACATTTTTCTTCCCTTTTTTTTAGATGATTTCAAAATCATAACCCAACATCTTAGTGGCCCATTCTTCTTGTTCTTATGAAGATAGTGTTTTTTCCAAGAATTATTTAAGACTATCATGATCCATTTTTACCTTGAAGTGTCTTCCCATTAAGTAAGGTCTCCATCGCTTCAAGGCATGTAGTATTGTCGATATTTCCTTCTCATAAATAGGTTTGTGTAAATAATTTCCCTTGATTAGACTAATTTCAAAAGAAATAGATGGCTTCCTTATTTCTTTAAAACAAAAACCAATTCCATTTTCTGAGGCATCACATTCCACCATAAAGGTTTTTGCAAAGTCGGGAGTAGATAAAACCGAATCTTGGCACATTGCCTCTTTGAGATGTTCAAAGGATTTAGTCGCTTTTGGAGTCCAAAAAAATGCACCTTTCTTCTGTAATGTTGTTAGAGGTTCTTCTATTTTCCCAAAATTCTTAAAAAACTTGCGATAATACCCTGCCAACCCAAGAAATCCTCGAAGATTCTTTAGGGTTGTGGGAATTTTCCATTCCTTGATGGATTTAATTTTTTTTGGATCTACCTTAACATCCTCATGCGATATGTTGAAGCCCAACAAGAAATTGCAACACACACACTAGTGTGGGACCAACAGGTCCTAGCAATACATTAGTGTGAAGGCCAATTTAATTAATTAAATTGGTGCAATGTCTAATTTAATTTTCCCTTAATTAAATTGGACAATAAAATGTAATCTTATCTCATGATCACTTATAATAGTTAACTCAGTGTGATAAGCTCAATTATTTCATGTATTTCGAGTTGAAGGTGGTTGGTGAGGCATGTAGAGTAATTCTATTATTTATGGAGTTCGAATTGCAGTTGGTGCATTAGTTTAATGCATGAGTAATCAGTTAACTCAGTTAGGTGAGTTAGAGTCAGTTGAACTAGTTATAACTATTTGTTGCACTAGTGAGAGATAAAGTGACTTAAATATTATTTAATTCACAATCAATGATATGCCATGCAACTGATGATTTACTATTAGTAGTTGTATGCATGTCAATTCCAGTGGAGACCTAGTTGAGACAAAGGTTAAAGGGATGTTAACTATCAGTTGTGTGATTAGCAGGTTTCCTGCATACAACCAAACATCCATTGGATTTCCCATGATCCTTGCCCAGTTTTGGAAGGCCAAAATTCCTAAAGAATAGGGATTTCATTCATCAGGAATTGTGCAAGCAAGGCAGGTTGTTTAGAGGCTGAGAATTGGCTAACTGTTGGTCAGTTTTATCCGGGACAGTGTGAGATAGTTGTGAGAGTGTAGGAGACACTTGTGAGAAGAGTGAATTGTAATTGTTTCATGATTCCATGGTTAATATACAATAGAAGATAGAGGGGTTTTGAGAAGAAAGTTTGCCCTGGGAAATTATCTGTGTTGTGGTTTGATTTGATTCTTTCTTTGCTTAATGTGATTGGAGATTGTGTTTAATTTCCACAATTGATTTGTAGAAGGAATATGTATATATATTTAGTACATTGTTAGATCGAATTGAATCCATTGATATACACATGTTTTTATAATTTCTACACGATACAACATGACATAAATATTCCACCTCTTGTATCCCAAAGAAACATTTGGAGGTTTTTGCATACAATTGTTTCTCCTCCAATAGTTTGAGCACCTTGTCAACATGTTGAACATGAGCCTTCCAAGACCTGTTGTAGATTAATATATCATGAAAAAATACTAACACAAATTTTGTAAGGAAGGGATTGAAAATGGAATTCATTAAACCTTGAAATGTGGAAGGTGCATTAGTAAGGCCAAAAGGGATGAGCAAAAATCCATAATGAGCTTCATGAGTTTTGAATCATATTTTTAGAATATCTTCAGTCTTCATTCTAATTTGAAGATATCTTGAATGAATATCCAACTTGGTGAAGTAAATTTCTCCATGTAATTCATCCAACAATTCATCAATGATAAGAATGGGAAATTTATCTGTAATATTGAGCTTGTTGAGCTTCCTATAATCCAGACATATATGGCATGGTCCATCCTTCTTGTGTACCAATACTACTGGAGTAGAGAAAGAACTTTGACTAGGTTGAATTATACCTGCCTCCAACATTTCTGCAACCATACGTTCAATTTCACTCTTTTAGGCATATGGTATCTGTAAGGTATAATGTTTGGAGGAATGCTTCCTAGAATTAAGTGAATATCATGATCATGATCATGAATAGGTGGAAGGCCTTTGGGAGTCTCAAATACTTGGGAATTATTGTCCAATATTCTTTGGATATCAAGAGAAAAAAATGATTTCGATGTTTGAACATCTAGTGAGCATATTTTTTTCAATTATGCCATATTTTTCTTTTTTCAAAAGTTTTTCCATGTCATTTGAGTTGATTATCTTCCTAGGTTTCATTTTGATTCCCCTTAGTTCAATTTCCTTTTCTTCCCATGAAAATTTCAAGAATATTTCCTAAAAATAAAAATCTATTATCCCCAAATATTGTAACAATTGGAATCCTAATACAACATCAGAACCACCCATTGGAATGGAAAGAATTAGACTATTCAATATATATTCCCCATGGTTAGATTGATATTATGAAACTTACCTAGAAATTTATAGTTGCTCCATTTGCATCCATCACTTGACACTTTGGTGCTGGATATAGAAATAAATTCAATTCCTTGGTTATCTTACAATGAGTAAAATTGTGGGTGATACCACAATCGATCAACATTATTACCTTTTTATTCTTGATAAATCCTTCTATCTTTAGTGTTTGAGGAGTGATAATTCCTGCCAATGCATTAAAAGATATGGTTAGGTTCATTTATTCTTTCTCTAGGTTTAATTCCTGGTGTAATCCTCTTCTTTTGATGTTTTTAGTTCCTTTTATTCCTCCTCTTCACAATTTATGTAAACTAATGTCTTCTCAACACACTTATGACCCTTAGTGTATTTTATATCACAACTATAACAAAGCCCTTTTTCTCATTTTTTATCTAGTTTTTGTGGTTTCAACCTTGTAGGTTGTAGGAGGCTAGGAGTAGCAACACTTCCATCCTTATAGTTGTGAGTGGAAGACTTCCTTGTTGCCATAATTTTTATTTCAACTTTTCTTGCCACCTTGAATTCCTTCTCCAATGAATCAAGTTCCTAAAGGTGAACCTCATGTTGGATGCTATCCTTTAAAGTCCCTATGAACACATCAATCCTATGCTCCTATGGAATATCATTTACCTTTATATTCAATCTTTGTAAGTCCTCAATGTACTCCACCATTAAACCCATTTGTTTGAGATTTATCAATTGGTAAAGAAGGTATTTATCTTTATATCCTTATATGTGATACCAATTCTTTCATAGAAATTATCCAAGTGACATTCGATTTACAGGAACCACCCATCTATACCACACAAACTGATTTTGTTATAAATATAAAGATTACATGTGTACCTTTTATATGTGTGGTACATCATGTAGATAAAATAATTGCTCCATATGTAGTATCCATGTTTTACGATCCTTTCCATCATATTTCCTCACATATATATTTGGAATGTGGTGTGTATTAAGCCTAATGTTGGAGTCTCTAAAATCATACTTCATATTCTTTTTATTGGGATCATGATTTTCATGGAGTACCTTGTCACCACTAGGAAGCATTTCTTGTAACAACTTTTTCAAACCTTCCTTCAAACATTATATGTATGCTTTTAAACAATTCTTCAAATCTTCCATGTTTCCTTTCATTTTTTCTTATATACCATCCATCTTAGCTTCTAGTTCATTTTTGGTTACTCTTTGCGAAGGCGAAATTTGTTGCACTTGGTCTTGTAATTTTGATATATCATGTTGTATTTCTTCCTCTTGTTCATGCGTCATAGTAGAGATTTATGGAGGGGTTAATGGTTACCTTTTTGCCTTATTAAATCTCTTTTCTTGCATTGTTTATTATATTATGGTCTTATGATGCTAGTGTAGGTGGTGATTGAGGCTAACATACTTCGAGTACCTAACATAAGGTGCAGGAAAATCATGAAGATATGGAATTTTTGTGAAGATTTTGTCATAAAGACTCGGAGTAGACATCAATGAGAGATTCTAGGGGGTTTTCCACCCTCCTTAAATCCCAAAGGAAACCAAGGTATCCTCAAGATTCCCTCCAATAGCTTGAAATCAAAGGCATCCAAGAAAACTCAAGACTAAGTGCACTCAAAGCCATACTTCACTTGGAGTCAAGTGGACTCATCACCTATTTTCTAGGAATCTATTGGTTGCTACCATTTAGGTTAAATAGAGCTGAGCAAGAGCTCATTAGGATTCGGATTTCGAAGAAATCCATTATGCTCTTTATTATTGTAATTAGTTTTTAATAATTTCATGGATGTAATGAGACTATCTTCTTGAAATTCAATGGGTATTCAGACTTTGCCTTATTGATTGTGTTCCAGAGAGCTAGGCTTGTGGGTTAGGGCCCAATTCATGTGCCTCAACCTCTCTTGTGTAATTATTCTTTCCTTTCATGTCATTTAGCTAGTTTTGCTTATGAATGGTTAGCTAGTTTTTTGGTATTTTCATTTAATATTTTAGTTTGCTTCCATTTGTCTTTTTCTGTAGATTTATTTTTCTTACATGAGTGGTAGATTAGGCGATAAACTCCATAAATATGTGATTCAAGCCTCCCCCTCTCACCTCTATCAATAAAACTTGAGGAGGGTAGACCTTCCCCACAGACCAAAAATGATCTTTAGTTTATGATTTCTTAGAATAGATGAGATTATTTGTTGTAATTCCATGAACATGTTCAGTATGCTATGGTAAATATCTGCTTCTAAGATTAGAATAGACTTGCTTTACAAATTTAAGTCATATTTTCCACTGTCTTTATCATGAATTTGTCCATATTTATTGCATGAATAGGTAATTTTATTGCAGGAACATGCAACATAACCAAGGAGAAGTCCACCAGCACCTTGAGATTCATATCCCATCTTCCTTCAACTCTTTGTGACGCAAAATCACCACCAGCCCTATTTTCGGATTTTTCATCCCTACACCGTGAGCAAACCCTAGGGGTCCAATATTGGCCTCCCAAGACGCTCTGATCTTGGCCAAGGAGTGGGCCACCTCCTATTCACCTTCATCCACCTTCACACCATCTTTCCTACCCATTTTCCACCTCTTTTTGGCCTTGTATTTCCCTCGACCTGTTTCTTGTAGAAATTCAGGACTTGCCTGTGGCACTATAGAAAACCTGTAGCATTACAGGAAACCTGTAGCAGCTCTTGGAACAAAACCTGTGGGCCCATCCTTAAGCTTGGAAACCACCAGGGACACCTTCTAAACTACAAGAACCACTCATACACCTTCAGCCTTGCCCCCATGTGCTAAACCCTTCCATCAGCCACCTTAGCACTTGCTTCTCCTAGGTGCAAAACAACACATTTTAAAGGATAGTTAGGTCATGAATAGATGCATGAATAAAATCATGATATATAGAGCATAGAGTAAGTAGAGTGTGTTTAGACATTTGGCCCATCTAATTTTGATTAGATTAGTTTCCTTTCTAACATTTCAATTCAGCAATTTACTTCATGCAAGGTAGCTACGTTGCTTTACAATTCTTATCATAGTCTAATAAGTAGATTTCATTCATTGCAGAATAGTTAAATGTATGTGGTTACTACAGTATAATTCTATATTTTTTTATAGTGCCATGGATTTGAAACATTGGTATCCCTAAGCCTAATTCCAGAAGTGTGAAAGACTTCACCTAGAAACCCTAGAAGTAGCACCCTTTCGTAGAGCTCAGAAGAGGATGACATGAGTAGAATTCATTTGTTGTGTATATAACACTTTCACCTCCAAGTTTTTACAAACCCGACTTGATAAAATAAAGTAGGTCAGCCCCTCAAAGTTGCATCATTCTTGGTGCAATACTAGGGTTCACCAATTTTTGGTGCCATTGTCAAAGGAGGTGCCTAAAATGCTTGCACAACCAAATCCGAACCTGAAAAAAAGATGGGCACAACAATTTTACATTGGAGAAACATCGTATCTAGCTTATGTTGTGGAGATACAAGATATTAATCTTAGGCCGAGAATATTACTCCCAGAAAACCACCCTCCATCTCCACCTGAAGAGGTTGAGGAGGAAAAGGAATAAGGTAACACTCAGATCCAACAACCTCCTTTTCTTGAGTGCTTGATCCATCCTAGTCAACATACACAAGAGGAGACTGAACTTATAGGAGAGTTGAAAAATTTGTGTGTAAAGATACCACTTCTGTAGGCCATGAAGGATGTCCCTATTTACAATAGGCTCATCAAGGAAAATTTCTTCAAGAAACATTGGAGAAAGAAGAAAGACCCTCCCACCATCAATGTGGTAGGACAATTGTCCGACTTAATGTTGGGGAGGGTGATATTTCCAAAGTACCTGGACCTTGGAAGTCCAGTTGTAGATGTACACATAGATGGTATCATAGTCCCCAACACTCTGATTGATTTAGGGGATGCCATCAATGTCATGATCAAGGAAAATATTTTGAAACTTAATCTCCAAGGGACTTTGAGGAAAACCAAAAGAGTTCTACAACTTGCAAGTCGGTCCACAGTAACTCTAGAAGGAATTGTTGCGGATGTTATGGTTACAATTGAATCTTGGGAGTATCCTACTGATTTTCTGGTTCTGAAACCAAGAACCAAGTTCAATGGATATCCTATCATCTTAGGGAGACCTTGGTTAGCCACTGCAGATTCTTATGTTAGTTTTTGGGTCGGAAACATGACTATTAAAAATGGGCCCTTATCTAAACAACTGGTATTATATCATCCAGCCCAACCTTCCACTGATCGTGATCTACCTATATTGTTGGAGGAGAAAGAAGAGGAGGTATATAACAATACCCCTATTTGTACCATATATGTTGTTCTTAGAGGGGGACAACTTAATGAAGACGAACTTATCGACTATGCCATTCAAAACCAGTCCTACACTAACAGTCCTCTTGAAAACCTAGTCAAAGAATCTGAAAGCCAACCTTGCATGGAAGTGCACTCAATCGAGTCAACCTCTAAAACCGCCAAGGCTATTGAGTTTGGCCCATACAAATTTCTAAAAATCAATTCAAACCTTTGAGATGAAAAATAAAAGCAGCTATGCCAACTTTTAAAAGAAAACCTAGATGCATTTGCTTGGGATTACAAGGACATGAAAGGGGTGCATCCTTCAATATGTAGACATAATATTCACATCAAAGAAGGATGCAAGCCTGTGCGACAACCCCAAAGAAGGATGAACCTAGCTCTGAAGGACATATTCAAGGAAGAGATGCAGAAACTGTTGGATTCAAGTTTTCTTTATCCTATATCAGACAGTGAGTGGATATCTCCTCTTGTCCTAGTCCCAGAGAAGAATGGAAAATGGAAAATTTATGTTGATTATCGGGAACTTAAAAAATCCACCGAGAAGGACCATTTCCCTTTGCCCTTTATAGACCAAGTCCTGGATGGCCTTACAGGGAAGAAGATATTTTCTTTCTTAGATGGGTTCAGTGGGTACAATTAGATTCAAATCAGCCTTGAAGACCAGGATAAGACTACTTTCACCTGCCCGTGGGGTACCTTTTCTTATAGAGTCCCACCCTTTGGGTTGTCCAATGCCCTAGCTACCTTCCAAAGAGCTATCCTGAGCATTTTCTCTAAGATAGTCCATGAATCTGTTGAAATCTAAATGGATGATTTCACACCATATGGGGATGACTTCCAGGAATCTCTCTCCAATTTGGGTAAAGTACTGAGAAGGTGCATTGAGATGCATCTCTCCCTGAGCCTAGAAAAGTGTTAATTCTTGAAGAGAGCAAGATTTGTATTAGGACACTCAATCTCTAAAGTAGGAATACAGGTAGACCCGAGTAAAATCACTATTATAAAAAGGGTACCTACTCCTCAAAATCAGAGAGATGTCAAGAGTTTATTAGGGTTAGATGGTTATTATAGATGATTCATCAAATTTTTTAGTAAGATAGCTTCACCACTATTTGGTTTATTGGCCAAATATTCTGAGTTTATTTGGTCTCGTCCTTGTCAATAGGCTTTTGAGCTCATTAAGAGAAAGTTGACTACTGCCCCCATTCTTCGAGGTCCAAATTGGACCCTCCCTTTCCACATCCACACATATGCATCCAACAAAGTTCAAGGAGCAACATTAGGATAGTTAGAAGACAAATTACCTTATGCAATATATTTCATCAGTAAGAACTTGTCTAGGGTCGAGCTAAATTATATTGTCACAGACAAGGAGATGTTAGCCATTGTCCATGATTTTAAAAAATTTAGACATTATGTAACTGGGTATCAGACCTTTGTTCACATTGACCATGCAACCATCAAATATTTAATGAACAAACTAGATGTTAATGCTAGGATAATTATATGGTTGTTACTATTACAACAGTTTGACCTAACTATTATTGATAAACCTAGAAAGGAGGATGTTGTTGCAGATTTTTTATCTAGGTTAGCTCTATCTGCAGGTGAAGAAGGAATGGTGGATGACCAACTGCCAGATGAGAATATCTTCACTATATCAACACTCTCACCATGGTTTGCTAACATAGCTAACTACTTGGTTGCCGGAAATTTCCTTCCTAATCTCTCATTCAGGGAGAAAATCAAGATCATCAGAAAAAGCTCCCCTTTCACATGGATTGGGGGAAATATTTTCAAGCTAGGCCCTGACCAAATCCTCAGAAGATGTGTGAGAGAGGAAGAATTTTTTTATATCCTCTCTTTATGTCACGATATCCCATGTGGAAGCCACTTTGCTGCAAAAAGGACTGCTTTCAAATTTTTCTAGGCATGATACTATTAGCCTACGCTTCACCAGGATTCCGAAAGATACACTAGCAAGTGAGACCAGTGTCAAAGGATGGGGAAACCCACACAAAGAGATGAGATGCCTTGTCACCCTCAGGTGTCCCTTGAGCCATTTGGTAAATGGGGCATTGACTTCATTGGACATATTGACCCACCATCTGGACAGAAAAAATATATCATAGTCTGCACTGAATACTTGACAAAGTGGGCTAAAACAAAGGTTGTGAAGGTATAAATTGAGGAGAAAGTAACAGAAATTCTGAGGGAGAATGTGTTTTACAAGTTTGGTTACCCCAAAAAAGTATTCATTGATCAAGGGGGAAAACTCACTTCTCATATCATTGAGAATCTTCCGAGGAGGCACAAGATTAAGCATAAGACTTATACTACCTACCACCCTTAGGTGAATGGCCAAGTGGAAGTAACTAACAGAGCCTTAGAGAGAATCCTCACCAAGGTTATGAGAAGCAAAAAAAAAATTTGGGCGTACATATTGGTAGAAGCTACTTGGGCCTACAACACTACCTGGAAAACAATAGCAAGATTCACTCCTTATGACCAAGTCTATGGCAAGAAAGCTCTGCTTTCAGGTGAGTTTGAATTCAACACATTGAGGATGGAAGTTGAGCTAGACTTAGACATCTCAAATTCTCAAAAGGTTATTTTTATGCAATTAAATGTATTAGATGAGTTCAGGATGCAAGAACTCCTCCACACAAAGGCCATTCAACTGCAAAGGAAGGTCTAGCATGACATGAACATTAAGGAAAATACCTTTCAAGAAGGAGATTGGGCATTTTTGTTTGACTCGAGGTTTAAGGACTTCAAAGGAAAATTGATGACAAGATGGATGGGGCCCTACAAAGTGGGAAAATGATATGATAATGGCACAGTTCATATCATAACCATAGATGAGGAAGGGATTCTCCTTCTTGTCAATGGTTACAGACTCAAGGTTTACAAGAAGCCCCTGTCAAGGGAAAAAATTTTAAATTCCATAAGAAGGGAGGTGTATGTCATGGAAAACTCCATAGTTTATAGTGGCTCCTAAATAATTAAATAAATAATAAAGAGGGATGGGTGAAAACCTCTCTGAGGCGCCCTAGGCCAACTCCAGGGTTGAAAACCTCCACCAGGCAGTCCTAGAAAAAAAAAGAGAGAGAAAAAACAAAGAATAAAATATCCTTGGGTGAAAACCTCTTTGGGGTGCCCAAGGTAGGACTCTGGTTTGAAAACCTCTGTGGAGGCAGCCCACTTTCCTTGAAGAAAAAAAAATAAAAAATACCTATGCATTTATGTGTTTTTCTGTTTTGCAGGTTCAAAATTGAAGATGGTTTTTAGGATCCAAAGGAGAAATTTCTCTTCATTATTTCTTCTTATATGCTTGAAAACTCCATAAGACACTCCATCATCCATCCCTTCATCCATTTCACCCACCATATAGGCAACAAGTTCATTTTTTCCCTTATCTAGAATTGCTATAGGCAAAACATGCAGCTACAAGATTCCTGTAGCACTACAGGAAATTCCTGTAAATGCTACAAGAAACTAATTTGTGAAGAAAAATGTTATCAAAAGGGTTATGAAATTCATTTTGGGCATGATAATATGTGTTTTTCCTATGCTTACAAATCCAAACACCCTATTTCACTCCATGTGCAAGGTTTCTGTATCTAAACCCTATGTTGCAACTTGAGTAGCTAAATCATTGAAAATTTGGCATAAGAACCATTTATCTTGCCTACCCTCCACTCCATTCATCCCATTACCTCCTCCATAGCCTCCATAACCCATATCCCTCCATTCTTGAACCAATTGAAGCAAGAAGAGGCGAGGAAAAAATTGCTACAGGTATTAGAGAGTTTCCTATAGAAAATCTGTGTGTGGCACAACAAGGCCAAAAGATGAAGAAGATCTGATGCAGATGACTCTAGCGAACCACCAGAAGACTCCAAAGGTAAAATCACACCATCCATGAGATCTAAAGCTCTCCATGCAGCACCTTCAAAATAAAGAAAACAAAAAAAGAGTAAATAACTTACTCAGAAAAATAAGCAGCCCACTCTGGAAAAGTTGCTCACTCAAAAAACAAAAAATATAAGAAGACACAACAAATAGAAGACTCCAGTATCCACCACCAGTTCCAGCTCCTACAGCACTTCACTAACACCAGGTGAGCTTAGGTATGGCCTCTCACCCCTCTTTGTGCATCCATAATGGCCAAAATAGTCAAATGTCTTGATTTAGAAGTTTAAAAGGCAAAAAGGCGGCCAATTAACTTGGCCACCTTCGTAAAGTGAAACTAAGGGAAAAGTAAAAGTGCATGCCACTTGGGCATGTCAAATCGATTCAAGTGAGGGTGGATGAGTATGAAGGGAAGTGATCATGAGGTCAACAATGATTAACTAATGTGGGGGCCAACAGTCTCTAAGAGGAAACTCGAGTTGAGTACGAGTCACCACAACGCTCCAAATTTGGTTAAAAAGTCAAATAAAGGTAAGATTTGTCTCATTTCCACCATTGTGTTGAGAATTTTAAGGATCAAAAAGTGCAGGACAGCAGTGGGATCCATCAGAGGAGCAACATTGAAGTTTAGGTTTGCATGCACCCTCGTGCTAGAAGAAACAAAGTTTTTCTACAAGAAATTTCAGCAGTACACCAGAAGAGGCTTAGAGGGCAGCACAAAGTTTCCTGTGGGTGGATTGGATTCCCAAAGCCCCCATATATCAAAATAAAATAGAAAAGGACCAAGAGAAGTGGACTGTCATCCTCCAGCACTAAAATTCCTCCATGTAATTCACAATCAGCAAAAGCATAGGTGACAATTATAGAGGATAAAAAAATATTTTCTTGTGTTTTGCTTCAAGCCCTCCATCTCCAAGGCTTACCTCTAAAAACCTCTCATTGCCTTCAACTCACAACATTAAAATGGGAGGGGGATTCAACAGAAGGTAGCCTATAGAGATTAAAATAATTAGGCAACACCCTCAGGTTATGGAAATCTTCCAAAATCACCAATGGCTAGGGTTCTTCGAGCTACTGAAAGGTTATGATGATGAGATAGCCAAATAATTTTCAGTAGCCCTACATCACGTTCAGAAGAAAGATCCACCACTATGATTAGAGGACTAGCCATCACTTTATCTGCTGAACGGATAAGCATAGTTACCACCTTGACCTTAGGATTCAAATGGGTCAAGGAAAGAATGCCTAGCACTGCAGCCAAAAATAATTTCTTCTTACCTGGAGAAATGTATATTGAAGATAAAAATGGTGTGAGAGGAGAGAACCTTCCATACCCCTGAGATGAATTTTCCTTCCACATCATGAAATTCATCTCTTGTGAGGGTAGATTGAGTGTGGTTTATGGGTATCACTTCAGGTTGTTAAATGAACTTAGGTTCCAAGGAGAGCTTCCACTTGAACAAAGACTAAGTGTCCCTCACTTCCTCTTAAACTTAATCAATGATATGAGCCATAAAATGAGACAGAGGAAGTATCACCATTTGGCCCATCATGGCCTGATAAAATTAATTATAGATGATGCTTTGGGAAGGCTAAACCTACCTGTATCCCGATCCTCTTTTATATACATGGATAGGGAAGCCGTTATAGCTACCCAAACAAGGAAAACCTCTGGTTCTAGCCCTAGAGAAGAAGAAATAGAAGAGGAGGAAGAAGAGGCAGAGCAAGAAAAGGAAGAATAAGAGGAAGAAGAGGAAGAACAAGAAGAGGGAGAAGAGGCAGAAAAAAGAGAAGAAAAGGAGGAGATGGAAATTGAGACAGAGAACATAGTGTTAGGTCCCTATATTACTAGTATAGTCCCTTATTGTTGTTAGTGTAACTCCCTTATTGTTATTATTGTACCCTTGTAACCCCCATATTGTTATTATTGTGCCCTTAAATTATTATTGTTAGGTCGGCTAGGATTACATTGTGGCCTCACTAGGATTACATTATGGCCCCATGGACTCCTATATATAGAAAGGAGGTTTTGTAAATTGTATCATCCAAGAATCAGCTATTTATGTAGTCATGGCTGTCGACTCGAATTGGCTTATTTATAAGGCGTTGATATCTCTTTTCTTCTATTTTTGGAGCTGGTTTCACAACATTTGGTATCAGAGCTTTGAGATTCTAGGGTTTCGCTGCTCCAAACAAGTCAGCGTGGCATTTTCGCTATAAATTTTTTCTACGAAGGTTCAGAATCTGAAATTTTTAGAGTGTGAAGCCAAAATCCTGAGGAACATTGTCAAAATATTTCAGAGCTTGGTTCGCAATATTTTCGGAGATATGATCTGTGCAAGTTAGGTCATTTTGCACGCTCCTGAATTTAACCTAAACACGTCATTGTGGTATTTTCGTAATAAATTTTTTTCTACGAAGGTTCAGAAGCTGAAATTTTTAGAGTGTGAAGCCACAATTATGAGGAACATTCTAAAAAAATTTCAGATATTGGTTCATAAAATTTTCAGAGATATGATCTGTGGAAGTTAGGGCTTTTTGAGGCTTCTAAATTTCATCTCAAAGAGGTGATCGTGGGAAAATATTCATAGCTCTCTCTCTGACCATCGGATTGGAATTCTGTAGCAAGTGCACAGACTATAGTTTTCGTTCTATCAATTTCAGAGCCAAAGGAGGAAACAGTGACACGTGTCAAGTTGTACAATTTTGCTCTACTGAACTAGTCCAAAATTGGGTCATTGTGGGAGATTGGACATAACTTTGCCTTGAAGAATCCAAATCAGATCAAACCCATGGCGTTTGAAATAAGCTTGAGAGGGCTACTACAAGGCATAATTTCAGATATTGAGGATCTGCAATTATAGAGATAATTCAATTTCAATATCGAACTCCCCAAAAGCAAGTAAAAGGTGTGTATTTTTTTTCCGAATTGCAGAAGTCTTGTTTGAAGAATCAAGTTGAATTGATTACAAGGGCATATTGTAGAATAGATATCAGTATTGGATTTCAAAATGGCCCCTAAAAACAATTCAACACCCATTAAACCTTTAGAAATCTCTACTATGACTCATGATGATGAAGCATGGTAACATGACATATCAAAATTACAAGAGCAAGTGGAACAAATTTCGCTCTCGCAAAGAGCAACAAAAAATGACATGGAAGTTTTGAAGAAAGGGGTGGAAACTAAGATGGATGGTTTGAAGAAAGGCGTGGAATCTAAGATGGATGGTTTGAAGAATGGCATGGAATCTAAGATAGATGGCATGGAATCTAAGATAGATGGTGTTGTCACTCCTAGAGATAGTCTAGAGTTGTGATAGACCAGTGCCTAGGACATCTTAGCATAGCAAGGAGCATATAATATAATGTAGGAAGTTGTCAGCTTCAGCTCACATGCTATCTCCTGTAAACAGTGAAAGGAAATAGAATGGGACCAAACTCTCAGAAAATGACACAGGAAAAGAGATACTGCAGAGGCAAGATGCATAACTCTAATACAAAAGCAACAAACAATTCAGTGACAGTTTACTGCAAAGCGGGCCGATTCAGAAAGACTTCACAGACATAAATTATCAGAAGGTGTATGTAGTGAAAGAAGTATTAAGAAGATACTAGTTAACATTGAGCTGATACCCAGATATACAATACCACCATGCATGGGCTTACCAATCTAAGAATCCATACATGATAATAGCATTTAAAAGCACCCTCCCAAAGCAACTAATATAGCAGATGTATGGTTTAGATGAGTAATGGAACAAAATATCATGCATGAGCCATATTTAAAGCGCTTGACTAATCTGAGCATGGGCATCAACTAGGATGAATCCATACCAGAAATCAGTGAGCCACTCGCATTCCAAAACATGATACAAGAAAGATGGATGAAATGAAATGTTCTATTAATATGACACAATAAAGAGAGTTACAGACTGTGAAATACCAAAGACCATAATCCTCTTTGACAGATAGAACTCCTCCTCACTGAGACCCTATGGGCTCTGAGCCTTCATACAAGAATTTTACAAAATGTATGCAAAAAGCCTTTCACTGCATAATTTTCTGATAAAAATCTGGAACCCTTACAATGCATTTCTTCATGGTTTTTATAGGAGAAACCAAAACCTAGTGAAAGAGGTAGGTGATGAACATTTAATTTGCATAATTAAAACAAAATGGCGGAAACATCTGCGCCCATACTGTTGAATGACTATGTTGTGATGTATGTACTCTGTGGCCTGCTAACTGAAATAAATGTTCTGGGTGAAAATCTCTTTAGGAACACGGTATAGGGATGACCATACCAACATTATGTCCTTTTCTAAAGGTAAATCCCGCTGAAATAAAACCTGGAGGGTATTGTTTTTTGTGCATCGTACCTTCTGCCTTCCCAACCCTGAATTAAGCTTTAAATTCTTCAATGCTGAACGCTGAATTCCTCAATCCTCCACTAATATTCCCCCTGCTGCTCCATTAATGTTCTCATCTGTGTAATCGGCACCTTTAATGTCCCTGCAGGATTCGACAAATTTGAACCCTGCCTCTTAAATTGGAGTCTTGTCGATTTGGCTTCCAAGGACTTTCTTCATAATTCTGCTCTGAAAAATGGTCTTTTGACGTGTGCTCGGCTCTTGTAATGGATGCTGCAAATTATGATAATTCTCTGTCGTTGTAAACCTGCAAAACATACAAATTTGTGAAGAAAAAAAATGCATGGGGGACGACAATGCGATGGAAGCGACTATGTAACAGAGCGACGTGATGGAGCGGCGGAAACATGCAGGGTGATGACGAAGAAAATGTAGTGGAATAATGGCGGAAGGGCTGGTCAGAGTTTATAATGTGGAACATTGAAATATAACGTATGAATGTGATATATAAATGGTGGAGGAAGACATGCGGCAAACACGTGGGATGATGACGTGGAAGAAGACCGGGTCAACAGCGGGGGTGACGAAATCTCAGCCGTCCGATCTCAGGAGGAGATCGATGGTTGAAAAATTGACGGAGGCAATGGACAGTGGGCCAGGGATGTGATGGGCTTGGATTAAATCTCATGTAGCTTCGGAGCGCGATGATCGTCGGATGAAGGCTCCCAGATCGGATGGTTGTGATGAATATCGCTGAGCGTCTTTGTTCGAACAATAATGTGCGATGGAGAGCGGTTTCGGGGCCGTATGCGGAGACAAGCAATGGGGAATGAGTGGAATCACTCCGTTTTGAAGAATATTGCCTGCCGCTGAGAAGTGGTGCGATATAAACCACCGGTTTCAGAAGGTGCTGTTGGGCGCGGGGTCCACCAAGGCGGATGGGCAGCGAACCGTAGATTTTATGATTTGATCGAATGGTGAATAGGTAGGCTATGGGCACGACAGAGATGAGCAAACGTCATTCGATCTGCACAGATCGACGACTCAGGATGAGCCCGATATGTATTGGATAAGCGTCCGTCGGACTAGCGCCTGGTCTAGCTTCCAGGTTACATGGGGAAAAAGAACAGAGGGGCTAGGGCCGAAGGAGCTATGCCTCGAATATTTTCAAATATGAATCTCCAGCCTTTTATAATGTGTTTTGGAGGTGGGAAATGGTAACGATGGGTGTGAGAATGATTTTCCAAGGCTGAAAGGTGGAATCTGAAAGCTCTGAGCTAGATTGCCTGTGAAATTTTATAGGAAATGAATTATGATCAACATCGCCTCCACCTGGGGACGGCACGTTCATCCCTGGACGTGTCGAGAACTCACAGACCCTCTGATCATCCTGTACACAAACTCTGCTCTCCATCACCTCCATTTTTTACTTTATAATTCATAATGACACCCACATTATTCAAACGAAAACAAATAAGAAACTATCATACAATATAATAGATCGGGCTGTCTTTTCCTGAATCAGCACTGAAAGTAGGGTTTAAGGAATTGACCGTTTACAGGGGCGTCCAGCAAGTCACCCTATAAATTCTCCAACCTGAAAGTATTATTGCCCCCCTGTTTCATAATTTTGAATGGACCAAACCAGAGGGGGTCGAATTTACCATGTTTTCCCTTCTCAGCTCTTCGGATATCCCATCTGAGCACCAAATCACCAATCTGCAGCTTCCTGTATTTTGTGTGCTGATCAAAAATGTGTTTCATTTTCTCTTGATGTTTCGTTAACCTCTGATTCACCTGGCCCCATGTTTCTTCTAATCCCACCAATTGATTGATTCTCCTGATCATATCATCGGGTTCCTCCTAGATTTCTTGCATGAAGTGGGCCACTAGTAAAGCCAACTGTATAGGAAAAACTGCTGCTCTTCCATATACCAATTCATAGGGATATTTTCCAGTTGCTCTCTTGCTGGTGATTCTATTAGCCCATAGAGAAAATTTCAATTGGGAATCCCAATTCTTCTGATTTTCATTGATAGTCTTCTTCAAGGCCCTCACCAGAATTTTATTTGAAGACTCTGCCAAGCCATTCCCTTGCGGATAGTAAGTTGTAGAGTGACTCAGTATGATATTGTATTGCTGGAAGAAATTCATAAATTTTGTAGACTTGAAGGCCTGTGCATTATCAGTCACTATCCTAGCAGGACAGCGAAACCTGGATATGATGTTTTCTTCCATGAACTTTATGATCACAATATCTGTAGCATTCCTTGCAGGTATGGCTTCCACCCATTTGGTGAAATAATCTGTGGTTGTTAATATCCATTTATGTTTTCCACTTGATGGGGGATGTATCTCACCTATAAAATCAATACCCCATTGTCTGAATGGTTCATCCACATGCACTGGAATCAGGGGAAAAGGTGTTGATTTCTGTCTTTCAGCAAATTTCTCACATTTATCACATGCTCTTATTCTAGCAAAAACATCTCCAAAAAGCTTTGGCCAATAGAAGCCAACTTTCAGAATTTTATGAGTTGTGGCCCTCCAGCTGTAATGGCCTCCACAGATCCCTTCATGGAATTCTGCTATAATACTCTCGACTTCATTCTCTGTGAGACACAGGAGTAAGATGCCTGAGGGATCTCGCCAGTATAGCCAGCCATTGGCGACTATATACTTCTGTGATTTCAATCTCAGCCCTCTGTATTTAGTTTTTCCACAACTTGGAGGGCAGCTGAGTGTAAGGAGATATTCTACTATCTCTTTGTACCATGGACTAGTGAGGTACTTTAGATGTCTTTCTGGGGTAGCTACTCAAATTCCATGTCGTTCTTCTTTCTCCTCAGATTCCTCACCTGCTATAATGGACAAATTTATGCCCAGGGCTTGATAGTTTGATTCTGATAACATTTTGGCGAGCCCCTGTCCTTTAATTAGCTTAGTAGGGCAGATGTCCAGGTCATATTCCTATATTTTAGCAATCCACTTGCCCCTTTTTCCTTCACTATCCCCCTGAATAAGGATATCTTTTACAGCAGCTGCAGGCACAAATGCAGTGATCTGGGACCATAAGATATATACACGGAAATATTTAAGGGATTTCACTAGGGCGTATGCTTGCTTTTCCAATATGTTGTATTTTAATTCTGCATCACGGAGCACCTGACTGAAAAAGGCAATAGGCTCCTCATACCCCTCCTCACTTTTCTGCAGTAAAACTCCTGCTATTGTATGAGGTGATGCAAAAGAAAAAATCATGAAAGGTTTATCATAATCTGGTCCAGCCAGCACAGGGGCTTCTGCAAAAGAATTCTTTATCCTGGTAAATACCTCCCGTGATTATTGTGACCACTTTACCTCCTTATCCTTCTTTATCATATCTGTTATATGCCTAACTATCTCAGCATAGTTAGGGATAAACCTTCTCAAGAAATTAATGTGCCCTATAAATACTTGCACCTCTTTCTTATTTCTGGGAAAAGCAATACTGTTTATAACCTCTACCCTCTTAGGATCTATCTTCACCCCATCTTTAGTCACAATATGGCCCAAAATATTTCCCTCTTCTAATGCAAATAAAGACTTTTGAGGATTCAGAGAGAGACCATACCTTCTGCATTTCTCAAAATTTCTCCGCAGATGTTCAATGTGCTCAACATCGTTTTTTGAAAATATCGTGATATCATCAAGGTAGACCACCAGGAATTTATCCTACTCCCCAACAAAAGCAATATCCATTGCCCTCTGAAAAGTGGCCACTGCATTAATCAGCCCAAAAGGGATCCTGGCATATATAAATGTACCCCATGGTGTGGTGAAAGCAGTCTTCTTTTGATCCTCTAGAAGTACAGCCACCTGGTTATAACCAGAGAATCCATCCATCATTGACATCCTAGAAGATCCAACCACTTTCTGCAAGATGTAATCCATTTTGGGAAGTGGATAATTATCCTTTAAGGATGCTCTGTTTAAATTTTTGAAATCCACACACAGCCTTATTTCTCCATTCTTCTTGCGTACAGGGACAAGGTTTGCCACCCATTCAGAGTACCTCAATGGCACAATTATTTTGGCCTTCAGCAGCTTTTTAATTTCTTTCTCAATAGCAGGCAGCAGCAGGAGGTTTATTTTTCTGAGCTTCTTCTTATGAGGCTTTGCATATGTTTTCAGTGGAATTTTGTGCTTCATAACATTGATATAAAAAGTCTTCAAGTCCTGATAGGACCATGCAAACACATCTCTGTAAGACTGGAATAATTTCTGATATAGCTTTCTATATTCTCCAGGGATCTTCTTAGACAGTTTTACAATTTTGGGATCAGCCTCAATACCCAAATTCAGGTCTTCTACCTGATTTTCCTCCACCACTTTTCCTGGCTGCAATGGGACATCATTCTTGTCAAATAATCTTTCTAAAGGCAGCAGTCCTCTAGGTATTATGTTTCCCTTTAACTGCAACACTTTGTTACCTGCCACTTTTTCCTCCCAATTTCTTTTTGAAATATCTTCAGATTCTACCTCTTCTTCATCATCAATCTCCATATTGGAGAATTCTCCCACTGTTTCCAGGAATCTCTTCATCTATTCTTCATCTTCAAATACCTACTAGTGCTTGATGTTATCTGGGATTGAAGGCCGATAACGCACCTCTACTTCATATCTTAAAAGAGGGTTCTGAGGTGGTCGAAATGTGCTAGCAGCCACAGCAAGGGAATCAGCCATCCTATTCTGTTCTCGAGGCATGAACTGGATATTGAATTCCAAGAAGAAATTCTCTACCATATCCCAAACTTCATTCCTATAATCCCTCAACAAAGGATGTTTGGTTTGACACTGATTTCTGACTTGTCTAACCACCAACTCAGAATCTCCCAGTACTTTTAAACTTTGTATACCCATGCTCTTGGCTGTTTGTAATCCTAACAGGAGTGCCTCATATTCAACCACATTATTGGTAGCTTCATATTCTAGTTTGAAAGACAGTGGGATCTATTTACCTGTACGAGAAATCAATAGAACTCCAGCTCCATTACCTTCTCTTGAATTCGCTCCATCAAAATGAAGTGTCCAGATTCCTGCTTCATGGTTTTCTAAGGATTGCTCAATCTTGATCTAGCAGAGGGATGGTTCATGAGCATAACCTTCATCTTCTTCCAGCATCAGGCATGAGAAATCTCCTTCTTTACTGTAGATTGGTGAATTAACAGATTTATCATCCTTAGTAACCATCTTGACAAATCTAGTTTCTCTGTATAACCTCCTCTCCTAGCCACCAAAAACCAGGATAGTGGCATATGTTAAGTCTAATTTGAGTGACCCACCAAATTTTTTTCCCCAGGACCTTGATAGCAGCATGCCAAAGCGAGCTGGGATGTCAGCTACCACAATGTCAATCACCACACTTTTTCCTGGAATTTGGGCCAAATTGACCACCAAATCCTTGATCATCCCTAGACATTTAAATCTTTTGGAATCAAAAGAATAGAGGTATTTATAAGGACGTGTGATTTGTAAACCTAGTTGTTCCATGACTGACAGAGGCATAAGATTGTGGGAAGCTCCAGAATCTAACATACAATTGTGTAATAGTAGGTCATGAATCACCAGAGACACATAGAAGGGAGGAGTAGAGGGATCTATCTCCTCGACATGTGGGCCAAATATGACCATGGGTCTTTCTTCTTGAAGGTTGAGACTATCTGGGATGATTGGTGCTTCTGGAGAGAGCATGAAAGAGGTGACTTGACATTGATATGTTGGCTGTTTCAACAGTTCAGTCAAGGGGACTGGGATTTTGACCTTTTCAAGTTCTTTTTGCAGACTAAAATCTGGAGGGAATTTTTCTACCACAACCTCTTTGGGCTTTTTATTTTTGACTAGGGGCTTGACTACTTTTGACACTGGTTTGTCATTAGGGGGAGTAACCACTTTTGAAGAAGAAGGAATTTGATCATTAGACTGCAAAGGTTTGTTTAGAGGTTGCTTACCTTTGTCTGTAGCTTTCTGCATTGTTGATTCCTCCTGAGCAAGAGCTTCCTTCTGGGGCAGCTCTTCTTCTTGCTCTTGGGTATGAGTCCTCTTCCTAGAAGATCTGAGATCATATCTTCTATTGAAATGTGCTTGCATGAAATCATCAAATTGTCTACAATAATGATCAAATTCTGCTTCTTCAGCATCTCTGATCTTTTCTTCTTTTTGCAATGAACACCCAACTTCGTTATTCCCTTGCAAGGGGCATTCCTCTCCATCACTATTTGAGAAGGCAAGATTTGCATCCTCCAGTCCATAGGCAGCATCTTCATTGGAGTCATCTACTGGACCTTCCAGGTACAATGGGTGTGGTACTTGATCTTGTTGCTCCTTTGCTTCCCTTGGCAATATTTGCAAGGGTGGTTTCCTATACTGAGGATTATAACCTCTGTTTGGAGCATTCTGGAAATTCCTGAAAGCTGAATTCTTGGCTTCCAATTCAAGCTTGACCATTTTCTTAACTAATTTTCTCATTTCTTCCATTTTTTCTGAGTCTCTGTCTTGACTAGAAGTAGACACCTCTTCTTTTCCCCTTCTTCTAGAATCTTGTTCAGATTTTCCTTTTAATTTACCAATGGAGGCAAAGTTTGCTTCCAACTCTAGTGCATCTGCCTGAGCATCATCCAGAGTAGCAGGATTTCTTTCTCTGAGAGAGAAACCAAACTCTGAATCAAAGGCTGCTACAAAAACAACCTTAGCAGCAGTCTGATGGGGTTTCATATCAGCAGCGAGACCTAGATACAATTTATTGAATCTCTTGATAAATTTTGACACTCCTTCATTGTGTCTTTTATTTAGTGTATTGAACTCGATGAGACAATCTCCATGATCTTTCTTTTCTCCCCATTTCCTGAGAAAAGTGTCTTCCATGTTATCCCAAGTAGAAATAGAACGGCCAGCTAATGTCTTAAACCATTTTTGAGCTTCACCATCTAGAGATTGCACAAACAGTCTTAGGACTACATCTAAATGTTCAACATTAAAGTTCTCTGCAAAGGATCAGAAAGTCTCAAGGTGTTTTTGGGCATCAATCTCATTTTCCCCATTGAATCTGGGCAAGATCTTCAGATAATCTTGGGGCATATCATTCAACACTTGGGGTAATGCCAGGGGAGCATATTTATTCATCAAGAAGGCTGGAACATTAGCCATTGGAGGAGGTGGAGGTAGTGCAATAGTTTGATGAGTAAGATGAGGAAGAGGAGGAGGAAGTGGAGTATGAATAATAATAGGAATATATTCAACTTCAGCTTGAGGGGTTGAGGGGAACAAAGGTCTGTTAACTGCAGATACTTCGGTTACTTCCTTGACCTCTTCAACCTCAGGAGTAGGATGAAGACTGTTTTTATTTCTGATACCCTCTCGGGGTGGACTATCTGAATAATAATAATCAGTATCTCCCACAGTGGAGTCGGGATTTGGCACTTGAGTTTCTTGAGAAGAATAGGATGGAAAGTCTTCTGTAGACACTTCAGGAATTTGGGAACGGGCTGATTTCCTCTCCCTCCAATTTCTTCTATGTATAATCTGGTCAGGGTCAGACACTGAAGGTGTCTTTGTCTTAGACGTATCTGACCTCAGGTGTGGCTTACAAGGAGCCAGGACTGCAAATGGATATATCAAATATCAAATGTGGAGTCGCCAAGGTGATGGATCTACAACTCTCAACTCTCCGTGCTCACCTACTTGAAGAGTGAATAAATTTTTTTCGAGGCCCGGGGATTCTTATTTTCTTAAATTCGTCCCCGGCAACGACGCCAGAAAGATGTTGTCGCTCCTAGAGACAGTCTAGAGTTGTGATATACTAGTGCCTAGGACATCTTAGCATAGCAAGGAGCATATAATATAATGTAGGAAATTGTCAGCTTCAGCTCACATGCTATCTCCTATAAACAGGGAAAGGAAATAGAATGGGACCAAACTCTCAGAAACGGACACAGGAAAAGAGATACTGCAGAGGCAAGATGCAGAACTCTAATACAAAAGCAACAGACAATTCAGAGACAGTTTACTACAAAGCGGGCCGATTCAGAAATACTTCACAGACATAAATTATCAGAAGGTGTATGTAGTGAAAGAAGTATTAAGAAGATACTAGTTAACATTGAGCTGATACCCATATATACAATACCACCATGCATGGGCTTACCAATCTAAGAATCCATACATTATAATAGCTTTTTAAAAGCACCCTCCCAAAGCAACTAATATAGCAGAAGTATGGTTTAGATGAGTAATGGAACAGAATATCATGCATGAGCCATATTTAAAGCGCTTGACTAATCCAAGCATGGGCATCAACTAGGATGAATCCATACCAGAAATCAGTGAGCCACTCGCATTCCAAAACATGATACAAGAAAGATGGATGAAATGAAATGTTCTATTAATATGACACAATAAAGAGAGTTACAGACTGTGAAATACCAAAGACCAGAATCCTCTTTGACATATAGAACTCCTCCTCACTGAGACCCTATGGGCTCTGAGCCTTCATACAAGAATTTTACAAAATGTATGCAAAAAGCCTTTCACTGCATAATTTTCTGATAAAAATCTGGAACCCTTACAATGCGTTTCTTCATGGTTTTTATAGGAGAAACCAAAACACAGTGAGAGAGGTAGGTGATGAACATTTAATTTGCATAATTAAAACAAAATGGCGGAAACATTTGCGCCCATACTGCTGAATGACTATGCTGTGCTGTTTGTACTCTGTGGCCTACTAACTGAAATAAATGTTCTGGGTGAAAATCTCTTCAGGAACACGGTATAGGGATGACCATATCAACATTCTGTCCTTTTCTGAAGGTAAATCCTGCTGAAATAAAACCTGGAGGGTATTGTCTTTTGTGCATCGTACCTTCTGCCTTCCCAACCCTGAATTAAGCTTTAAATTCTTCAACGCGGAACGCTGAATTCCTCAATCCTACACTGATCTTCCCCTGCTGCTCCATTAATGTTCTCATCTATGTAATCGATGCCTTGAATGTCCCTACAGGATTTGACAAATTTGAACCCTGCCTCTTAAATTGGAGTCTTGTCGATTTGGCTTCCGAGGACTTTCTTCATAATTCTGCTCTGAAAAATGGTCTTTTGACGTGTGTTCGGCTCTTGTAATGGATGATGCAAATTATGATAATTCTCTGTCGTTGTAAACCTGCAAAACATACAAAGTTGTGAAGAAAACAAATGCATGGGAGACAGTAATGCGATGGAAGCGACTGTGTAACAAAGCGACGTGATGGAGCGGTGGAAACATGCAGGGTGATGATGAAGAAAATGCAGCAGAATAATAGCGGAAGGTCTGGTCGGAGTTTATAATGCGGAACATTGAAATATAAGGTATGAATGTAATATATAAATGGTGGAGGAAGACATGCGGCAAACACATGGGATGATGACGTGGAAGAAGACCGGGTCAACAGCGGGGGTGACGAAATATCAGCCGTCCAATCTCAGGAGGAGATCGACGGTTGAAAAAGTGACGGAGGCAATGGACAGTGGGCCAGGGATGCGATGGGCTTGGATTAAATCTCGTGCAACTTCAGAGCGCGATGATCGTCGGATGAAGGCTCCCAGATCAAACGGTTGTGATGAATATCGCTGCGCGTCTTTTTCCGAACAATAACGCGCGATGGAGAGCAGTTTCGGGGCCGTACGCGGATACACGTGGCAGGGAATGAGTGGAATCGCTCCGTTTTGAAGAATACCGCCTGCCGTTGAGAAGCGGTACGATATAAACCACAGGTTTCAGAAGGTGCTGTTGGGCACGGGGTCCACCAAGGCGGATGGGAAGCGAACCGTAGATTTTATGATTTGATCGGATGGTGAATAGGTAGGCTACGGGCGCGTCAGAGATGAGAAAACACTGTTCGATTTGCACAGATCGACGGCTCAGGATGAGCCCGATATGTATTGGATAAGCATCCGTCGGACTAGCGCCTGGTCTAGTGTCCAGGTTACTGGGGGAAAAGAACGAAGGGGCTAGGGCCGAAGGAGATATGCCTCAAATATTTTCAAATATGAATCTCCAGCCTTTGATAATGTGTTTTGGAGGCGGGAAATGGTAATGATGGGCATGAGAATGATTTTCCAAGGCTGAAAGGGGGAATCTGAAAGCTCTGAGCCAGATTGCCTGTGAAATTTTATAGGAAACGAATTATGATCAACAGATGGCATGGAATCTAAAATGGAAAGCATGAAGAATGATCTAAAAGAAGACATGGAAGGTTTGACAAAGTTGATACAAGAAATATTTCCTAATGGTGAAAAGATAGTAGAGGAAACTCATGATGAGAACAAAATAAATGTTAATCATGATTTCATAAAATCTAATGTTGGCGGGAAGAACCACCATATTCCAAAAATGGATATGAGGAAGTTTGATGGAAAGGATCCTGTAACATGGATACTACAGATGGAGCAATATTTGATCTCCATAATGTGCAAAACACACAAAAGGTACGCATTGCAACTTTACATTTAGAACAAAATACATTTGTATGGTATCGATGGCTTTGCTCCCGTAAAAAAATTGTCACTGGGTCAATTTTTACGGAGGAAATGATAGCACATTATGAGGATACAAAGAGCAACACCTTCTTTAGCCAATTGATAAATCTCAAACAAAAGGGTTGAGTGGGGCAGCACATTGAGGACTTCCAAAAATTGAATATAAGGGTAACTGATATTCTAGAGGAACACAGGATTGATCTCTTCATAGGTACTTTAAAGGATAACATCCAACATGAACTTCACGTTTTTAAACCTGATTCATTGGAGAAGGCATTCAGGTTGGCAAGAAAAATTGAATGTAAAATTATAGTGACAAGGAAGCCTACCACTCACTTCTATAAAGAGGGAAGTGTTGCTACTCCTAGATTTCCACAACCTACAAGGTTGACACCACAACAATTGGAAGAAAAAAGAGAAAAAGGGCTTTGCTACAGTTGTGATAGCAAATACACTAAAGGTCATAAGTGTGCTGAGAAGAAATTATTTTATATAGATTGTGAAGAGGAAGAAGAAAATGAACAAGAAGAGGATATACACCAGGAACCAGCCCTAGAAGAGGAAGAAATGAATCCGACCATATCGTGTAATGCACTGGCAGGAATTACCACTCCTCAAACTCTCAAGATAGCAGGACAAACCAAGAAGAAAAAGGTAATAGTGTTGATTGATTCAGGTAGCACCCATAATTTTATTCATTGTAAGGTAGCCAAGGAATTAAATTGTTTCCTATACCCAGCACCCGAATGTCAAGTGATGGTTGCAAATGGAGGAACTATAAATTGCTCTGGAAAATGCCATAATATCAAGCTAACCATGGGGGAATATGTATTGACTAGTCCAATGCTTTCCATTCCTATGGGAGGTGCTGATGTTGTACTAGGAGTACAATGGTTACAATCTTTGGGGACGGTAGCTTTTGATTTTCAAGAACTTTTCTTGAAATTCTTTTCAGAAGGAAAGGAAGTCGAACTACGGGGTATTGAAGGGAAGCCAGGAAGGATAATAAGCTCTAATGGCATGACAAAGCTTCTAAAAAAAGAACAACGAGGCGTAATTGCACAATTATGCTCACTAGAAGTTCCAACATCAAAATCATCTATTTCTGCAGATCTCCAACAAGTCTTGGACAATCATTCCAAGGTGTTTGAAACTCCCAAAGGACTCCCACCTATTCGTGATCATGATCATGCTATTCATTTGATTCCAGGAAGTGTTCCTCCATACATCAGGCCTTATAGATATCCTTACTTCCAAAAGAGCGAAATTGAACGTATGATTGCAGAAATGTTAGAGGCGGGTATAATTCAACCTAGTCAAAGTTCTTTCTCTGCTCCTGTAGTGTTGGTACACAAGAAGGATGGATCATGGCGAATGTGTCCGGGTTATAGGGAGCTCAATAAGCTCACCATTAAAGACAAATTTCCCATTCCTGTGATTGATGAATTATTGGATGAATTACATGGAGCAATTTATTTTACCAAGTTGGATCTTCGTTCAGGATATCATCAAATTAGAATGAAGACTGAGGATATTCCGAAAACAACATTTCGAACTCATGAGGGTCATTATGAATTTTTTGGTCATGCCTTTTGGCCTTACCAATGCACCTTCTACATTTCAAGGGTTGATGAATTCCATTTTCAAACCCTTCCTTAGAAAATTTGTGCTAGTATTTTTTGATGATATACTAATCTACAACGGGTCTTGGAAGGATCATGTTGAACATGTTGACAGGGTGCTCAAACTATTGTAGGAGAAACAATTATATGCAAAAACATCCAAATGTTTCTTTGGAGTACAAGAGGTGGAATATCTGGGTCATATTATATCTCATGAGGGTGTTAAAGTAGACCCTAACAAAATTAAATCCATTAAGGAATGGAAAATCGCCAAGACAATAAAGCAGTTGCGAGGATTTCTCAGGTTAACAGGCTATTATCACAAGTTTGTTAAGAATGATGGGAGAATAGCAGCACCTCTAACAACATTATTGAAGAAAGATGCATTTTCATGGACTCCTGAAGCAACTAAGGCCTTTGAACATCTTAAAGAGGCAATGTGCCTAGCACCGGTCTTAGCTATGCCAGACTTTACAAAAACCTTTATTGTGGAATGTGATGCCTCAGGAAATGGAATTGGTGCTGTTTTAATGCAAGAAGGAAGACCCATTGCTTTTGAAAGTCGTCCAATCAAAGGAAAGTATTTACATAAACCTATTTATGAGAAGGAAATGTTAGCAATACTGCATGCACTAAAGAAATGGAGAACTTACCTAATGGGAAGAAACTTCAAGGTAAAATTGATCATGATAGTCTTAAAAACTTTTTGTAACAAAGACTATCTTCAGAAGAGCAGTAAAAATGGTTCACAAAGATGTTGGGTTATGAATTTGAAATAATATACAAAAAAGGGAAGCTAAATGTTGTGGCAGATGCACTCTCAAGAAAGAATGAAGAGGTGGAAGCATTGCTTTGTGTCATTTCTATTATCCAACTAGATTGGATAACCGAAGCAAGAGATGAATGGAAGAAGGACGAAGAAGCGTGGACACTCATTCAAAAGTTGCAGCAAGATCCTAGTACATCTAATACATTTAGTTGGAAAAATTATTCCTTATGATACAAATATCACTTATATCTTTGGAAGAATTCCCAACTAAAACAAAAGATTCTTTTGGAATTGCACACCTCTTCTTTAGGAGGACACTCAAGATTTTTAGAAACTTACCACAGGGTGAAGAAAGAATTTTTTTGGGATCGCCTTAAATCTGATATTCAAAAGTTTGTGGTGGAATGTTTCGTTTGCCCTACTATGACTACATTATGGCCCCATGGACTCCTATATATAGAAAGGAGGTTTTTTCATTTGAATCATCCAAGAATTGTTCATTTATGTAATGTATTGGAGGTTGTCCCCTCGAAGTGGCTTATTTCTAAGGCATTGATATCTCTTTTCTTCTATTTTTTGAGCTGGTTTCACAACACATAGAGACAATAGAAAGGGAGAAAGAAGAAGTTGAAGGAAAGGAGGAAGTAAATACTGAGGAAAAACAAGATGTGGACCCTATATTAGGCCATGAAACCTCCCCTCAAGATACACGCATGTCACCTGACATAACAGACCAAGAGTTAACTGCCACTCTAACTACTTTAAGCACACCTGTTAAAAAAATAAAAAAGAGGCAGACATCTATGTACTTTAGAACAAGGAAAATTTAGAGGGTGGGATAGGGAAAGCCATAAACTCCCACCAAGATCCGTACCGCCAATGAAGAATCACCGCAAAAAAGGAAGAAGTCAGATTAAAGGAAGGAAGGGTACAAGAAGTCACTTCACCCATAAGGACCCGTGTAACATATATCACAAGACATTCAACCAAGTTGGCATCCCACACACTTCGTGCAACCTCCACCGACCCTTCGAGTAAAAAGAGTGAAAATCAAGAAGAAGTGAGACTTAAACAAGAAAAACAGAGTTTGCTATAGGAAACTCAATTTTTTCTACAGGAAACTACAGCAAGCACAAATTTGAATAAAAATACCTTGGTTGAGGAGGAAAACAAAGCCACAAAAGTACAAGAGGTTAAGGAAGCTGAGGGTGGGACACAAGAGGAAATACATGATGAAAATGAGGGAGGAAAAGAGAATAAGGAAGAGGCCAACTCACGAAAATAAAATCCCAAATATGTTGTAATGGTTTCAAACCCTAGCCCTCAACCCAATCTTAGCTCTTACTACACCTACATTGAGGGGGGTAGATTAATTCCTCAAAAATTCACAATTCCCTTGTTTTATTAGTTGGAGGAAGAGAGGGCACGCACCCATCATTGGATGAATATTTCCACATCTAAAGGAGTGTATGATATAGGGATAATGGAGGGAAAATTAGTTGAAATGGGAAAATATTTATCTGATGTGAGGCTCAAAGAGTCAGTTTTGAAGGAGCAACCTCAAAAAGCACAGGCAGAGAATGCAGCACTACGAGAGTAGCTTCAACAAAAAGGTAAACAAGTCACCACCATGGCATATTTGGGCATGGAGGACATTCAACACAAGTATCCTTCAAATTCATATGCAGTTTACCTTAAGGAGCAGTGGATCCTCTTTCAAATTAAAACTTTAGCCTCTCATGGGTCCCTACCTTTCCAAAATTGTAGACAATTCATTGATTTATGCAATCAAGCTAGAATGCCTGACAAGGAAAAGATGGCAGATTTTTATATTCATAACCTTGTGTTAACAAATTTAAATATTTGGGGCCCCAATCCTAGAATGGGGGATATGAAATTAATAGCTTTAGCATCATGGATGGTGAATGAGGAGACAAGAGCACAAGAGATGAGGAGGGTTATCAGAAGAGAAATAATAGAACCCTTACGCATCAAGGCAGAGTTGTTCAGTCCTAGAGGGGTCATCAATAATCATCTGAAGATTGAAATGGATCCTGAACTAGCTGAAAGGTACCTCCATACACAAGCTCAAGCAATAGCCCACTTTGATGATGCTTTTAGGTTATTAGGAGATGAGTGCATTATGGCTAGACAGAGGAGATGGACCAACCTCCCTCACAACCTTAGAAACACAGAGTACTGTACCCCAGAAAGATTAAGATGTGCCTTGGAAAGGGAACCACTGTACAAGATGTCCATATAGGCTAGAAATATACAATGGCTTGGTTTAAAGATTAGTCCACCCTTGTTGTTGGGGTTGAGTGATGGGAAGGACCAAGATGAATAGAACAAAGAATGGGAAGAGACATAAAATAATGATGGGTTTTACCCTCCTGACGGGACTCCAACATTTATTCCTTGGGAAGTGAGAGGGACCATCAAGGCTTTAAAGGAAATGTAGAAGGAGGATTAGTTGCTTGGAGGATGAGCAACCATTTAGTGGGGGGATGATGATGAGCTCCATCATTAGGTACATTTGGAGGGGTTAATTGTCACATGCTTTCCTTATTAAATCTCTTTTCTTGCATTTTTTATTATATTATGGTCTTATGATGCTAGTTTAGGTGGTGATTAAGGCTAACATACTTCGAGTGCCTAACATAAGGTTAAATGCAGGAAAATCATGAATATATGGCATTTTTTTGAATATGTTGTCATAAAGATTCAGAGTAGACAACAAGGAGATATTCTAGGGGGTTGTCCACCCTCCTTAACTCCCAAAGGAAACTAACGGATCCTCGAGATTCCCTCCAACAGCTCGAAATCAAAGGTAGCCAAGAAAAATCAAGACCAAGTGCACTCAAATCCATAATTACTTGGAGTCAGGTGGACTCATCACCTATTTTCTGGGGAGCTGTTGGTAGATACCCTTTAGGTTAATTAGAGTTGAGCAAGAGCTCATTAGGATTCAGATTTTAGAGAAAGCCATTAGTTTCTTTGTTATTGTAATCAACTTTTCAAGACTTTCATGGATGTAATGAGACTATCTTCTTTAAATGAAATGAGTATTCAGAATTTTCCTTACTGACAGTGTTCCATAGAGCTAGGCTTGTGGGTTAGGGCCCAATCCATGTGCCTCAACCTCTCTTCTACAATCATTCTTTCCTTTCATGTCATTTAGCTAGTATTGCTTATGAATGGTTAGCTAGTTTGTTGGTATTTTCATTTACTGTTTTAGTTTTCTTCCATTTTTCTTTTGTTTTATATTTAGTCTGCTTACATGAGTGGTAGATTAGGTGATAAACTCCATAAATCTGTGAGTCAAACCTCCACCTCTCACCTCTGTCAGTAGAGCTTAACGAGGGTAGACCTTCCCCATAGAACAAAAATTATTTTTAGTTTATGATTTCTTGGAATAGATGAGATTAGTTGTTGTAATTCCATGAACATGTTTAGTATGTTGTGGTAGATCTCTGCTTCTAAGATTAGAATAGATTTTCTTTACAAATTCAAGTCATATTTTCCATTGTCTTTATCATGAATTTTTCCATCTTTATTGCATGAATATGTATTTTGGTTGCAGGAATAGGTAGTACATCCAAGGAGAAGTCTACCATCACCTCCAGCTTCATCTCTCATCTTCCTTCAGCTCTCTGTTTAGCAAAATCACCATCAACCTTGTTTTCAGATTTTTCATCCCTACACCATGAGCAAACCCTAGGGTTGCAAGACATGATTCCCAAGAGGCTCTAAGCTTTGCCAAGGGGTGGGCCACCTCCTATTCATATTCATCCACCTTCACACCACCTTTCGTACCCTTTTTCCACCTCTTTTTTGCCTCGGATTTCCCTCGGCCTGTTTTCTGTAGCAATTCAGGACTTTTCTGTAGCACTATAGGAAACCTATAGTAGCTCTTGGAAAAACACTTGTGGGCCCCTCCTTAAGCATAGAAACCACCATGGCCACCTTCTAAACCTACAATAACCACTCATACACCTCCAAGCTTGCCCCCATGTGTTCAAGCCTCCCATAAGCCACCTTAACACTTCCTTCTCCTAGCTGCAAAAAAACACATTTTCAAGCATAGTTAGGTCACGAATAGTTACATGAATAAAATAATTATAGATAGAGAATAAAGTAAGTAGAGTGTGTTTAGCCATTTGGAACAACTAAGTGTGACTATATTAGTTTCCTTTCTGTCATTTCAATTCAACAATTCACTTCATGCAAGGTACCTAGGTTTCTTTACAATTCTTATCATAGTCTAATAAGTAGATTTCCTTTGTTATAGAATAGTTAAATGTACGTGGTTACTATAGTATAATTTTGTACTTGCTAATAGTGTCATGGCTTTGAATCATTGGTAGCCCTAGGCCTAATTCCATAAGTGTGACAGACTTCACCTAGAAACCCTAGAAGTAGCACCCTTTTGTAGAGCTTAGAAGAGGATGACATGAGTAGAATGCAACTGAAGTGTATATAACACTGTCACCTCGAAGTTTTTATGAACCCCGGGTTGATAAAGTAAAGTAGGGCAGCCCCTGGGAGTTGCATCATTCTTGGTACAATACTAGGGCTCACCAATTGGTTTATTCAATAAAAATTTATGCCCAATATACCATGATGAACTGATTAGAGACTATTTCAGTAAATAAAACTTGTACAGAGTGCCACGTGTCACTATTTCGACCTTCAGCCCTGAAAATGATATACGAAAAACTAAAATTTGTGTAATTTTAGTTACTTTTTACAAAATTCAAATCCTATGCTTGAAGAGAATTTTAGCGCGATTTTCCCCAAGTCACCTATTTGAGATTTATTTCTGGAGCCTACAAAAACCCTAACTTCTTTAGACCATATCTAAAAAAATATAGCAAAACAAGACCTGAAAATTTTACCAAAAGTTCACCCACATTTCAACTCCACATGGTCAAAATTTTATCTTTTGAAATCTAGTAGAAAACAATTTATAGCGAAAATACCAAGATGGCATGTTTGAAGCAGCGAAACCCTATAATCCAAAGCTCTGATACCAAATTTTATGCAACCAACTCACAAAATAGAAGAAAATATAGATCAATGACTTGAGAAATAACCTCTTCGGGGGGGTTATTGGAAAATCGTAAAGGCAAAAATATTTTATTATATTGATAATTAATTGTGATATTATTATGTTCTTATTAACTTCTTATGTTATTATTTTATCTTTATTTTGTTATTTTCTCCACAAATTTTTGAGGCTTCTTCTGAGGCTGCATGTTGAGAAGTAATTCATGCTCCCTCTCAACCACCAAGTCTCTAACCTTTCTCTTGCTCCTCAAGGATTTTCATGCATCTTCGACCTCGAGAGAATACAAGTTCTTGACTCACACACCGATCTATTTCACCTGTTCTGCGGTGATGTTTCTAAGGAAAACATTTCCTTTTCTAAATATCACATCATAGCCACGGTCTTCCAATACCACTACGAAAACAAGATCCGTCTTTAGTCCTGGAACAAAAAAAAACAACAGTCAGTCTATGAGGGGAGACAAACTCCATCTGAAAGGTAATAGTACCTATGTTGGTCATGCTATACCGCTCATCATATTCAAACTTGATGTTATGCTAGAGGTCCTTCTCCTCCAAGTCACTGAAGAGATATTTATTCCCCATCATATGGAATGATGAACCGTTGTCTAGATATCACAATCATTCCATTACAGTGTTGGCCATGCATGCAATGAGAGTAAAATCAAGCTCGAACTGTGAAGCTAGAGCTTCAACTGTTGTTGCAACTATAGGCTCCTTCTTGCTTGCCTTCTGTGGACATTTCGTGGCATATTGCTCGTACTCATGGCAGTGAAAACACTTGATTTTGGACAAGTATCTCTTGTCGTATTCCCCTTGGGACTTCTTTCCCTTGGCTTTCTTTCCTTTTCTGACTAATTCAAAATATTCTTCTTTGTCTTTGGAAGAGTTCTTGTCTCTGGTGCTCTGCCTTATCTCTTCTTGTACCAAGTCTGACCATAATCGCTCCCACTCTAATAACTTCTCCCTGCCATTTACTGAATCCTGGTAGTTGTGCCAGCTCTTGGGAAGGCCTAGAAGTGTTAGGCTCACCAAATCATCCCGGGATACTGTTACATCATGATACAGGGGCATTAGACACTAGCCAGCGATGTAGGAGGTTTTGTCCACATGTTGTGGCTAGGAGGGTTCAAAATCACTTGAATTTGTAACAACAAGGTGTCAACACCTTAGCTATCTGTTGCATTAGGTCAGTTAGAGTCAGTAGAAGTCGAATAGTTTAGTTCAGTCCATCATTCATGTTTCAGTTATTTGAATAAATTGTAATTAGGCCTTTGATTTTTCTAAAAACGGCCCTCATAGAGGAACCGAAGAGACAAATGTTGATGTATAAATGTAACCCCCAGATGCATCGAAGGGGGAGGAGATTCTCACGGTGAATATTGTGTGTGTATTAAGCATTCTTTCTCTTTGTTGAATATAATTCGATGGTTTTTGATCATCTTTGTGGAATGGTAGATATACCGTCTCTGCGTGTGCATTAGCTTGAGTCCGATATATTTGAGCTTCCAGCTTTGTGATATTCAATGAAGAATTTGTTGTGTTGAACCTCCAAAAGCTTCTCTCTGTCCATGATTGAGCGTATTCTATAGTGAGTCCCCTGAGTGCTTTATTGACGTGCATCCCTATGAGAAACCAAGCTGGTTATTGTAACCTCGATATCGGCCTAGAATTGTGTGGCCGAAGCGTTGGAATTCCACAATACAGTGAGTCAACTGAAGAGAAAACACCGCCTGAAAGGAATTAGTTGTTCTAAAGTTTGAACCTGAGGTTAAGAACCAGAGTGAATCGAAAGGATAATGTAAACCCGATGTAATCCCTGGTCAATCATTGTTCAAAGGTTGGAAGCGGTTTTAATTGCACCGCCTTTGTGGGACGAGCGGTAATTGAGAATTCGGAGCGATTCCATAGACTGGAGGACACGTGGCATACGACGGATTTCCAAAACCGCCCCATCGCACGTTAACGTTCGACTGAGGAGGTAGTGCGATATCGACGAACACCGTCGATCTAGAGGAAGGCTCATCGAACGGTGATCGCAGCGGAAGTAGCACGAAGGATAACCAAGGTATAGTGTGTGTATTTAATTGAGCCATCGATTATATATGTGGGCCCGGAGCCAAAGGTTCATTATAAGTGGTTCAATTGAATTAAAGCTCGGGACACATATTTAAGATTTCCAAGGTTTGAACATTCGAATGAGCATAAGAAGACATTTATATTTATATGACTGTGTGCGTGTAATCAAAGGGAAATAGAGGGAGATTACATGGCCCCTACCGAGTTAATTCGAAGAAAAAATGCTGATAGAGCTACGACTTTAGAAGCTAGCTCTCCTTAGGGGGCCCAAATTCAGTTTTGTTGCTGTCAATTGTGGTATCAGAGTTGTTTTTGAGTTGTTTTTGCAGAAAATTAACATGGCAATCCGAGTTGGTAGAGGTGCTGGCAGAAGGAGACCCATTTCCAATGTAGAAGTGTTGGAGATCTTGCAAAGGGTCCAAGCCAGAATGGATGCCATAGAGAAAAGATAACCCAGAGATGCTAAAGACAGCAGTGAACCTGAAATAGAAGAAGCTGGAGAAATTGTTGAGATTCCTCCTGACATGAGGCTCCTCAGAACTGTTCTGGGGTCTGCAGTTAAGCCCAAGATTGAAGTATTAAGTTTTGCAGGAGGACTGAATCCAGAGGAGCTGGTGGACTAGATTAATGAAATGAACAAGTGCTTTGACTATGAATAAATGAGCGAAGATAAGAAGGTCAAGTTTGCAGTAACAAAGCTGAAGGGACATGCTGCACTTTGGTGGGATGGAGTGCAGGTAGAAAGGAGGAGAGTTGGCAAGTAGCCTATCAAAAGCTGGACCAGAATGATGGCTAAATTAAAAGGTAAATTCTTTCCTAGTGATTATCAGCTAACATTGTTTAGGAAAATGCAGAACCTGAGACAAATGTTGCTAACAGTAAAGGAATACACAAAAGAATTCTACAGAGTAAGCATAAGAGCTGGGAAATTTCAGGACACACCAGAGAAGACTGCCAAATATGTGAATGGTATCAATCTGGAGATCCAAGATGAGATTGGTCTTCTGTCTCCTAGGAAAGTTGAAGAGGCCTATCAAATGGCCTTGAAAGCAGAAGAGAAACTCATGAGGAAGCAGTCTGCCAAAAAGAGAGGTACTTTCCATGGAAAGGGAATTCAGGGTGGTAGAGGAAAGCCTACTACACCCAGGGATGGAGAAAATAGTATCTCACCTCAGAATGCATCTATAGAGGGTGATGCAAGAGGCAGAAGGGCTTCTTACAGAGGAAGAGGAGGCAGAGGCAGAGGTAGAGAATTGAGGTGCTACAGATGTTAGCAAGTGGGACACAAGCACTACGAGTGCCCAGAGAATGTGGGTGTTGGTCCAAGAAATGTTGTTGTTGCCCAGGTTGGAGAAGAGGCAGCAATTGAAGAAGAAATTATAACAGAGAGGGGAGAGTCCTTGGTCGTTAATAAGGTCCTGTTGAAGCAAAACAAAGAGGTCACTGAGCCTACACAAAGGAAGATTTTGTTTAGGAGCATATGTAAAGTACAAGGGAAATGCTTCCAGCTAGTCATTGATAGTGGTAGCATAGACAATATGGTTTCCACTGAGGTGATAGAGAAGTTGAAGCTGAAGACAAGGGAGCATCCAACTCCCTACAGGGTGTCTTGGCTGCATAAAGGGCACCAGCTGATTGTAAAAGAATAGTGTGAGATAGAGCTACAAATAGGCAATTACAAAGACAAAGTATTGTGTGATGTGATGCCCATGGATGTGTGTCACATACTGCTGGGTAGACCTTGGCAGTTTGACAGAGCAGCGGTGCATGATGGCAAGAAGAACACTTACAAGTTCTTCAAGGATGGGGTACATCATACATTGATACCCATGGAAGAAGGAGAGCCATCAAGCAGAGTGGTTGATCCAAAGACCTTGTTGCTGAGTGGGAAGGAATATCTACAGCAGATAGAAGAGGAAGAGGTAAGTTTTGCTTTAGTTTGCAAACCTAAGGTAGTTCTTACTTCTACAAAGATTTCTGATTTGCCAATAGAAATCCAAAAGATGTTAGACAATTATTGTGACATTGTTGTGGATGATTTACCTGATGAGTTGCCACCTGTGAGAAAGATCAACCATCAGATAGATTTTATCCCCAGTTCAAATCTGCCAAATAAGGCAGCCTACAAAATGACTCCCACAGAAAATGAGGAAATCAGGAAGCAAGTACAGGAATTGGTGGACAAGGGGCTGATCAGAGAAAGTTTGAGTCCATGTGCAGTGAAAATAGTATTGAGCCCAAAGAAAGATGGATGCTAGAGGATGTGTACTGATTCCAGAGCAATCAATAACATAACAATTAGGTACAGATTCCCTTTGCCCAGAGTTGAGGATTGAATGGATTGTTTGAGTGGTGCTAAATATTTTTCAAAGATAGATTTAAAGAGTGGATATCATTGGATTAGAATAAGAGAGGGTGATGAGTGGAAAACTACCTTTAAAACAAATAAAGGACTGTATGAATGGATGGTAATGCCTTTTGGGTTGTCAAATTCACCTAGCACTATTATGCGACTTATGAATGAATTATTGAAGGAATTCATTGGTAAATTTTCGATAGTGTATCTGGATGATATATTAGTTTTCAGAAAAACCAAAGAAGAACATTTAAGGCATCTTAATTATGTCTTGAAGAAGCTGCACCAAGAGAAACTGCTAATAAACTTAAAGAAATGCTCATACATGAAGGAAGAATTGGTGTATTTGGGCTTTGTTGTTTCTACAAAAGGATTGAAGATGGACCCAGAAAAGGTTAACGCAATTGTGGAGTGGCCTTCACCCATAAATGTTTTTGAGGTAAGAAGTTTCCATGGACTTGCTAGTTTTTACAGGAAATTTATAAGAAACTTCAGTAAGATTAATGCACCAATCATTGAGACAATAAAAAATAGCAAACAACCATTTAAATGGACTGCTGAAGTAGAAAGAAGCTTTAAATTTTTGAAGCAAAAGGTAACTGAAAAGCTTGTTTTGATTCTGCCTGATTTCGCTAAACCCTTTCAAGTGAAGTGTGATTCCAGTGGAGAGGCCACTAGAGCTGTGCTGAGTCGGGATGATAGGCCTGTAGCCTATTTTAGTGAAAATTTGAATGGCACCAGAAGGAATTATTCCTCTTATGAGAAGGAATTCTATGCAGTTGTTCAGGCATTGAAAAAGTGGAGGCATTATTTGATGTCCAAAGAATTTGTGTTCTACTCTGATAATCATGCTTTGTAGTACATTGTACAGCAGCCCAAGTTGAATCATAAGCATGCAAAATGGGTTGAGTATCTCCAAGGTTTTAACTTTGTTTTGAAACATATAAGTGGCCAAGCAAATAAAGTAGTTGATGCTTTGAGTAGGAGGCACATGCTTGTTCAACAAACTAATTTTGAAGTTGTAGGATTTGATTTTCTCAAGGAATTCTATAAGACGAATTCAGATTTTAAGGAAGAATTTGAGGCATGTTGTAACCCTGTTCTAACAGATAGAAGCCAGTGGCTAGATTGTTTCTTGTAGGAGGACTTACTATTCAGAAGAAACCAACTGTGTCTACTAAAATGTTCCATGAGAGAAAATTTGATCAAGGAGAAGCATAGTGGTGGACTTGTTGGACACTTTGGTACTGACAAAACTTATGAGCAGCTGAGTCACTTCTATTATTGGCCCAAGACGAGAGCAGAAGTGGACAAGTTTGTGAAAAATTGCAAAATCTGTCAATATGCCAAAGGAAGGAGCCAAAATGCAGGATTGTACACTCCCTTGCCTATTCTAGACAGGCCTTGGGACATGGTGAGTATGGATTTTGTTCTAGGATTTCCCAAGACTCAGAGAGGGAATGATGCAGTCTTTTTTGCAGTGGACAGATTTTCTAAAATGGCACATTTTATTCTGTGTTATAAAACTAGTGATGCCACCCATGTTGCTAACTTGTTTTTCAAAGAATTTGTTGGATTGCATGGGTTTCCCAAGAGTATTGTTTCAGACAGAGACACCAGATTTGTGGGCCATTTTTGGAGGACGTTATGGAAGAAACTTGGTACCAAACTGAGTTTCAGCTCAGCTTATCATCCTCAAACTGATGGACAAACTGAGGTAGTGAATAGGAGTCTGGGAAATTTGTTGAGAAGTCTTGCAGGAGAGCATCCCAAGTAGTGGGATCATATTTTTCCCCAGGCAGAATATGCATATAATGACTCACGTAACAGAAGCACAGGGCAGATTCCATTTCATATTCTTTATGGAATGCACTCCCAGAGGAATATCAGAATTAAGAAACCTGGGAAAGGCAGAGCTGAGAAGTGATGATGGTGAGGAATTTTCTTCAGAGATCCAAGCCATACACGAGCAAGTGAAACAGCAGCTACAAGGCAGCAGCATCAAATATAAGGGCAGAGCAGACTTGAGAAGAAAATAAGTCCATTTTGAAGTAGGAGATCTGGTTTTGGCACACTCGAGAAAGGAGAGATTCCCAAAGAAGCATTATAACAAACTGAAGTTCAAAAAGATTGGGCCATGCAAGATACTTAGAAAGTTTTCTGCAAATGCTTATGAAATTGAATTGCTTCCTGATGTTGGAATATCCCCCATTTTTAATGTTGCAAATTTGTACAAGTATGAAGATAATGGTGCAGAAGAGGGACCAGTAGACAAGGAAAAAATTGAGTGGGAAAAGTAGCTACCTCCAACACAACCATTGCAACCAGAGAAGATATTGGACAAAAGAGTGTTCAGGAAGACCAGAGGACAAGAGTACTTTCAATACTTAATCAAATGGAAGGACAAGCCAGAAAAAGATGCCACTTGGATGACTAAAGGAATGTTGCAGAAGATAGGCAGATCAGTGGAAGAACTCATGGACAGGATTCCATGAAGAAAATTGCCCTCGGGAGTCTGATGCAAGGGCATTAGACACTAGCCAGCAATGTAGGAGGTTTTGTCCACATGTTGTGGCTAGGAGGGTTCAAAATCACTTGAATTTGTAACAGCAAGGTGTCAACACCTTAGCTGTCTGTTGCATTAGATCAGTTAGAGTCAGTAGAAGTCGAATAGTTTAGTTCAGTCCATCTGTCATGTTTCAGTTATTTGAATAAATTGTAATTAGGCCTTTGATTTTTCTAAAAACGGCCCTCACAGAGGAACCGAAGAGACAAATGTTGATGTATAAATGTAACCCCTGGATGCATCGAAGGGGGAGGAGATTCTCATGGTGAAGATTGTGTGTGTATTAAGCATTCTTGCTCTTTTTTTAATATAGTTCGATGGTTTTATATCATCTTTGTGGAATGGTAGATATACTGTCTCTGCGTGTGCATTAGCTTGAGTCCGATATATTTGAGCTTCCAGCTTTGTGATATTCAATGAAGAATTTGTTGTGTTGAACCTCCGAAAGCTTCTCTTTGTCCATGATTGAGCGTATTCTATAGTGATTCCCCTGAGTGCTTTATTGACGTGCATCCTTCTGAGAAACCAAGCTGGTTATTGTAACCTTGATATCGGCCTAGAATTGTGTGGCCGAAGCATTGGAATTCCATAGTATAGTGAGTCAACTGAAGAGAAAACCCCGCCTGAAAGGAATTAGTTGTTCTAAAGTTCGAACCTGAGGTTGAGAACTGGATTGAATCAAAAGGATAATGTAAACCCGACGTAACCCCTGGTCAATCACTGTTCAAAGGTTGGAAGTGGTTTTGATCGCACTGCCTTTGTGGGACGAGCGGTAATTGAGAATTCGGAGCGATTCCATAGACTGGAGGACACGTGGCATATGAAGGATTTCCAAAACCGCCCCATTGCACATTAACGTTCGACTGAGGAGGCAGTGTGATATCGACGAACACAGTCGATCTGGAGGAAGGCTCATCGAATGGAAATCGCAACGAAAGTAGTATGAAGGATAACAAAGGTATAGTGTGTGTATTTAATTGAGCCATCGATTATATATGTGGGCCTGGAGCCAAAGGTTCGTTATAAGTGGTTCAGTTGAATTAAAGCTCGGGATACATATTTAAGATTTCCAAGGTTTGAACATTCAAATGAGCATAAGAAGACATTTATATTTATATGACTGTGTGTGTGTAATCAAAGGGAAACAGAGGGAGATTACGTGGCACCTACCAAGTTAATTCGAAGAAAAATTCTGACAGAGCTACAACTTTAGAAGCCAGCTCTCCTTAGGGGGCCTGAATTCAGTTTTATTGCTGTCACATCAACACTTCCAAACTCATCTCGACATTGAGTGAACTTCGTCAAGTATTTTGGTATCGTCTCGCCCTCCTCCATCTTGATCTTTCTAAGCATGTCCTTTAGCACCAACTTCTCATGGTCGCTGCTATATTGAAACAAATCTCTTAAGGCCTTCCACATAGCATATGGAGTTTCCTTTCCATGGATATTCGAGATAATATGATCTTGAAATCCTTCTCACATTTGCTACATTCTTCTTCCATGCATCAATATTTTGAGCATTTGCTATTGCGAGCTTGGAAATATCACTACCCATGAATTATCTCAACTCATTTTCCTCTAAAAATTCCTCCATCCTATCTTTCCATGCTATGTAATTTGAACTACCCTGAACTGAATTTTTTAGTCTTAATCCATAGAAAGACATCTTGATATGTTGCTGGTCTTGAAGAATAAATTTGCAAATTTGATTCACATGTTAAAAAAAACCTATGTTTCTTCTATTCTATTGTGATTCATTCTCGAATTCCTTGTAGAAATATATAAATAGATTTAACTGATATTGTAATGTACAAAAAAAATACTGACTCGATTCTACAAATTGCGGAAACCAATTACGATCACACAATCACATAAACAAGAGAAAGAATTATCAATTTCACAAAACATGATGTATCTAGGGAAAGCCTCAACCAAAAACCATGCTATATTCATATTGCATAAATTCAATAAAATAAAACAATACAATGTTATTTCTCTTCGTGAGGAACCTCTACACTATGTTGACTATCTCACTCTAATCTTGTTATGATCTAAGCAAGTTTGGTATAATATTTAACCACTTTCTTACCTATGCCTTACCAGCATTGCTTATGCATTCTTAGGCTAATTGAGCCCCTATTAATTAGAAAATTCCCAATTAATTATTGCACAATACATCCAAGGCTTCCTGATGACCTCATGCATGATCTGTACAATTTTCTAATTATACAATCAATAATTATCTTCCTTTTAACCCCAATGTCAACTGGGTCTTCCTTAGAACTCACATGCAACAACTATTTATATCAAATTATTAGTTAATTGTTTGATCACTACTTGCGAATAAGATAATATTGAATTCACTCGACCTATAACTAGCTCATAGGCTCAGTTAGAACCATTTAAACTAATTTTAACTCAATTACTTGAGTTAACTAATTACAACTCACAAATAACTCAACCAGGGCTCCTGAAAAGTAGGAGACACCCTACATGCCTCTAGTTTGACCTCCAAATCGAATTGACTCAACAAACTAAGTTTTCTTGACTTAGTTAACACTTACAAGATGTCATGTGATGTGGAATTACAATTTACTTCTAATTTAATGAAGGGAAATTTAAATCAGAAGCCTCATGGGTGCCATTTTCAATATTTCTTGTTGTCATTTTCAACAAGAACCCCTGCTTCAGCTGATGTTGCTCTAGGTGCCCCTTTTTTAGAACTCTTTGCCTTAGGCCATTCTTCCTCAATCAGGAATTCATGATAACTATCCTTAGATTTCCCACTCGATATATCCATAGGTTCTTTAATGCATTTTTCCTTTAGTGAATATACTAGCAGATATTCTTATGGAAATATGTCTCTTGTTGTTTCTGCAACAGGGTCTAGAAGGTGTAAATTATTTTCTTTTTCTAGGAAGTGTAGCTGCTCACTTTATCTAGGAGGTGAATTTATTTATCTTTTGGTTTTTTTTTAACACCTACTTCATGTACTTCAATTTAAATTTCCTTCGTTTCAACGGCTGGTGCATCTGACTTTGCCAATAAACCAGTCCATGTGCTTCCCTACTGTTGTAGTGAACGAATAATGATTAAATTGATGAGTTCATGGTTGGTTAAGAATCTCTTTGGATGTTTTTCTATACACATCACCTCTGCCATATGTTGTAAATATTTTAGCAAATAATAGGGAAAATTTATCAGTTGTCCATTACGAAGATGTTCCAATAACTAAAAATGATTATTGAATACTATCCCAAAATGTCTGTTACAAATAATTAACTTCTAAATAAATAAAGCCACATCATCCCAAGGGTGAGGAGGGTATGTTCTATAAATATCTCTCCCCTTTCTCCTTACCTCATCTCCTCATTGTAAAAAAAAATTCCTAGATGTTGGACCTGCTATTTTCCTAGAAAACCAATGAGCCCCTTTCTGAGGTAAACCTATCACACTGGAAATATTGTCCTCTGTAAAAGCAATTCTAAATCCTCTAACCTCTAAATGTTTCTCCTACAGAGCTTGTATGAATCCAATAGCAACCTATTCGTTGAAACCTTGCAGCTTCTCAAAGTAGACTAACTACCTTACATTCCTAGATGTTACCAGGGCTTCTCGATGGTGAAGCAACGCACCAATGGAGGTTCATGACGAATTTTCACTCGTCCCATGGTTTTTTCATAGATTGTTACTACACATAACTTCTAAGAGGTTGTTATGGGGCAACACTTGATCAATAAAAACACTTGGGTAGATAATATCAGTCGAATGAACTTTGGAAATGGGTAGGGAATAATTAAGGTTATCCTTTCAATGAATTCAACATTTCAATGATAAATGACAACTACCAGGAATGATTTCCAAGTAGTCAGATTGAATTTCACCAATGATAGCAGGATTAAGGGCAAGAATGGGTAATTATTAGTTTAGGATAATTGTATTGTGCATCCACTAGATGGAAATTTCTGAATATGGCTTACCATACACTCCTCCCACCAACTTAATTACAAAATTCATTCGCATAACATAAAAAATCATATCCAATGTCGTAATGAGGAAAAAAATAAAATATTACAGAGGAATATACAAAGGAAGCTAAAATGGACGCTAAAAACAATGCCATAATCAGGAGCTAAACAGGGCATTACATGGGAAGCTATATACAGAGCTACATTAGGAGCTAAAGATGAGGCTAAATTGGGTGATATATCTGGTGCTAAAGAGTGCTAAATTCAATGTTAAACATCGTCTAATTTAGCTCCAAATATCTATGATCGGCATACAACATGCCAAAATTAGTGCCATCTCAATAAATAGCACCGATTTGTTCAAAAAGGTGAAGAAAAATACACTAAAAATTAAATGGAACTGAAAATGGGAGCTAAAGAGGAAGCTAATCATAGGGATTTGTTGTAGTGTAAGAAATTAATTATGTAAACCTTTCATTTGGAGAGCTCTTGGTGAAACCCTAGGGCTTTCACCACCCTTTTTTATAAGTCTATTCTAATTACATGGTTATTTATAATTGTGCTTGTAAATAATTCATTGTTGGGATATGTTTTTACATGTTATATTCATTTACCTAAAATGGAAACTGAGATTTATTTTTGGAAGTGATTTTGGGCACTCTTGGTTGTTTTTCCTCATTCCAAAGTTGCATTCTCGTTTAGTTTTGGAATTTTTTTTTCAAAATCAAGGATGTCTTCTTTTTAGCACATACTCAAGTGGTAACTTAATCATATATATTTTTCATGGTATATGCAATCAAATCCCACCTTTGTGCACTAAAAGGTAACTTAATCTTGTACTTATGGAGTGAAACCAATGTCTTGGTTGGTATTTTATGTAATAGTATATCTTTATTTCATATCTATCACTTATTATGTATCTCTTATCCCTCAATATATTATTATGATTCATGCACTAATTTCTTATTGAATATTCTTAAGTCATCTTATCATTTGGCACTATATAATCTAACCATTTATTGAGGTGTGAATTTGTTGGTGTGAGTTGTATTGTGCATTACAATGATATAGTTTAAAGGTTCATTTACATAGATTTGGATACCCCTTATAACTTCATTGGGTTGGCTAAAAGTGAAGGGGAAATCATGCTAAGGTAATATTGGTACGTTTCCAAAGTGTTCAAATGACCATGGAATGTGGTTGGGACTTTCACACAGGTGCTAACTTGGGTGGTAATAGGGACAACAATGAGAGGGTCCTACATTAAATAGGTTAAGTTTGTTATACCACACTTTGATTATTCTTCACTATATTTTGTCGCTAGAATTAATTTTAATGATAGAAGGGCTTCTTGGATTTCCTTGAGTCATCTTGTTGATGATGAAATAGATGGTTCCACATCCTTTTTTTTTGCTAATTTGTTTCTTTTATTGAACCACAATGACCATGGATATATCCCTAAACTTAGTACTTAACTCCTTCTAGTCATGCAACTACTAAGAGAGGGAGATGTTTGAATCCTTATTTTCTTTGATTTCATTTTATTGATGTTAGTTAAGGTTTCTCAAATGTGCTCTGAATCCCATGACCTCCCTCCCAAGATTGGATCACACGTTAAGGGGAATGGGATGTAGAGAAGGATGATATGGAGTGTAAAGGGAACCATATTTAGATTCAAGAGGGGAGTCTAAAGGGTTCTCCCCCACAAAACAATGTTGAGAGAAATTTTTCTCTAGGATAAGATTCCTTAGAAGCATTGAAAACCAACCATAAGAGTGAGATAGACTTCCCACGAACCACTATGCAAACCTAAATGTGAAGGCCAAAGGAGAGTCCATAGAGGTGTATGCACACAATATGGAAATAGAAAGAAGAAAATAACTAATGAAATAGAAGGAGGCAAATACTAGAGTCATGAGGGAGAACCTACCACATATTCATGATATTAACACCTTGATTATCTCCACGTCCAGTATCAATCACCCAAATTACCAATATCCTTGTTGAGAATAAACAAAAAAACTCCCAAATCGTTGAACAAAATGTCACCATAAACTTCTAATTGGATCGTAGGTATACCACCTCAATCGTGCAAAGGGAGTGTGATTAGTTCAAAATTCCAGCATGAGTTTGAAGTGGGTATAAGATAATGAATCCATTGCATTTCCCCCAAACATATAGCTTTCCACTCATGGTTTTTCATAGGACACAAGTGCTCCATATTAAATAATTATTTGAAAGAAGGAGATAGGACACACGTTATCAAGTGATAGATTGTTGGCAAACCTTTCCATTAATATTAATAGACATCCTCCTTTCCTTGATTTCGAATTAGTTAAATAATCTAACTTCTTATTATTATCTTAGGAGATAAATTTTATTCCTTTTGGATGCACTACAATGTTTGTTGGATTCTAGAAAATAATATTAATACTCTATGAATTGAAATATTAGTGTCTAACACTAGATGTATAATAAAATTTAGCGATACCCCCACTATTAACAATTTAGGGATGTGTAGGAAGGTTATAATTAAGGCCCCTTGTAGAAAGGAATAAGCTTCTACGAGGTTATTTTATAGGAATATTGAAATCCATCCATAAATGCATGCAATGATCACTCTTGGGTATATGAGAACCTAATCCACTGATCCGGATTGGATCGTTATATTTTTTTCATCCATTTTGATGCATTCAGAGTGGAAAAAGTGGAGGAATCAACTCACAGGATTGTTTTTACTCGCAGGACCTAATTTGGCAAAACGAGGTCTGAAACCTTCCAAAAGCGTTTTTAGGTATCAAATGACATTGTTTGGGGGTAAAACTTTGTCACTTTAGAAATATGCTTTTCAAGCTATTCTACACAGAAAAATATTTCCAATGGCGCAAGAATCATGTCAATCAGAGTTTGTTTGTGATATTTATTCCACTCAGATGTTGACCTTGTTTTCACACCCATAATTTGGGAGGATGCCCCATCAGTCCCCATTATTCATGGAAAAGGGGATAGCCATGTGATTTTGATGTAAAATACTCTAGAAGGGTCTATATTGTAACTCTGGTTAAGAGTTGAGGGATTCAAACTTAACCACTAGTATGTTATTAGGTTGTGTTATAATCAGGCCACTAGGAGGAAGAGGAATTACATTATTTCAAGTGCATTTGTTCCATATATGACAAAAAATATCCAAGAGGGATAGAAAGTAGTAAAAACATAAAGTATTTGTTCACTGTAGCATCCGACAAGACACAGACCATACTTCTATGTACTTGCACCCATATTTCCAAACAGAGAAAGAGATCAGAGCAACCTCACCTTCCAAATGGGTGTTTCTCGTGAAAGGGTTTCCTAGATAAAACCATGTATCTAATGTGTGTGATATATTTTATTTTGATGTTCTCTATTTTCTGCATAAGTTTTCTTTGCATGCATGCACTATTTACAATAAAATATACAAATATAGAAATCTAAGAAAACAATAATAGTGTATAATTTCATATTTTAAATATATTATGATAAAAAATGTTGTGACGAACTGTCTAGTGGAATATCCATGGAAGTTTATGGATCATGCATGTTGATTTTTGGGTAGCATCGGATGTGCTCTAGCTTTGAAATTTTGTGGAGGGGCTAGAACACATGAGATCTCCAAGTCCCGGAATTTGTTTGGAGGAATTCCACCCAGAGCTTAAGTTATTCAAATAATTAATTATTTTTAATGGATACCCTAAGTATAACTTAGGAAAATTAAATAATTAAAATGAATTAATTTAAACATGTGGGTGAGAATGTTATAAGTGACAAGGATCAAGTATTTTCTAGTCCTAGTCGTTGAATTTTCAACAAGAAAAGTATTAAAGGAAGACTTGGGGTCAGTTGGAGAACACACACTAAGTGGTAGCACTTGAGCTAAGTCGAAATTTTGGGGCACGATTTGCTAAGCATTTTCGAGTGAGCTTGTAGTGCAACGAGAGGCAGTTCGATGGTGAGATTTTTTAGTTCAAGGACGAGAATACAATAGTAGAGAGGAAGATCCGTACCAGAGAGAAAACACAGGCCAAGGAGGGGTGACGCAAAGCCAACCAGGATGACGCAGAGGCAACATAGTTCTAGCAGGGGTGACGCAGAACCAAAAGGGCTCATGCAAAGGGACACATATCCAGAAGAGGGTGACACAATCATTAAGAGAGCTATGTTGGGGTTTCAGTGGGCCAAATCGGGCTCGTATTCAATAGATCTGAAAGGGTGATGCAGCCACACTAAAGGGTGATGCAGTGATTATGTAGGAACTTGTGGGCTGCTTCATTCTCAGCTGAATCAACCATAATATCTGTCTCTAGAAATAGTGGTACATCTGCTTGGATTTTCTCTGTTGGGTAAACCACTACTGGTACCCTAGTTTGTATTCATAAATCTTCATAATAATAAAAACCCTCAAGTGTTGTTGCATCGACTTTCCTGCATTGGGTTTTTTCAGGGACATCTGTCCGAAAATTATTGTGTTTCCTTGTCGAATGTGCTTAATTCTTCAGTACTTGATCTGTATATTTGTGTAGGTTGCAGTGTGTTTACTTCAACATTTTCTGAATATTTCTAAAAATAATTTTTTAATTTAAAAACACATGTAGGAGAAGTAAACCAAATTTTTGCAGTAGAATTTATGTTAAGTGAATTCAGAAAATTTCACATGATATCATAGCTATTGCAGATCAGGGAGAGTTGAAGCCATCAGTGAAGAGGAAATTTTTTTGTTGCAAGAAGGTAGTTGTGACAGCATAGATCTAGGAAGAGGTAGCGCAACACTAGAGGGACAACGCAGGCCTAGGAGGGGTGACACAAAGCTTGTCTAGCTCACGCTGAGCTAATGTAGAGGCTCACACAAAGTTATAGGGGTGACACGGAGCCAATATAGCTCACGCAGAGGCTCATGCAGACCCATAAGGGTGATGCAGTCTAAGAGGAGGTAACACTGTGCCATTTGTCGTGGCTGGAAGTGCAATTTGGTTCTCCAGAAGTTGTTGGTAGGGCATTGGTTCTGTCAGTGCATAACAGTGCCTAGAAGGGTTGAAAATGTAGGGGAAATAGTTCCTCATCATACTTTCTCACTAATAAGTCTAAGATCTGATTAGCGGATTGATTTGAGAGGGATAATTCGACAACTGTTGGTGGAGGATTTCCGAGATGGAAATCACTTGTCAGAGGGAGTGTATTCTCTAGAGGGTTTATAGTGCTAATAAACCAAGATCCATGTCTTTTGCTGAGGGTAGCAGCAGAAGTAGGGAGAGGATATTTTCTGCTTCAAGAGCTTCTGAGCATAGATGGCCACAAATCGATTGAGGGATCAGGATAGGTTGGATGGAGTACCCAACTTCCTCGTCTCGAAGGCCATAATCCTGTCAGTTCTAGATGAATATTGTATCAAATATCATGATGAGAATGTTATAGTTTTTCCTGTTGATGTTGATATGTTGAAGAATTATGAGGAAGAACAAGCAAGGGCCATGCACTTGATTATGGATAAGGTCAAGGATCATGTGGTCCCACACATTGCTGAAAAGAACACAAAAAATGAGATGTGGTGGATGACGTTGACCTTAATGTATCAAGGGACTTCTGTCCAAAGGATAATACTTCTGGAGAATCAACTTTGACTATTTCAATGCATAAGGGAGAGGAAATTTACCCCTTGCTCATTATATTAAAGGCGATTTGTGATCAACTGGCTGCTATGAGGGCCATTGTTAATGAGGGCATATTAGTCAGGACTGTCGTGAATGTAGTTTTTGAAGAGTGGGAGACCTTTTTCCAAGGAATTTTGGGCGAAGTGACACTTCCAAATTGGGAAGACATGTGGGTAGCTCTTCACCAAGAAGAGATTAGGAGTTTGACCAAGGCAGACAACACCAATGATAGAATCAATATAAAGAAGGAGGAGGAGGAAGATGTGGCTCTCACATCTAAGGGACTAAAGGAGTAGCAGGGGAAGAATAATATATACCTTTCCAAGGTCAAGTGCTTTATATGTGGTGAACTAGGAAATTTCGCCACTACTTTTCCTTAGAAGAAGAAGGGCAAGAAAGACCCAGATTCAAAGGTTGTAGTAGCTAGGGTGATTATGGGAGTGATGACGATGTGGCTATGAGTGCTAATGTGCCTCAAGAGAAGAGGTGGGATAACATAGATCTGTATAGTAATATATAGATGGTGGAAGGACAGGATCCTTGAGGTGCCCAAATCTTGGATCACATATGGGCTATGAGAGCCATTAATGACGGTAGGAGGAGGACTGAATTCAGTTGGTACATAGGATAATGAAGCAGCATTGGCAAAGCTAGGGAACTAAAGACTTGAGCAGAACAGAGTAGAGGCAACAACATCATGGCAACATCATAGAGGTTAATGGGATTTCAGCAGCGCAGAGGTAGTCCAGAGCAGCAACAACACAGAGGCACCAGAGTGTCAACACATATTAGCAGCAGAGGGTGTTTCAGTATTGAGATGTAGCCAGGATGACTTGTCTATCAAGATTTTGGGTGATTTCATTCATTTTCTTACTTCTTAGCAATTGAGTTTCAATTCAACAGTTAGCGGTGGTAGTGCTATGGGTAGCATGATGCATAATTTGAGAGGTCGATGCAGTATAGATGAGGCAGTGATTATGGAAAATTTATGGGCAACAATACAGAAGGAAACAACGCAGAGGATGAAGGGTAGCAGGCCAAGCATTAGCAGCACAGAGGATCGATGTCATGGATCAAGGTGATTACTTAGGTTTAAGCATTGCTAGAGCACATTCGACGTTAAGAGGGAGTGTTTATTTTTGGGTAGCATCGAATTTTCTCTAGCTCCGAAAGTTTTTGGAGGCACTAGAACACATGAGATCTCCAAGACCCAGAAATCGTTTGAATAAATTCCACCTGGAGCTTAATTTATTCAAATAATTAATTATTTTTAATGGAGACCCTAAGTCTAACTTAGGGAAATTAAATAAGTAAAGTGAATTAATTTAAACATGTGGGTGAGAATGTTCTAAGTGATGAGGATCATGTATTTTCTAATCCTAGTCATTGATTAGAGATTAGATAATGGTCGTTGAACGTTCAACGGGAAAATTATTATAGGAAGGATTGGGGTCAGTTTGAGAACACACACATAGTGGTAGCACTTGAGGTAAGTCGAAATTTCGGGGTGCGGTTTGTTGAAAATTTTCGAGTGAGCTTGCAGTGCGACGAGGGGCAGTTCGACAGTGTGATTTCTCAGTCTAAGGCTAAGAATGCAATAGCACAGAGAAAAATTTGTACCAAAGAGATAGTGCAGACCATGGAGGGGTGACACAAAGCCATCCAGGCTCACGCAAAGCTGATGCAGAGGTAGCTTAGGCCCTGTTGTAATATTCCCAAACGGGAAAAGCAGGAATATAATGCAAAACCATGGAATAGCAGTGTAAAACATTACATAAAAGCAAGAGGCCAATATGGATACCTTTCATTCATTATAACAACAGCAAAATATGCATAAGCAATGGGCCATAAGATGTACAATAAGATAGAACAAGCCTCCAATGGAAAAAACCCTCAGAAGAGGTGATGCTACTATATATCAAAATGTCGGAAGACTGCTACAACGTTTTTTTAAAGGCACTGCTAAAAAAAATGAAGATACAGCATAACAGGGGCTGATATATGCCACAAAAGATAGATCCAATACAGATCTAGGCACTATACAACCTCCAATGAAGAACCCCTCAATATTTTTTATCAAAACACCATGTACAAGATCTGAATCAAAGCCCTAGGGCTGAAGATTCACTGCAATATCTATATCTAGAAAGTGTGGCTGATCTGATATAATAAATAGTGCAGCCTCCTCCAATGGATATACTAGATGAAAGGTTGATCCCTTCACTAGCAAATCTCCTCTCCAAATGGTGTGCCAAAACCACCCTGCAACTCCTCCCTCAAAATAACGAAGATCTAGAAAGAAACTACATTGTAGGGGAAAATAAATATGTGGCCTGATGCCAAGATATGAAATTATGCTCAAGGGCCTTCCTTATTGTCCTCCTAATGGAAAGGAACCCTTCTCCACTGAAAATAAGTACTGAAGTGACCCAAAGATGGTCTCCACTGCTGCTCCCTAAAAACAAACTCAACCCTCAACAGGATATGCGTTGTAGATGTAAGATGAAGCTTGGCCAAATGCCTGATAATGGAAGTGAAGTACAAGACTCCTCCAAGAGATTCTAAATGGAAGAGTTGGGATTCCCGATCAGGAACACCCAGTGTTAAAAAACACTTGCAATCTCAGCTAAACAGCGAAAGAAAGCTATATGTCTAAACAGACCATATATTAAGAAATATCATATACCAATACATAATGAATATGGTTGCCATCCTCTTCCTTTTATAAGATATGAGTTTCCAAACCCTAAGCCCCATTTGTTTATGACCCTACTTCCATGCAAGGTGTCTCCATCTAAAACTACGGTGTTCCCTCATTGATTGCCACTCCTACATGACAGCGTTGTTGATTTGGTCAAAGTTGACCCAGTCAAGATGTTCCAGCCCTTTTTCACACCTAAGGGTGCTTAATTAAGCTGCCAAGATGTTGTCCTTTTACTTTGGCATTGATTTATTCATTATTAAGGATAATTATGGACCTCCATTTTCCTCTTATTCATAAAAGAAGACATCAAGACAAAATTTAATATTCCAACTAGCTCATGGCTAATTGGGAATATTACCGTCCTCCCTTCCCAAATGTTGCTTGTCCTCAAGCAGCTAACAAGGTGAGTGATGCAACTCTTCTCCTCCATCATTGGTGACACCATCATGTGATAAGCTTCCCTCATAAGCTAAGTATATCCCAATCCATCCCTCCATGAAATTCTCCCCCAAAGTTCTTATGAGATGCAAATGATTCATCCCACAAGGAAACAATAGATCCAATGAAACAAACACGGTTTTCCCAATGTTATACCTAAAACATGTAGCATAATGAACATGGAGAATATCTCTCCCATATGACACATACATTCCTCCCATCCTCCCTCCAATCATTCCCATAAAAATAATAAGTACATCATCAATGTATGGGATCAAAACCAAGTACATACAAACATAAATATGCAAAAATGGAGGTGGGTCATAGTCCTACATGTGGAACCAGCACAGTAAATCTCCTGACTGCATCAGATAATGATATGGTAAGTGGTTTCCCCACAACTTACTTGTTGTCCAAGTCTTCTCACAATGGCTGAAAATGTGATATATGTTTGGTGCCTTTGGAGTGCACCCAGAGTGATGCAACATCTCCCTATATCCCCCAAGGAAGTGGCCATGCTCAGAAATTTTTATGGCCCAAATTTGGCCATGAAGTTTATATGGAATAATTCTCCTCCTTGGGGCTATGGCCTTCATATACATGGTAGAGGAATACATGTAATCATCAAATGAAACATCATGTACATAATTATGTTCCTTACCAAAATTTTTGCTCATACAAATGGAGTGGTCCATAAATAGATCCCCTCTCATTCCAAAAGAGGAAAGAGGTGCTTGTGATAACTCCTTCATTGAGTTATGTCTCTCTTCCAACTCCACATAGTTCATGCATCTTTGAAAATGTTGATACAGTTCCTCTTCAAAGCCTTCCCAAGTGTAGCTCTCCATGATAGTGTTGTAGGCTCTCATGGAATAAGTATGGCTGAAAAGGAATTCTTCATGTGCTCTTTGCAACAACTTCTCCTTGAGCTTGGAGGCTCTAGATAAGAAGATCCTACCATGATAATATATGACTTCAGCATGGATTGAATAACCCTCCTCTTGAAGCTGGTCATCAAGTATCATGCATGTAAAAATATCCTTGGAATAATCCACCAATAGTTGGGATTTCCAATAAGGATCTATCCTCCATAGTGACAGCATTGATGATCTATCACAAAGAACATCTGTCATATGGTTTCCATTCTCCTTGACATCTACCATGCCAAAGGTATATGTTGGAAGGTTGCTATCCTTCCCATTTTTCTCCTCCCACAACGCGGAATCTGAAATGAGAGTGGGTAATGATGACGTTGGGAGAATGTCTCCCTCATCCTTGAGTCTACCCAAGACTTTCAGTGTTGTATCTTGACCTTCTAATGCTCCCATTCCTTTAGGATCTATGAATGGTGCATCATGATGTGAGACATGTCTCACCAAATCTGGATCAGGTGGCCTCCCAGGTGGTTTGCCACAAGATAATGATGTCTCATGGATCAATATCATATGCATAATAGATGGGACTATCATGTCCTTGCTCCCACTATAAATTCAACTCTGTTTCTTGTGTGGAAGTTTTATGATAGTTGGGTAACACTCTTAATGATGTAAGAGTCTCTATAATTGGAGCAATTGCTCCAGCCTTACCCCCTGGTGGTGGTGGATCATCTCCTACTATTCCAACATTGTGACCCCTCTCTTGCTCTTCTTCTTCTTCCTCATCATAATTTGAGAAGACCTCTATGTAGTATGCCTTTCCTGCTGCACATTTATGTTCGGGTGCCCAATATTCTTGGCATGTGAAGCAAAGCTTCCTCCTCCTCAAATCTCTTCAGACATCATCATCAAGAGGTTTCTTGTATTGGCTCTCCTTTGAAAGAGGATCCTTCTCATATTTTCCCTTTGATGGAAAAGAGGGCTTATGCTGAAATGTTTCCTTTGCTTTTGGCAAGGCATATTGAAGATCTCTAGCCCTTTCAATGTCATCTTGAAGGGTAGTGGGCTTGGTAGACTTAACCAGCCCATGAAAAGGCTCATCTAACCCATCAATGAACATATAGGCCCTTCTTGCTACAAATAAATCAGGAACCATAACAGAAAGTTTCAAAAAATCAAAAATATAAGTTTTTGGATTACCTGATTGTTTAAGCTTTCCAAGCCCCATGAATGGTGCTTCAAGATCTCTTCTATCAAACCTCTCCACCAACCTCCTTGTGAACTCTGAATATGCAGTCACATTGCCATGACCCAATGTAGACAAGCCATGGAACCATTAATCATGTGCTTCACCCTCAAGGTGCAGCGCTGCTATCTTAATGGCCTCCATCTCTAGAACTTTGTTCAACTGGAAGTAGATGTCAAGCTTCTCTACCCATGATTTGGAAGTGCATTTAGATGACCCATAAAATTTGGGTAAGAAAAATATACCCATAGTGCGATGTAGATCATGATTCTGAACGAATCCTCCACCTCTATTGTGATGCCTAGGTATCCTATTGTCCTTTATTTGAAAAAATTAATGAAAACTCAAGTGGTCCTTGAATATATGAGTTTGAGACTCATACTCCATGAAATAGTCTTCAAGGGATTCTTGTTCTTGAAACCCTTCATTTCTCACTGCTAATAATGTAGGCATTGTAGAGCGTTGGGAAACTTGTTTTTGCTGCACTGGTTGATCACTCCAGTGACGATAAATGTGGGAGCCTTCACCATGTTGAAATCCTTTAGGGGATTCCTTGTATATCCATTCTCATCTCCTTTATTTCTCTGACAATGTATTGCATAAATTTAACAATAATCTTAGGAAACTCTTTCTCTTCATCTTCTCCTCCAGATAAAGGGATTTTACCCTTGTCTTCTTTGTCATTTGTATAATCAAAATTCTAGTGTATTCTTCTTTGATACCTCTTCTATCTATCAGTAAGAGGATCTTATTCTTTAGATGACATATTGGCTTTTCAAGATGCACAGGTTGTGCCAAGATTATGCTCTGATACCACTGTAATATTCCCAAATGGGAAAAGCAGGAATATAGTGCAAAACCATGGAATAGTAGTGTAAAAAATTACATAAAAGAAAGAGGCCAATATGGAGACCTTTCATTCATTATAATAGCAGAAAAATATGCATAAGAAATGGGCCATAAGATGTACAATAAGATAGAACAAGCCTCCAATGGCCAAAACCCTAGAAGAGGTGCTGCTACTATATATCAAGATGTCGGAAGACTGCTACAGTGTTTTTTTAAAGGAAATACTACATAAAATGAAGATACAACATAACATGGGCTATATATGCCACAAAATATAGATCCAATACAGATCTGGGCACTATACACCCTCCAATGAAGAACCCCTCAAGGGTTTTCAGCAAAACACCATGTACAAGATCTGAATCAAAGCCCTAGGGATGAAGATTCACTGAAATATGTAGATCTGGAAAGTGTGGTTGATATGATATAGTAAATAGTGTAGAATCCTCCAATGGATCTCCTAGATGAAAGGTTGATCCCTTCACTAGCAAATATCTTCTCGAAATGGTGTGCCAAAACCACCCTGCAACTCCTCCCTCAAAAAAATGCAGATCTGGAAAGAAAATATGCTATAGGGGGAAATAAATATGTCACCTGATGCCAAGATATGAAAATATTCACAAGGGCATTTCTTACTATCCTCCCAATGGAAAGGAACCCTTCTCCACTAAAAACAAGTATTGAAGTGACCCAAAGATGGTCTCCACTACTGCAACCTGCAAAACAACTCAACCCTCAATAGGATTTTAGTTGTAGATGTAAGATAAAGCTTGGCCAAATGCTTGATAGTGGAAGTGAAGTACACGAATCCTCCAAGAGCTTCTCAATGGAAGAGGTGGGATTCCCGATCATGAACACCCAGTGCTAAACAACACTTCCAATCTCAACTAAATAGCCAAAGAAAGCTATATGTCTAAACAGACCATATATTCAGAAATATCATATACCTATATATAATGAATATGGCTGCCATCCTCTTCCTTTTATAATATATGAGTTTCCAAAACCTAAGCCCCATTCATTTATGACACTACTTCCACGCAAGGTGTCTCCATCTAGAACTGCAATGTCCCTCGTCGATTGCCACTCCTCCATGTCAGCACTATTGATTTTGTCAAAGTTGACCCAGTCGAGATGTTCCAGCCCCTTTTCACACCTAAGGGTGCTTAATTAAGCTGCCAAGATGTTTTCCTTTCACATTGGCATTGATTTATTCATTATTAAGGAGAATTACGGACCTCCATTTATCTCTTATTCGTAAAACAAGACAACAAGACAAAATTTAATATTCCAACTAGATCATGGACAATTGGGAATATTACACCTGCAGGGGTGATGCTAAGCCAGAATGGATCACGTAGAGGGACACAAAGCCAGAAGAGGGTGACACACACACTTAGAGAGCTGCGTTGGGGTTTCATTAGGCGAGATCGGGATCGTATTTAATAGATATGAAAGGGTGATGTAGTTACACTAAAGGGTGACGCAGTGAATGCGTAGGCACCTGTGAGGTGCTTCATTTTGAGCTGAATCAAGCATAATATATTTCTCGAGAAATAAAGGTTCCTTTACCGGGATTTTCTCTGTTGGGTAAACCACTACTAGTACCCAAGATTGTATTCAAAGAAAAAATAAAATAATAAAAACCCTCAAGAGTTGTTGCGTCGATTTTCATGCATTGGGTTTTTCCAGGGACATTTGTCCGAAAAATCGTGTGTCATTTGTCAAATGTGCTTAATTATTTAGTACTTGATCTATATATTTGTGTAGGCTATAGTGTTTTTACTTCAATATTTTTCTGAATATTTCTGAAAATAACTTGTTAATTTAAAAACACAAGTAGGAGAAGCAAACCAGATTTCTTCAGTAGAATTTATGTTAAGTGAATTCAAAAAATTTCACAATACGCACCTTTCACCCCTCACCCATGTGGTAAATATTTGTAACCTGGAAAAAATCATTTATCCTACTATCGTAGATTTTCTTCTTATCATCCAACTATATGATTTGATATTATCATCCAGCTATTTTATTTGATATTATCATCCAAATATTTGGTTTGATATTTTTTTCCATTGTACCACATATATTTGTGATGTTTCACCTACATGCTCGACATGTTATAACGTGTTGATAATTAATAAATTTATAAATGAGTTAATTGGAGTGACATAATTAAACAATACACAAATGGGAGTTAAAACCTAAAAATAAATGGTTATTGTTTACTTTTCTATCTTTTGCACCAAATCCATATCGATTTCCTTTTATGTTGGATTTGTCTTGTTATCCACAACAACTCTTCCAATCAACTCTACAACCTTATTCCATGATAAAATTTGTTTAACTTTGTTACATTTTTATTTGAAATGTATAAATGTTTAACTTTGTCACATTGTTTAACTTAATCCAATAGATGTTATTCGCAATGCATAAATATAGTGCATCAACTTTTGATTTCGTGGATGAAAAAGGGGAAATTGATTGAGGTACCATTCTAATAAAAATCTTAACAAAAATTTGCTTAAATCAGTCCCTCTAGGAGTTAGTTCCTTTAATTCAGCGCTTCCTTCAACCATCAGAATCAAATCCCTATTAAAATACATAGTGGGAAGGTCAAATATAATGAGAAAATTACAAAGGGGAAATAGTGAAAACTGCTCCAGACTGACCATACAATCCTGCAACCCCGCAACCCATGCTCTTTTTGTAAATAAAAATATAAATAATTACAATATTTCGACCTTCCTGGTTGGCCCACGTAATGTTTAATAAAGAAAAACCCCACCCAATGCACTTGTTTCATTGCGGACCCCAAAACTTGTCACTTAATGGATCCATGGAACATAAAGTATTTCATTCGCCATCACTTAACGATCCCCAATGCTCAATTAAATTAACTTATGGGACTCTAATATTTCTTGGCCTCCAAGCTAAACTACCTCCACCTAACTCCTCAATCACTTGACAGATCTGGGAAACATAAACAAATTTTCATCACCATCACTTGATGGACGTTGGTCCTCAATCCTCGATGCTATTAAAAATAAAGTTACGAGATCCGGGCTTTCCAAGCTAAGACTTTGTTATAGAATTATGTCAATAAATGGTTTTGGGCTCCGACAATTGACAAACTTATCTAAAGGAAAAAAATGGTTAAGTGTTGGCATTTTCAGTATTAATCCAGGTTTCAATACTTCAGATCCTCCTGACTCTCTGCGTCCTTTGTGCCTCTCTTCTTGGCTCTACGACTCCTCTAAGGAATATCCTCTCCATTATCCACCTTCTTGCAATAACTCTGATTCTAATATTGGGAAATTTAAAAGTCTCGATTATGATAATTAAAAACACAAGGTTTATAGAACTGGGTGAAAATAAAATTGCAGAAGGAATGGTTATGATATTCATAGTTCTTGTAGGAAAAAATTGCACTCTCACAACTTATATTTCTCATTAATCAAAGAAATATTTAAAATTACATAAATCTGGTTAAGATCTAGAAGATAGGATCTGAAGCCCAATTTGGGGAAAATTAAACAAACTATAAAAAAATTGTCTAATTTAAAGAATTACATGGCAAAATAAAAAAAATCCTAACCGAACAAACCACTCATTGAGGAGTCAATTCCTCTAGTAAATGATTATTACCTCTCGATTAATGAGAATATGGATGCCCCTGCATCATAATCCCAAGAAACAAAGATTTATTGGGCTCATGTCCATGATTTATTCAATGGATTTTACACTTTTATATATGAGCGTGGAAGTCGTCCAAGTTGCATCTATCACTAGCAGGTTCTTCCACTTAACCAACTACTCAATGTACTATTTGTCCCTGGTCTTCTTGATCAATCTCTTGTTCATTGTAATATTCCCAATTAGCCACGAGCTAGTTGGAATATTAATTTTTGTTTTTTCTTTCTTGTTTAATGAATAAGAGGATATGGAGATCCATAAATCTCCTTAAATAATAATAAAACCAATACCAATGTGAAAGGAGGACATCTTGTCAGCTTAATTCAACACCTTTTTGTGTGAAAAGGGGTTGGAACACCTTGACTAGGTCAACTTTGACCAAATCAACAATGTTGTCATGGAGGAGCGGAAATTTATGGAGACACATCACAGTTTTAGATGGAGACTCATTGCATGGAAGTAGTGTCATAAATGAATGGGGCTTAGGGTTAGGAAGCTCATTTCTTATATAAGGAAGAGGATGGTAGCCATATTGTTCAGCTTATGATATGTTATGTTTTGATATATGGTCTGTTTAGATATATAGCTTTCTTCAGCTATTTAGCTAAGATTGCAGTGATGTTTAGCATAGGGTGTTCCTGATCGGGAATCCCACCTCTTTCCTTGGGAGGCTTCTTGGAAGATTTTTCACTATATTCCACTATCATGCATTTGGCCAAGGCTTCAGTCTTAATGTATAGCGCAGTTCCTGTTGAGGATTTTGTGTTGTGTTGCAGGGCAGAAGTCGTGGAGGTTTAATTTGGGAGATTTCTAAGCAAGATCTCATTGGAAGGAGGTTCCTTTCTCTTTGGAGGCTAGTAAAGAAGGCCCTAGAGCATCATTGATACATTTGGCATCAGGCCATAGTGTTTTTATCCCCTACAGTGCAGTATCAGTCTGGATCTGCATTATTTTATGGAGGAATTGTAGGGGTGTTTGCAGTAAGTGATTTGGGGGGTGATTTCTTCAGTGAAAGGGCCAACCTTTCATCCAGAGGATCCATTGGAGGAGAGAAATTTTGGTCTTATATCAGCTTCAACCATTTTCTCTTCAGTCATTTGCTTCATCATACTTTCAGCCATAGGGCTACAACTCATATTGTATTATTGGGTGTTTTTCCCGGAGACCCTTTTGGGTTCTTTTTAGGAGGTTATATAGAGCCCATATATTCATTTTTATATCTATTGTGGCATATATCATCCCTTTATTTTTTTTGTACTCATTTGCTGTAGCACTGCTCTTAAAACTACGTTGTAGCAGTGTCTCCATAATTTTGATATAGTAGCAGCACCTCTTATTGAGGGTTTTTTCCATTGGAGGCTTGTTCTATCTTAATGTACATTTTGTGGCCCATTATTTTACATATATATGCTGCTTTTTTCATGAATAGACAAGCTCCATATTGGTCTCTAGTATTGATGTAATGTTTTACACTGCTATTTCCATGGTTTTGGTCTATATTCGTTCTTTTCCCATTTGGGAATATTACAGTGGTATCATAGCATAATCTTGGCTCAACATGTGCATCTTGAAAGCCAATATGTCATCAAAAGAAGGAGATACTCTCACACATAGAGAGAAGAGGTATCTTAGGAGAAGACACCGAAAGTTTGATTATACAAATGATAAAGAAGACAAGGGAAAAAACCATGTATCAGGAGAAGATGAAGAGAAGGAGTTTCCTAAGATCCTTCTTAGAACTATGCAAGACATTTTTAGAGAAATAAAGGAGATGAGGATGGAGTCATACAAGGAATCCCTTAAAGGATTTCTACATGGTGAAAGCTCTCATGTTTCTCATTACTGGAGTGATCAACTGGTGAAGCAGCAGAAAGTTTCCCAACACTCTACAATGCCTACATTCTTAGAAGTGAGAAGTGAAGGGTTTCAAGAACAAGAAAATCTTGTAGAATACTTCATGGAGTATGATTCTCAATCTCAGAGATTCAACGACCACTTGAGTTTTCAAGATTTTTTTCAAATCAAGGACAATAGGAGACCCAAGCATCACAATAGAGGTGGAGGATTCATTCAGAATCATGATCTACACTGAAATATGGACAGATTTTTCTTACCCAACTTTGATGGGTCATCAAAATTCACTTCCAAATCATGGGTAGAGAATCTTGACATCTACTTCCAGCTGAAAAAAGTACCAGAGATGGAGGTCGTTAAGATAGCAGTGCTGCACCTTTAGGGTGAAGCACATGATCGGTGGTTCCATGGCTTGTCGACATTGGGTCATGCCAATGTGACTGCATATTCAAAGCTCACAAGGAGGTTGGTGGAGAAGTTTGATTGAAGAGATCCCGAGGCATCATTCATGGGGCTTGCAAAGCTCAAACAATCAGGTAATCCAGAAACTTATATTTCTAAATTTCTAAAACTTTATGTTATGGTTCTTGATTTATCTGCAGCAAGGAGGGTCTATATGTTCATTGATGGGTTATCAGAACCTCTTCATGGGTTAGTTAAGTCTACCAAACCCACTACCCTTCAAGATGCCATTGAAAGGGCTAGAGATATACAAGATTCCTTGCCAAAAGCAAAGGCAAAATTTCAGCAAAATCCCTCTTTTCCATCAAAGGGAAAAGATGAGAAGGCTCCTCTTTCAAAGGAGAGACAAAACAAAGTACCTCTTAGTGATGATGTCCGAAGAGACTTGAGGAGAAGGAAGCTCTGGTTCACATGCCAAGAATCATGGGCACCCGGACATAGATGTGTAGCAGGAAAGGCCAACTACATAGAGGTCTTCTCAGATGATGAGGAGGAATAAGAAGAAGAACCAGAAAGGGGTCACAGCGCTGGAATAGCAGGAGATGATCCACTACCACCAGGAGGTGAGGATGGAGCAATTGCTCCAATTAGAGGGATTCTTGCATCAATGAGAGTGGTACCCAATTATCAAGAAGCTTCCACACAAAAAACAGAGTTGGATTTTCACAGTGGAAGAAAGGACATGGTAGTCCCATCCATTATGCATATGAAGTTGACCCATGAGACATCATTGTTTTATGGAAAACCACCTGGGAGGCCACCAGATCCGGATTTGGTGAGAGATGTCTCACATTATGTTGCACCACTCATAGATCCAGGAGGAGTGGGAACATTGGAATGTTATGATACAATGTAGAGAGTTTGGGGTAGACTCAAGAAGGAGGGATATATTCTCCCACTATCATCATTACCCACTCTCACATCTCATCTTGTGCTGAGAGAGGATGTTGCAGCATTGGAGGATGACACCATCATGGTGCAAGGAAAATTTTCCTTGATTTTGGGGGCTCATAAGATGTTCTCACTTGGGGAGAAGTCTTCCACATATAGAATATGGTGGCCACTCATGAATGCTTTGGTCAAACTCAGGAAGTTTTGGATAAGTGATAGCTTCCCATGGAAGACTAACCTCCAAAATCTTCAACCCTTACCTTGTAAGTTTTAACCCTGAACAGAAATTATCTACACACGAATCTTATAACAGAAAATAAACAATAGCAAGAGCATAAAACAGATAAACACAAAGATTTTTCCCTGGATCCCAAATCGGGACGACCAGCTTGATTTTTTATTATATTCCTTTTAGTGTTATAACACATATATATACATGTCGAAGCATACATAAAACCCAATCCATTAACCCTGGATTAGAACATAACTGTAGTTCCCTTGACCAGATCTACAAAAATACCAGGGGCCTGAAAACCATCATACCCCAAAACCATGTGCAAAACCATGCACAAAACCATGGGCGCGGACTACCACCGAAAATTAAGGGCCAAAAAATTTTCGTCGGGGCGCTACCCCAGACCCCAACAGGGGGGGCTATCGCCCCCCCTCTTACCCCCCCGTGCGTGCTTAGTCGTGGAAAGAATATAACACATACCCAACATACTTGAGCATGAGCAGCTACATGAGGAGCAGCAGAGAAGGGATAACACCATCCCGGTATGTACCTTTGGAATGGAATATTTCAAAGAGGATAACACCCATATGAAAGTTATTCTTTGTGATAGATAATCAGCATTGTCACTATGGAGCATGGATCCCTATTGGAAATCCGAGTTGTTGGTGGATTATCCCAAGGATCTTTTTACCTGCATGATACTTGATGAAAAAATTCAAGAGGATGAATATTGAGTACAATATGAAGTCATCTATTATCATCGTAGTTTCTTCTTATCTAAATCTTACAAGCTCAAGGAGAAGTTGCTACAAGTTGCACATGAATATTTTCTCTTTAGCCACACTTATTCCATGAAGGCATACAGCACTATCATGGAGGATTTTTCTTGGGAAGGCTTTGAAGAGGAGGTATATCAGCATTTGAGGAGATGCATGGACCATGTGGAGATGGGAGAGATACATAACTCTACATCTTTCTTCTTTTGGAATGAGAGGGGATATATCTATGGACCACTCCCTTTGTATGAGTAGAAGTTATGGTAAGGATCATGTTTATATGCACAATTATTTACTTGATGATTATTTGCATTCCTTTACCATATATATGGAGGCCATTGCTCCAAGGAGGAGCATTCTTCCTTACAAACTTCATGGCCAACTTTGGGCCATAAACATTGCTGAACATGGCCACTCCCTTGGAAGATATAGGGATATGATCTACCACTCTAGGTGCACTCCAAAGGCACCAAACATTTCTCACATTTTCAGAACTTATGAGAAAAATATGGCAGCAAGTAAGTGGTGGGGAAACCACTTACTATATCACTATCTGATGCAGTCAAGATATTTACTACGTTGGTTCCATATGTGGGACAATGACCCGCCTCTATTTTTGCATATTGTTGTTTATATGTACTTGGTTTTAATCCCATACATTAATGATGTGCTTATTATTTTTATGGGAATGATTGGAGGGAGGATGGGGGATTGGAAGCGCCCTTTGGGAGAGAGATTCTCCATGTTCATTATGCTACATGTTTGAGAGCCTTGAGAAAACCATGATTGTTTCATTGGATCTTTTTCTTCCTTGTGGGATGAGTCATTTGCATCTCATGAGAACTTGGGAGGAGCATGTCATGGAGGGATGGATTGGGAAACACATAGCTTATGAGGGAAGATTATCACATGGAGGTCTCACCAATGATGGAGGAGAAGAGTTGTAGCACTCACCTTGTCAGTTTCTTGAGGACAAGAAACATTTGGGAGGGGAGGACGGTAATATTCCCAATTAGCCATGAGCTAGTTGGAATATTAATTTTTGCTTTTGCTTTCTCGTTTAATGAATAAGAGGATATGGAGATCCATAAATCTCCTTAAATAAGAATAAAAATGCCAATGTGAAATGAGGACATCTTGTCAGCTTAATTGAGCACCTTTTTGTGTGAAAAGGTGCTGGAACACCTTGACTGGGTCAAATTTGACCAAATCAACAATGTTGTCTTGGAGGAGTGGACATTTATGGAGACACAATGTAGTTTTAGATGGAGACTCATTGCATGGAAGTACTGTCATAAATGAATGGGGATTAGTGTTGGGAAGCTCATTTCTTATATAAGGAAGAGGATGGCAGCCATATTATTCATCTTATGATATGTTATGTTTTGATATATGGTCTGTTTAGACATACAGCTTTCTTCATCTATTTAGCTAAGATTGCAGTGTTGTTTAGCACAAGGTGTTCCTGATCGGGAATCCAAACTCTTTCCTTGGGAGGCCTATTGGAAGTTTTTTCACTACATTCCACTTTCTGGCATTTGGCCAAGGCTTCAGTCTTAATGTACAACGCAGTTCCTATTGAGGATTTTGTGTTGTGTTGCAGGGCAGAAGTTGTGGAGGTTTGATTTGGGAGATTTCTGAGCTAGATCTCATTGGAGGGAGGTTCCTTTCTCTTTGGAGGCTAGTAAAGAAGGCCTTGGAGCATCATTGATACATTTTTCATCATGCCATAGTGTTTTTATCCCCTATAGTTCAGTATCAGTCTCGATCTGCATTATTTTAGGGAGGAGTTGCAGGGGTGTTTGCAGTAGGTGATTTGGGGGGTGATTTCTTCAATGAAAGGGCTAGCCTTTCATCCGGAGGATCCATTGGAGGAGAGCACATTTAGTCTTATATCAACTTCATCTATTTGATCTTCATTCAATTTTTGTAGCATACTTTCAACCATAGGGCTGCAGCTCATATTGTATCATTGGGTGTTTTTCCCGAAGACCCTTTTGGGTTCTTTTTTGGAGGTTGTATAGAGCCCAGATTTTCATTTTTATATCTATTGTGGAATATATCAGACCTTTATTTTTTGTGTACTCATTTTCTGTAGTAGTGCTTTTAAAACTTCATTGTAGCAGTGTCTCTGGAATTTTGATATAGTAGCAGCACCTCTTATTGAGGGTTTTGTCTATTGAAGACTTGTTCTATCTTGTTGTACATTTTATGGCCCATTATTTTACAGATATATGTTGTTGTTTTCATGGCTAGACAAGCTCCATATTGGTCTACAGTATTGATGTAATGTTTAAGACTGCTATTTCCATGGTTTTAGTCTATATTCCTGCTTTTCCCATTTGGGAATATTACATTCAATGTCTTCTCCGACTGTAAAGGTTCAGTTATTGCAAACTGATTTTCCCATTGTACTAGTTTTTGTTCTATTTCAGGCTAGTAATTATACATATATGCGACATTAAAGATTGGTGAAATTCCAACTCCAAGTGGTAATTCAAGTTCATAAGCATTGGAAAAAAAATTCAAAATTCTGCAGGGTCCCATATTTTTAAACTTTAGTTTGTTGTTCTCGCCCTTGGAGAATATATCTTTCCTAAAATGTGTAAGTACCATATCTCCAACCTCAAAAATTTTATCCCTCCTACTAAGGTCTACTCTGCTTTTATATTTCAGACTATTGTCATATAGTTTATGCTTGACCTGGTCATGAATACATGGTATGGTTGTAGCAAAATCCTCTCCTGCTGCACTCCTTTGCTATCTTCTTCCCAAACTTCTAAGATCATGTACTCCTCTTGGGTTCATCCCACACAAAATTTGGAAGGGATTTATCTGTTGCTTCTGTTAGGAGTGCCATTTTAAGCATAAATAGCTTATGCTAGAATCTAGTCCCACTATTTAGGGTGGTCTCCAATCATACTGTGCAGAATGTTTCCTAGGATTTTGTTCACAACTTCAATCCGAACATCAATTTTGGGTGATATGCTAAGATAAAGTATAATTTTGTGCCAAATTTATTCCATAGTGTCCTCTATAAATTTCCCAATAATTTAGTATCTCCATATGAGACAATGCTCTTGATAATTCCATGTAGTATTACTACTTATTTAAAAAATAGATTAGCACATCACTAGTCTTACCACAAGGAATTAAATGACCAATTTTTTAAAACCTGTCTACAACCACAAAGACATAATCATTACCGTTTTTTTGTCTTAGACAATCTCAAAACAAAATCCATACTTATTGAATCCCAAGGCCTCTCTAGAATTGGCAATGGGGTATACAGTCTAGTGTGTTGGCTTCTTCCTTTTGCATACTGATAGGTTATGAATTTATTCACAAATTTCTACACATCAGACCTCAAATTTGGCCAATATTAGTACCTTTTAGAAGTTAATAAGTATTTTCTTTCCCAAAATGTCCCCCAAGACCTCCACTATGTTTCTTCTTAATCGGGTTCTCCCTCGTGAACAATTTGGAATGCACAACTGGTTGTTCTTAAAAATTAGTCCATATTGAATCATGTAATCAAGCCATGGACACCTATATTGTGAATTTGGACTCTTACAAGCTTCAGAGGAATCCATGAATTTTTTATCCTCCTCATACAACTCCTTTATAAAGCTGAATCCCAACACTTGAATTTGACTCTCCTGCAATAAATTTGTCTCCTACTCAAATCATCTACAATTTTATTATATTGACCACTGATGTTCTTTAAAAAAATGTAAAACTATACAAATATTGAACCCAGTTAATATGTTTCTGGTTCAACTTAGGTTGTTGCATTATATATTGAAGAGTGTGAGTATTAATGTATAAAATGAATTCTCTAGACAAAAAACAATTCCTCCATTTCTTAAGAGCTTGAACCATTGCACATAAACCTTTGTCATAGGTTGTGTACTTTATCCTGGTGTCATTCAAATTCTCACTATAATATACTATAGGTTTGTCCTCCTGGATAAGTACTACTCCAATTGCATCATTGTTAACATCAATCTTCACTTGAAAATGCTTGTTAAAATCTCGGAGAGAAAGCACTGTCTGCTATGTGATATTCCTCTTCAACATTTGGAACCCTTTTTCAACTTCATCAGTCCACCTAAATGGTTTTATATTCTTATTCATTGTATCTATAGTTCGTGTGTTAATATTCCTAAAATTTCTAATAAACTTCCTATAAAAACTCTCCAAACCGTGAAAACTTCTAACTTTAGAAACACTTTTAGGAGAGGGTCATTCAAGGATAGCTTTCACCTTACCTGGATCCATTTTAAATCCTTCTCCGAAAATCATAAATCCAAGATATACCAACTTTGTCTTCAAAAATGAATATTTCTTCAAATTTATAAATCACTTCTCTTGTTGCAACTTTTATAACACTTACCTAAAATGCCTCAGATGCTCCTCCTTTCTTTGATTGTACACTAAAATGTCATCCAAGTAAACAATCACAAAATTCCCTATGAATTATTTTAGTACTTTATTCATCAACCTCATGAATGTACTAGTGCATTAGATAGACCACATGGCATGACCATCCAATCATATAAGCCCTCACTAGTTTTAAATGAAGTCTTCCACTCATCTCCATCTCTAATTATGGTTTGATGTTATCCAATCTGTAAATAAATTTTGGAAAACTCATAGGCACCACTCAAACAATCCAATAAATCATGAACATGTGGTAGGGGAAAACAATACCTTATTGTAATTTTTTTCAGGGATCTGGAGTCTGTACACATGCGCCATCCTTCATCCTTCTTTGGAGTCAACACTATGGATACAACACATGGAATAAGACTCTCTAATCAATCACTTATCCAAAATCTCCTACACTTTATTTTTTATCTTCTCAATCTCCTTAGGTGTCATGCAGTAGCCAGCTTTATTAGGAAAACTAGCTCTCGGTATCAAAGTCAATGTGATGACTAATACTCCTTACTGGTGGTAGCTCTCTTGGAAAATCATCCACCACAGTATCATGATACTCTTCGAGCATCTCTTGAATTTCTACAGACAAGTCAGAGATATTAATAGAATTAATAATTACTCTAGGCTTAAAAACAATAGAAAAAATTACCTCTTCTGGCTTCATCTGTTGTAGAAATTCCTTGCTACTCATCAACACTGCCTTTGAATCACTACTTCTCTTAGCCACCTATAAAATTTGTCATATCAAATGGTGGCTAAATCATTTTTGAAGCCTTCAAGAAGCAAGTTTTATTGAAAAATTGTTATTTCTTGAAGTCTTATGAAGACATCTTATTCTTCGATTAATCTTCACTTCTGTTTCTCTCTTAATTCTGAAAAATCTGTTGTTTTCATGATGAAAAGACTGCTGCAAAAAACTCCATTTTCCCCTCATTTTACCCCTGCTTTCACTCAAAATTAACCTTCATTTTTATCCCCTTTTCTCCCATAAAAATCCTCTATTTTTTCCTTATTTCCCTTCATCCCTTCATAAATCCCCTTTTATAAGTTTTAAAGCTCCTTTTTGGACCTTATCAAAACCCTCAAATTCCTTTGAAAACCATTTAAAATCCATAAAAACCCACTTTTTACATTATAGGCTTCAGCCCCCTTTGGCTAAGCCCCCTAACCACTTCCCCACCATATACCCACGCCCAGGACCAAGATTTTAAGTCCCGAGCGCTTATCACAATCGGAAACTTTCGATGGGCGTGTTTCTTTGTTTAAATGAAAAGTCCCAATGCGATGGGCTCCTTTGTATAAACCCCCGATCCCTTGCTCCCTTTGAAGAACCATGAGCCCCACAATCAGGCGCTAAACACTATAAAACCCCTCCTTGATGCGAAACTTCCCTTTGTATTTTCATAAAATACCCCAATTTTCATGTTATAACGTAGCCCGTCGGTGAATTGATTAAAACGAACATACACCGTTGATCTTAAACCAATCAACGACCTGCACAATCTCACATCGGAAGATTTCATTGGGCACATTTTAATATTTTATTTGCCCCTCCCGATTGGCAATCTTCCGATGGATTTCCAACCGTCAATCTATTCTGCCCTTCCTAGATCCGACAGTCCGCATCGCTCCATCCCAAAGCCCTTTCCCCCACCTGTGACCTCCTCTGATTCATTTCCCACCATCGATCTAATCCTCAGATCAATGGTCTACGTTCAATCGCATCAGAAATTTTCTTTACACCCATTCCTCTCTCCTCCTCCGATCGCAAACCTTCCGATTGAATCTGGGCCGTCCATACCCCAGATCCGACGGTCTAGATTGATCCTCGCCACCTTTGGCTAATTTCGTAAGCCCTGCTTTGTAATGTCTTCCGATGAATATCCGTCATTGATATCTGCAGATCAATGGCCCACACTGACCCATTCTCTGCCTCATATTTTATTTATTTAACCCCCAGATCAAATCTCCGCCGTTGATCTGTTTCATCCAAAGGCCTAGATTCATCTCGACAGGCCCAGATCCTTTGGGTCCTGCCTTCCTATAGATCGAATCTCAACTATTCATTCCCTGATCTGACGGCTCAGATTGAAACCGCCCCACCTCTTTCCGTCCTCGCATCTATCCTCCATCGCGCTCTCTCCCAACTGTCCGATCTGAGACCCCAGATCTGACGGTTGAAGCGCAGTTTCATGTAGATTTAAGCCTAAATGATGATTCCTAAAATTCACGCAATATAGGTTGTTTTGAAATGCCACGTGTCGAGCTCTAATGCATATCGCGTTCAAAAAGGTGAAATTGCCTTTCCTCCTTTTTCTTACGCAAAACCGTTGGTTTCTTTAGCCGAAACCACCCCTCCCATTTACATTACATTCTATCGCATTTTATCCCCGTCGTTGATCTCTGCAGATCAATGGCTAGCATTTAATCTTGCCTTTTTTAATCGCCCTCCACCCATCCTCCAAGGGACTTCGTCGATCAACCTTAGTCGTTGATCTCTGAGGCCAATCTCATCCGACGGCCCAAAATCCCTCAAGAAACCCCAAATTTCCTCTGTGCCTTTTTCGTTGCCAATTAAGGTTTTCGACCCATTTTCTTATATTTTCTGGCGTTTCATTATAAAGTGACCCCTCCGTCTATATGTTTACGATTGCTCCCGACCGTTGATCTCTGCAGATCAACGACCCTAACTTAATCTCTCCACCGTTTAAGTCGACCGCCTTGCTTCTTAAAACTCGGCAAAGCAATCCTCGTCGTTGGATGCTTTCATCCAACGGCTGCACTCTAAACCTAAGCCTCCAAAGCAGTCTAACCCAAAGACGCAAGATTTTTCTAATTTTTCATGTATTGTGCAGATTTCAATGGTTTTTTCCGTTATGTTAAAAGAAAAACAAAGGCTGGGGATGACGATCCCCAGGCCTTTATTCATAAAAAAGGATCGTTCCACAGGGTTACCCATCAACTTTTGCTGGTGCCTCATGAACGCTGTCAACATTATAAGAGCCCACTGTAACATCTGCACATCAACAAGACATAGTAAAATTAAATCAAATAGAGAGTATCAGTATTAAAGACCCAGTCACAGCAGAGATGAAGAATTGAAGACTGTTTGCACAGTTTCGAGGGATTATGGTCTAAATCAACAATCAAATGCCTAATCCAATCAATTAAATGTAGTTTAAAGAACAGAAGACAGAATTCAGGCCTAATTATGCCTAACACACAAATCAGAAGCAGATTAGCCATGTTTTAGGTCAAAAAAATAATATCTACCACACCAAGAATGCCTCCACTACCACATCAGAGGCTAATTGAATCCTCTCAGCTACCAAATGCCACCTGTAGCCTCAAAGCATTCAAAATACGTCATAGTTATTACCAGAACAGAGGATATCTGCCTTAATACAGCTGAACAGTTATTCCAAGCGAAACAGATTTATTGCAAAATATCAGCAGAGTTATTACAAAGATGACAAAGAGCCTTAAAGTCAACAAAATCTTCCCACTGAGCTTAATTCTTAATGTAAAACAATTAATACAGAGGAAATATCTGCAATCTTCTCCATTGAGCCCCTCAAAGGCTGAGAAGCATTAAAACTGTATTAATTAAGTCTATAGATCTTTTCTCTCATTCCACCTCCTCATTTTCCCATAAAATATTCTTGAGGAGCTCATTGTAAAGGGTTGGTTGCAGAACTTTGAAATATACTTGTGCTCGAAATTTTCTACATGTAAATAGTATTCAGAGGCTCTTGAAGCTCTGTTTGTTGTCAAATAAGTTAGGCTGAGAAGAAAAGATGATTGTTGAACTGAAACATTGGACTTGAAGAATGCAACTAGATTGACATCAATATACAAGCTGATCCTTGGGATCCTAGTCTATATCACTAGTGAAGTGCTCCTTTCTGTGTTATTGTTTTCCTTTGATGTATGCCATTTTGTCCATTTATTCTCTGATAAAGAACAACCAGCATAGAGTTAGGACTTACTATTTATAGTACCCTTCTCTCACTGATAAGCTTTATCTCAATGTTTTCCTCCAAATTGTGTATTTAAGAATGATTCAATACAGTCCAAGCAGTTAGGAATGTTGGCGTTCCCTTGTCCTACTGCCTAAACTAAACATTGTTCTTGAATGTTATTTTCATTATGTGCTTAGTAGAGTTAGACTAGGAAAGTTTATGGTTTTCCCTATCTTCTAGTTCTTTCTTCAAAGGTAATTCTGAAAGTTTCCCTAAGAGTATGTTGAAAGCAGTTTAGATTTAAAAGTATCTTATCTGATCTTAGGCTGGACTTTGTTTTTCTTATCTATTTTCATCCCTTCTGAAAGTAATTATGTGGATTACTAGATTTTTTGTTTGTTGAGTTAGCTTTAATACGAACTTGTCCAAAGAAGTCTATGGTTAGTCCTATCCCTTGGTTGGTTTTAAATAGTTACTTAAAAGGCTTTTTTTGTTTGGACAGACTGATAAATCCTAGTTGAAATTATTTTTTGTTTCCACCCCTTCAACACTTTTATTGTTCCATTCCATCATTTTATCTAAGAGATATTGTGATATAGATGACTTGCCCCTTGGACCACTCTTGAAATTGTTGCACAATTAAACCCTTTTATGACTCCATAGCCCAATGGACTAAAAACCAACGTCATATCTATCCTATCAGCCAAAGCTTGTTCTGATTGCTTGCAACTTCACACCTTTGAAACTCTTTCATTTTAGGACTTTCCACTCAACTAAAAATCATGCTCAACCATCCAAAACCAAAAAGAAACCCTTGCTCTTAATAACTAGCCTAATATCACACATAAAAGCCTTAAAGATAGATCAATCTTTGCACTTACAAAGAGATCCCTCTCAGGATTCAGGGGGCCAACTCTAGAATCCCAAAGTGGTTCTAGTGTCCTCTCCAGCTTCCGTCTCACTCTCGGGCTGAATTACGGAGTGAACATGATTCCTTTCTGTATTTCTCAACCATTATAATTAGCTTTTCCTTAGGTACTTATCCACAATATTTCTTCTAGATGTCCTCAACAATAAACATAATCCCTTATTCACATTTCTGTTTCCCTTTAATGTAGTCTTAATAGCATCGAAACTTAGTCAGATTTATTTGAAGTTCCATCTCCCCTTATTCACACTTATATCAGATATATTTCATCGAAGTTCATAGATACTTGATCAAATTTCTTCTCCACAAATGAGATGCAGACATATATTATATATACATGTGGAAAGACCTTCTTCTGGGCCAACATGAGGGCATGCTTCTGAGTTAACTTCACTACTCACTTGGAGGAGATATTCCAGCCTACTTGAAGAGGATATTTAACACAAATCTTAAGGAACATATGTGCCATGACTCCAAGGCTTGTGTGACAAGGTCTTGAGGCATACAATTGTGTCTTTGACTCTTCACAAACATGAATCTTTAATTAGTATATTTATGACTAGAACACAAATCCTTAGAAGACATCAAGAATAAGTATTTTGACCTATAGTAAAACCTTGCTCTGGAAACCCATGATGCAAGCATACCAAAAATATATATTATTAATCTTTTTCTTATTCATTACATAAATACATAATTACATAGTCAAAATGAAGAGTGATCCTAGTTACACTTTCCAACATTAGTAACATCAACAATTTCACCTTAGGCAGAAGTAATCGCAACAATCAATTAAACAATAGAAACAATAGGCTTCTATGGATTAGTAATCAATTCTACCACCGCAACAACAACACCAACAAATTTTGGGTCAGAAAAATAATGTTTCAAATATGCACCAGCAAAAAAATCAATTTCAATAGATTTTGCAATCCAAACATCAACAAATAGAACAAACATCATCATCATTTTTACAATCACAATCCCGATAGTTGCAACAACAATCACAATAGCAGTAACATCTCTCCCAACCCCAATCTCAGTCCCAATGCCTGAAGAAACAACAACCATTTCTACAAAAATGAAATCCAACACAACAAGAGCTGCAACAAAGGTTCTAGACAGCTAGTGATTTTTTTTTTCAACAACAACATATTTATATTGAACAACAAAAGTAACTCTTACAACAACAAGGGCTCTCGGAGGTGTCTTCTAGTAAATCCACTATGTTTCATTTACATTTGATATACCTTATCCCATTCCAATTGTGATTAAGGATTTATTAAATATCAATGATTATTATCTATCATTTCCAGGATTTATCTATTACGCATATTTGACTTCATCTAAGCATAGATGAAAGATACATTTGGATATTCTTCTAATATTTCATATTAATAAAATTTTTATGTCCCCTTATATGGGCTAACTGTATATTTTCCAGCATCAATGGAGTTTTCAGGTCAAAATGGACAATCATTTATTTTTGACAGGAAGGAAAAGGTTTATCAAAGGGTAAGATAAGTCACATTCTAATTTTTCTTCAAATTTACAATTTTCTGGGATTTCCTTTGTGTTAGAAAAATATATATTACAGAGCAATGCAACACATAAAATATGTGTAAACACAAACATAGAAAACATATAAAACCAGAGAGACACAGATATATGTGGTTCACCTTGTTTGGGCTACATCCACCTCTAACAACTAGTCCTTCCTTTCTATTATCCAGAAAAATGAACAGACACAACCTACAACAAATCTGTTGTAATATCCTCTGTTCTCTCTCACAATATTTCTATCTCTTTCTCGCTCTGAGAATACAAATATAGTAAACAACTGCAATACAATGCCCTCATACAAATCGAGGGGTTGCCTTCTAGGAAAAAAAACCCTAAATTAAACATAACTTCTATTGTCGAATCATCCGCCTAATGAACGACCTAGATTTACTAGAAATTACAATACTTTTACAAGGCAATTTTACATATGCTTTTAGCTTCGGGGGTGCTTCCCCCGAAACCCCTCGTCAGGGGGGGGGTCCATAAACTCGCAAACTCCCCCCCTGGAACCCCCAGGTAGCGTTCAAATATGGGTGGCATTGTCGCCCCATCAAGAACAGGGGTCCAATGTTGTGATACAAAATAAAGAAGATAATCAGGATCCACACCCAATAATATCCCACTTGGAGACTGATTGTAGAAACTCCTCTGCTGCTTCATTTGCTCGACAATTACTCCACTTTGGACATGGTTCTGTCTCATATTCATCATAATACTTGAAGACCAATTGAAACTGAGCATAATCTCAGTTTCTCCCTGATTACACCTTTTGTTATCATTTCTGCAGGATTCTGGCTAGAGTGTATCTTTTCCAGCTTCAACTTTCCATCTTCCAATATTGACCGTATGAAATGGTACTTGAGCTGTATGTGTTTAGTTTTGGAATGAAATGTTGAGTTCTTTGTAAGGTGAATGGAACTTTGGCTGTCACTGTGTAACATTCCCATCTCATGCTTCTTACCCAATTCATCCATAAACCTTTGTAACCAAATCATTTCTTTACTAGCCTCTGTAGCAGCAACATACTCTGCTTCTTTTGTTGAAAGTGCAACAAAACTTTTGATTTTTGAAACCCAACTAATAGTTGTTCCACCTATAGTAAATACATGCCCTGTAGTGCTCCTCCTATTATCTCTATCACCTGCCATATCTGCATCAACATATCCCTGTAGAGTAATGTTTGAACCACCAAATCATAATGCTTGACTTGTGGCACCTCTCAAATATTTGAGAATCCATTTTACTGCCATCCAATGTTATTTTACTGGATTTTTCATGTACCTAATTACAACTCCCACTGCATGTGTAATATAAGGCCTTGTGCACACCATTGCATATATTAAGATTCCAACTACTGATGCATAGGGAACTTTGGACATATAATCCATTTCTTCTTGGGTCTTGGCGCATATCTCCTTACTAATTTTGAAATGGCTAGCGAAAGGTGAACTAACTAGTTTTGCATGTTGCATATTAAATATTTTCAACACCTTTTGTATGTACTCATTCTGAGACAATTTTAATTTGTGATTTTTCCTGTCTCTAGTTATTCTCATATGAAGGATTTGTTTTGCAGCTCCCAAATCCTTCATTGCAAATGAATTTGCTAATTTTATTTTGAGCCCATTTATTTCCTACATGTTAGACCCTACAAAAATAATGTCATCTACATAAAATAACAATATAATATAGCTGCCATCATTTTGCTTTTTCAGATAAACACAATGATCAGAATGACATCTAGTATAACCTTGTTCAGACATAAACCTGTCAAATTTTAGATACCACTTCTTTTAAGCCTATTTTAAGCCATGCAAGCTCTTCTTTAAACTGCACAATAATTTTCTTTCCCTTTGACCTCATATCCTTGGGGTTTCTACATATAGATCTCTTCCTCCAAATCTCCATGGAGAAATGTTGTCTTTACATCTAACTGTTCAATATGAAAACCTTCTGTTGCTACAAGAATTAAAATAGTTCTGACTGAAGTCATCTTAACAACAGGAGAAAATATTTCATCAAAATCAATACCTTTCTTCTGTGCAAACCCCTTCACCACAAGTCTAGCTTTGTACCTCTATTTTCCCCCATCTTCTTCTTTTAGCCTGTAAACCCATTTATTATGCAATGTTGTTTTACCTGCAGGAAACCTGACTAAGTCCCAAGTTTGGTTATGTATTAAGGATTCCATATCTTCTTTCATGGCTACCTCCCACTTTTTCCTGGTTTCGACCTACATTTCTTCTTCATAACATTCGGGTTCACTAGAATCAGTCAACAATAAATAATATACTGAAGGAGAGTATCATTCAGGGGATCTACTTATCCTGGTAGATCTTATGACACCAATTTCAGGTGTTTGAGGTGTCTGTTGTTGTTGTGGTGGTTGCTGTTGTTATGGTTGTTGATTATTATTATTTTCAGGCACCTTTACTTTTTTTGTGATCTCATCATGAACTGTGTATTCTTTTCTTTCTTTTTCCTATTTCTTTTTCTGCAACTAATACTTATACAAGACCTTTTCATTGAATATTACATCTCCGCTCCTAATAATTTTGTGATTTTCATAATCATATAAGCGATAACCAAAATCATTAACACCATATCCAATAAAGGTACATTTATTTGGTTTTGCCTCAAGCTTTTTTCTATTTTCTTTATTGATATGGACAAAGGCCTCACAACCAAAAATCTTTAAAAAAGAGTAGTTTACCTTTTTACCTATCCATGCCTCCTCTAATATAACACCATCCAAGGAAATTGAAGGACCTCTATTTATTAGATAAACAATATTATCTACAGAATGTGCCCAAAATTGTAAAGGAAATCCTGTACACAATCTCATTCACCTTGCACGCTTCATGATTATTGTTTTCATCATTTCTGACACACCATTTTCTTGTGGCGTTCTTGGAATTGCCTTCTCTCTACAAATTCCATGCTATGAAAAATACCTATAAAACTCTTTGCTACAATATTCACCTCTATTGTCTGATCTCAGAGACTTCAACTTCTTTCCTGTATCAATCTCAACTAAAACTTTCCATTTCTTGAAAGTATCAAATACATCATATTTTTTCTTGATACAATAAATCCAAGTTTTTCTAATTGCATCATCAATAAAAGTAACATAATAATGAGAGCCACCCAGAGATGATACATGAGAAGGTCCTCAAACATGTGTATGCAAAGCTCTAATTTTTCGTTCTTCTTTTCTTTCCCAACTCTAAGAAATTTGACTCTCTTCTGTTTTCCATAAATACAATTCTCACAGAAATCCAAATCAATACTATTCAAACTCGACAAAAAATTTCTTGAGTGAATAATTTTCATCACTTTCTCACTAATGTGTCCAAGCCTATGATGCCATAAGGCTGCATCTGCTCCTTTGGAAGTTAAAGCATTACCAGAGTCATAAATACCATTGCATAAATATAATGTACCAACCTATTCGCCTTTTGCTATTACCAGGGCTCCTTTGGTGACCTTCCAAGTTTTATCTATGAAAGTTGTCACATAACCTTCACCACCTAACTGCCCTATTGAAATCAGATTTTTCTTCAGATCTGGAACATGCCTTACCTCCTTTAATATCCATTGGTTTCCATTATGTTTTTTTACCAGAACTTTACCCATTCCAACAATTTTACAGTGTTTATCATCACCCAAACGAACTTGTCCAAAATCTCCTTGAACAGAGTCATGAAAATATTTCTTATTGGGTGTGGCATGGCATGAGGCCCCTGAATCTACCACCCAGGAATCAGTAACATTTTCTAAAGAAATAACCAAAGCATATTGTAACACATCACATGTAACATTTTCTTCATGATTGTTTTCTTGTAGTGTATCTCCTTATTTTCCCTTTTGAGATTTACAATCCACGATCTGGACTTGGATCTATCTTTCCTTAATTTACTACGATATCCTGAGCTCTTTCCTCTTTCCATTTTTCTTCCCCTAGTCTCTGCACTCAAAGCATTACCCAATGTCTCACCGGAGCTTTTCCGTCACATTTTCTTACTAAGGATAACACCGACAACATCATCAAACATTAAAGTACTAGATCCAGAGACTGAGTTACTAATGGCCATAACTAAACCATTCCAACTTTCTGGAAATGAGCATAGAAATAACAGAGCCATAAATCCATCATAAAATTTTACCCCTATAGAACTTAACTGATTAGTAATCGTATTAAAATCATTTAAATGGTCAACAATATATCCACCTTCTAACATCTTCATATTAAATAAATGTTTCATAATAAATACCTTATTTGAGGCCGAGAGTTTTTCATATAGATTTTCCAATGCCTTAATAAAACCCTCCTTTTTTTTTTCCTTTGAAATATTGAAGGATATCAATGTTGTGAGGCACAATCATACTATTCCAAGTTCCTTTCTATCAAGAATCTCCCATTCTGCATCTGTCACGCTCACCGGCTTCTTTGTTTTTCCACTCAATGGTAGGCATAGATCTTTCTGATTTATATAATCTTCCATCTGCATCTTCCATAGCAGGTTGTTTTGGCTGTTAAATTTATCAACCCTAAACTTACCATCTTCCACCATTGCTCCCACTCGAACCAAGAACCCTTCTTTCCTACGAGTTTATCAGTCAAATAGACCTTCGACTTTGATACAATTTGTTAGAAAATTATATATTATAGAGCAATGCAACACATAAAATATGGGGAAACACAAACACATAAAACCTATAAAACCAAAGAGACACAGATATACGTGGTTCACCCAGTTTGGGCTACATCCACCCCGAACAGCTAGCCCTTCCTTTCTATTATCAAGAAAAATGATGATACAAAACCTATAGTAGATCCACTGTAATATCCTCTATTCTCTGTCACATTATCCCTATCTATTTCTCGCTCTGAGAATACACATACAATACACGGCTGCATTACAATGCCCTCATACAAAATGAGGGGTTGCCTTCTAGGGAAAAAAACCCTAAATTGAACATAAATTCTACCATCAGATCATCCGCCTAATGAATGACCTAGATTTTCTAGAAATTACAATATTTTTACAAGGAAAATTTACATATGTTTTTAGCTTCGGCCGCGCTGCCCCTAAAAACCCCTGCCAGGGGGGGGGGGACAGTTCTGTTCAATTACGGGTGGCATTCCTACCCTGTTAAGAATAGGGGTCCAATGTTGTGATACAAAATAAATAATATAATCAGGCTCCACACCCAACACTTTGCATTGGTCGTTGTATTTGTATCTCCATTCTTTCACAGTGATCAGTATTTTATATGTTAGCCTAAGTGCACTTTCTCTAAATACCATTGGAGTTTCTTCTTATTGGGAAATATTCGATGTCATATTTACCATTTAATTGTTCACAATTATGAATAAAAAAACAATCCATTAAGAAATTTCATGACATACCTGTACTATATGCCTTTTTTCCCTTTGTTTCAATCTGTATTTTTTTTTAATATGCATATTATATTTCTTTGTTGAGCAGTAATGAAGACAATAATAACTTTGCACTATCGAGCCAAACTATGATTATATAGAATACTCTTCCCTACATAAGTGAGGGGAACCAACATATCCAATTAGCTCTCAAGGGTTCTAGAGAGTATATGTAGATTCTTTTGATATTGGAAGCTTTGACAAATCTTTGGTGTCTCAGGAACCAAAAAAGTGATAGAAATTGTTAAGTTCTTAATGCAACTACAAGACCTGAAGGAGATGTATTATCCAAAGATAAAATAATTATTTATAAATATTTCAACGAAATGTAAAGAGGTTTGTTCCTTTCCTTTCTTAGTTATAACTTCTAGCTGCTTTTACCTTTGTCAAATTTATAAAATAACATGGTGGAATCATGAATATATTACAAGTGAGATATGGAAACTTCAAAGCATAGAGTGAAGTATTCTTATGATATTTCAAGAATAGGTCGGGGATGTTTTTGCAATGCAATCCATGTAGCCACCATTAACGACGATAAAATTGTTTTCAAATTTTCATGTATACAAAATGAATATCAATGGTTATGAAATTTTGGTATTTTAGTTAATTTTGGCCTAAGTTCTCATAAAATTGTTGTTTTATTAGCCCATGGTATTTGATCAATCGGAAAGTGTTAAGCATTGTAGACAAACATTGCAACGTATGTTGCAATATATTCAACTATTGAAGAGCAACATTTTGTCAGGTTTTAAAGAGGATAAGGTTGATGCTTTTGAGAAGAAAATTCATGTAACTATAAACTTATTTAAGCATCTTCTCCACAACAACAACATGTAAAGCAATAACTTGCAAATCAGGCTGTCTTCCAAGTGAAATTTATGAAGCAGAAACCACAAAATAGGTTATCTTAGATGCAGGAACAAGAAAATCATGTTAATCAACTCCAACAGATGAATTTACAACCTTCTGTTACTTCAATGCAATCAAAAATTGTGCAACTCATTCAACATGGTTCCATGCCTTTATGCCAATCTAGTGTACAAACATCACAACAAAATGTTCATACTACAATGCCGTCTACTACCAATATAAGTTTAATGTAAGGAACTCGTGTAGCTACCTTATAGCAGAGTTCAGTAAACCATCTTCAAAATAATAATATTACTTCTCTTCAGCAGAATAATTCTCCTTTTCAGCATAATAGTATTAACTCCATACAAAATACTAGGACCAATCCTTTATCGCAAAATAATATAAATACCCTAGAACATCACCACCATAATCTGAAGCAAAAATAAATGTCACAAACACAAGTAAATATGTAGCATCAATGACATATTTAACACCCCTTACTACTACAACAACAACAAATCTAGCAACAATAGTAACAAACGTAGCAACAAGTTGTTCAATTATAGGTAGAGTTTTAGGAACAACAAATGCCACAACTTCAACAAATTAATGAGTTGACTAATGAATCAAGGAAAAAGTAGTCTTCTATTAAACAATAATTTATGCCACAACATCATCAGTTAAGTCAACATTCAATTTATGAACAACAAGAGATACATCTTAAGACATGATCTATACTTTATGTTTCTTCACCTCAAATTCTCCAGGTTGTTTCTCCACACATTTTTCAACATTCCTCCCCACAGATAGATCAAAAAGTTACAGTAGCATATTCACTACAGGTTTCTGAAGTTGTAACTCCTGCGCATCCTACAACCTCGACATTTATGGCTCCCTCGCCCTCTACTCTCCCACTTCCTTCACCTCACATAGAAGATGCTGAGAAGAAATCTTATGCCATTTCTTCAATTTCAAATGCAAGAAATGCTCATGGATTTGAACATCCCACTCCTATATGAAAACAAGCTGAATCTCTAGCTATTCGAACACCTGTAATTTCTACCTCACCACTATTAGCTGACTTTCCTCTTAGCCCGACTCAGAATACTATCAATTAGGGTGGACATCAAATTGTTTCACCTGTCATTTCTTCAGTTTCAAATGCTAGAAATGATGAGAGATTTCAGCAGCCTTCTCCTATATGAAACCATGTTGAATACTACTATATATTGGCACACCTAGAATTTCAACCTCTTCACTATTAGCTGACTTTCCTCCTAGCCTAGCTCGGATTACTATAAACCAGGATCGACACCAAAATGTTTCACCCGGACCCCTAATAGAATACAAATCAAGCACAACCGAACCGCCCTTAGAGCACTTGGTAAAAGTTGTATGCAAATCTCAAACTCTCTTTGTTGGTTTATTTCCTTTTAATTTTTTCCCAGTATGAAAAGTTTATTTGTTTTTAGCTGTTACTGATACATTAATAGTGAAATCTACCTAACGTGTGCAAATTTTAGATTCCATAGCCTATAGAGAGTAGTTTGGTTTCAAATAACGCAATATAGATGCATTTTTCATAGTCTTCCATTTACATGTCAGTACAGTTTATGTTTACATCCTTTTGTGTTTGTATAGAAAAACAGGAAATGTTCCTTTAAATATATCAAAAAATGGAATTCATTGTTTCATTTCTGATGTAATAGACATGCAACCAATATTATAAATTTCATTACATCATTATTGGTATTACTATTATGGTAATTCTGTACAGTTTCTATTAGATGTTGTAATGGGAATCCTGGGATTTATGTTTTGTTTGCAGTGATATCCTCCATAAACTCACATTGTAATCCATATTTTTTCCCAAAGACAATATCATTCAATGCAAGAAATTAGGTCAAAGGAAGTGCGGAAATTCTCGAAGGATGTAAAGAAAAAATAACATAAAAACTTAAACTAATGCTATTGCTCGGGCTATTGAGCGATATGTTTGAATGTTCATTGTTACTATTAAAATTTGGCTGACAAGTAATTTATATAGTAGGAGCATAGAGCTAGGGGTTGGTTGAAAAACCTGAAGGAGCTTTACTTTAACTTATTACATTACAGGTCCCATGGATGATTATGCTCTTGTTTTCTTTTGAAGATTTATCTTGGAGTTGAATTCACCATCTTTGTGTTACATACTAGAGGATGATTTCTAGTGATTGCACTGTGCATTTTCAACTAAGAAAATAGTGATGAAGGAATGACATTGGGAGTCTTAATTGTAACAAATTACAATAATTATGGTCGAGAAGCCCTTCCAAATGCACCTTGTCCTATATAGAGGATTGATCATGTCTATTTTTTAGTTCCTTATTTTCCACTTTATGTGTTGATGGATTGGTATTGAAGGAATGGAGTCCTAATATGGAAAATAATCCCATTGTAGTGACATTCCACTGAATAGATAGTTTTTATTTATGATCTTAGCAATCTAAATATTATACTTTATCAGTTTTCAATCACCAACAAAACTGACATATGAAGTGTCAGACTCCCTTATTACTATTCCAATTCATCATCTCTGTGTTACACACTAGAGGATGAGATGTTGATCATTGGATTGTGCACACTACATATGCACCGTAGAAAATAGTGATCAACGAATGGAATTGGGAGTCTGTATTGTAACAAATTACAATATCCTGGTTGAATAGCACTACCTAATGTACCCCATTCTATTTAGAGGATTGATTATGTCTGATTTTTAGTTCCTTCTTTTGAGTTCATTTGTTGGTGGATTGACATTCAATGAAGGGAGTACCAATATGGAAAAAAAAATCACATCATAAGGACATGCCATTGTAGTCATAGATCTCAATTGGGACTCGAGCAATCTAAATATGAGAGACTTGTTTGGTTCTGTGTCACCAGTAAAAGTAACATATAGTTTCAATCTCTCTTATTATTATACTAGAATTGAAGAATCTCATAATGTGGTATTGACTATTATGAGCATTATAATATTTTTTTGATCGACTTTGTTAGGTTTGACTAATTGCCAAGTTTCCATTGTCACTTACCTGGTGATAAGTAACTTTATGAAACATTTGAACTAAAACTAGAACTATATTATGCTTGCATGCTTGGACCAGTTTTTGTAGTTAAGGTTTGCACTTACACAATATAAACACGGTCATAATATTTAGTGTGAATACTGTGAAAATTGACTATTAACTAATATTTGGTTTCATGTTGATATGTATATATCATGTAAGGTTGTATGATGTTCTGCCTTGTTCTAAATTACACAGATCAATTCAATCCCCCCAAAGGCCTTGAGTTTGGTTGTGAATGACAAAGGCCCAGTAGTAAGCTTGATAGATAGGATAGTAGGATCTGCACTAGGTGATGATTCCAAGGCTGTTGCTAGAGAATATTTAGCTGCTATGGTAAAATTCCATTTGCAAGCGAGAAATCCAATATCACAGGATGATAGTTATGTGACAAAAAGACTGAGACGTTGCCTTAGCTACATGCCCCTCAGCACTGTAGCTTTAGGTGATAGTGTGACCAAAAGTCTCCAACAACTTAATAATGTAGTCTCGAGAAATGAAATCTACAACAACTTCTAATATCAAGAGGCCGAGATTGGAGATATGTTACTTATTCACTAGTTTCTAATGTACTATTATAGTTTTCATGTGTGTTTGTGGTTATTAACTTTTGTTTGCATTAGTCCATGTCATCCTGTACCTATGCATTTTTCACTCACTAACAATGCAAGTTTATAGATTCTTATTTTATCTGTCAATCTTCCTCTTCCATTTCAACATTAGAAAACTATATCTTCAAATATGTTCATCTTGTTTCAATTTTTATGTATCTCTTAGATCATTGTTTTCGTAATTGAAGTTATTCGCCATCTTTAATTTTTTTTGTATGCAGTGTCATTTGACCCTTTGGAGTCTTTAAACTAGTGTAGATTGACTCAACTAAGACTCATGAGTCTTGCATAGTCTTGGCTAGGGTGAGTACTCACCTAAGACTGGCCCACAAAATTAACCACTCGCTAGATTCATGGGAAACTTCTGATGCTTTCCAAGACTCACCACAAACTTGCCAATGACCATACTCACCACATGTTGG